>CM042157.1:19489898-19542398 GCA_023376005.1 Doryteuthis pealeii
CGGGCATTGAAATAGCAGAGATTCATACACACACACACAGAGACAGACAGACAGACAGACAGACAGACAGACAGAGACAGAGATTCCTGTGTCTTCGAAACAACCTATTGATTGCACGGGTTATAAATAACTCAGTAAACTTCAAAGTCAATTATATATACTAGCAAATATATGCACCCTCCGGGTGCAAGTATTTAAGTTTTAATGTAATAAAATATGGTATTAAATTAGAAAGGTTAATGAAACTAAATAAGAATGCAGATAAAAAGATGGGGTATAATCGAAAAATAGAACAACTGAAACTTACTCTTCCATCACCCCCGTCTTTCATTGTTATTTTTTTCTAATCTAAGTATTTAGTTAAAAGAAGAAGTAAAGAATAAAATGACAGTTATTTTTTCTTGTTAATGGATTTCATTTAAGATTCATTGAAGAGATTTTTGCTTATATTCATTAAAATAAAACCAAACAGTTAGAAATCAATAATACTAAGCATATATTTATTAAAAATCAAATTTTTAAGATCAATATGTAAATTAGCCTTCCCATTCTCACCGTAAACCGCTATTTTCTTGTATATATAAATACAATTGCATGTTATTAGTTTATAGATATGGTCAACAGTATTAATAATGTAAAACAATTTTATTAATAATTGAGGTTTAAATAAAAATAAAATCATGGAGAATGTGATGTAAATAACAAAAGGAATTGTGACTTGTATAGTAATATAGTTTCGGTTACAGACAGACAAACACACAATCTCCATTATAATAAGACTAGCAGGTTATCCGTCCTTCCTCGGGTGCTTGTATTGTAGTTCAACCATATATTTAGGGAATGTACTAGGGGATACAAATTTACAAAATCACAGGAAAAATTAAATGACCTTATGTACATTGATGACATAAAGATTTTTGCTAAATATGAAAAAAGAACTGGAAATACTTATACAAACTAATAAGAATATGCAACCAGGATATAGGAAGGGAATTCGGAATCAACAATTGTGCTATGCTCGTGATAAAAAAGGGAAAAAATGAAACAGTGAAAGGAATAGAACTACACCTGATTGTGCTGCAGCATATCCCAAAGCATAAGAGGGAAACATATATGCGAACAGAAATATTATGCTACAATATTAGTCACCTGAAATATATTTTTTTCTAGATTTCCAATTGATATATATATATATATATATATATATATATATACATATATATATATCTTATTATAATGGAGATTGTAGGTTTGCCTGTCTGTAACCGAAACTATATTACTATACAAGTCACAATTCCCTTTGTTATTTACATTACATTTACCATGATTTTATTTCTATTTATACCTCAATTATTAATAAAAATTGTTTTACATTACTCACACTGTTGACCATATCTACATACTAATAACATGCAATTGTATTTATATATACAACAAAATAGCGGTTTACAGTATGAATGGGAATGCCAATTTGAATATTGATATTAAAAATTTGATTTTAATAAATACATGCTTAGTATTATTGATTTCTAATTGTTTGGTTTTATCTTAATGAATATGAGCAAAAATCTTTTCAATAAATCTTAAAAGAAATCCATTAACAAGAAGAAATAACTAATATTATTCTTTACTTCCTATTTTAACTAAACAGTTGAATTATGAAAAATTACCAATGAAAGACGGGAGTAACGGAAAATGATGGAAGAGTTAGTTTCAAAGTTGTTCTATTTTTCAATCATACCCCCTCTGTTCCAAATCTTTTTATCTACATTTTCATCTACATTTTTATTCAGTTTCATTAGCCTTTCTAATTTAATATGTTATTTTATTATATTAAAACTTAAATACTTGCACCCGGAGCGTGCATATATTTGCTAGTATATATATATATATAATATAACTCCAAATACTAGAAACTTTATATATTAAACAGTATAAACCATCCTTAAATAAAATTAATTTTCAATGCAGTACTTACATTTTAATATGCCTATAACACTTTTCCTATCAATTCTCCTCCTTCCAGTCTCCACATCTATTAATATACTTTGAAAAAACTGGAACACATCACCCCCTGATGATAGCACTTCGAAGTGCCGAAAGTACTCGGGATATGAACTTCGGTGGTCTAACCCATGAATTCCATCCAAATATTAAAAAGAATTGGCCAGAAAGCTTGAAAAGATCACCAATAAAATCGTTAAACAGGAGACCTGCATTTTGTTTAATTCCACACGTATATATATTATATATATATATATATATATATATATATATATATATATATATATAAATTATAAAAATGATTAAAAAATGTTTAAATCCCGGGCAACGGCGGGTAGCTTTTCTAGCTTCTTATATTCTTCAAATTTTCTAATTTATATATTGCAGATTTATATTTGTACGTAAAAGCGGCCTCGATCTATATGTATTTGGCGGTCTGTACCTTAGAATCTTTATGAGCAACTTATCGTTGTAATCATGAAATAGTATCTGTGCGAATGATTGAATAATGGCTTCGGTTTGAAAGAAACCTGCCGCTGGTAACAGTCTCGCGAGATCGATAAATGTCATACGTTTTCTCTGCCTGCAAACACGGACTCTGGATAATCTTAGATCAAAATTAATAATAAGTAAACAGGGAACATTTGCTTCGACAAAAAATCTTACAAGTCATTACAGATTCAGAGGAAGCATACTGTTCGCTTTTTGTGTGGTCAGATAGAGAAAAAAAACAGCTCGATGTAATTAAATTGTCCTTGTGCTTAGTTCAGATGCTTAAGCTAGATGTGGAGCTTTACAAGAATGCTGCGTACAGTCTTGAACAAGTCGCGGAAACAGCACCCCACAAGGAAGCAGCTGTATGGCCAACTGCCCCTATCTCACAAACCATCCGGGTGAGATGGATTAGGCATGGAGGACACTGCTGGAGAAGCAAGGATGAGCTCATAATCACTACCACCCTGAAATAGTGAAGAGGAAGTGAAAACCGACACCACCACTGGGAGCAGGGGAAAATGAATAAATATAAGCTGAATTTAATTATTTACTAGTTTGAATAAATAAAGTGATCTGAGGAAACTCGTAGGGTCTCCGATACCCACGGGTGGAATTGGGCCATAATCGCTGACTACCCGGTCTTTAAGCCTTTTTTTCTTTACAAATTACTTTGCTCTGTTTATAAAAAGTAAACATTGAGCTCTCAAATCGGACCTGAACCTTGCAACACACAACAGTTAGAGGAAAAGACCAGGTTACAATCATCCTAATACCAAAGAAATTGGTACCCCACCAAAGAATATATATATATATATATATATATATGCGTATGTGTATGCATATGTATATGTATATGTATACGCGTATGTATGTGTATGTATGTATGTGTATGTGTGTATGTATATATATATATATATGTATATATATATGTGAATGTATGTATGTATATGTATGTATGATTATATGCGTATATATGGATTATATGTATTTATATATTGTTTTAATCTTCTTATTTTTCTAACATTAATATTCCATATGAAATACGTCATATCTTTGTTAACTTTTCGCTCTCCGCCTATTCACGTTCATGCATGTGTCATCATATGATCTTCACCTTCCATTTTTGCACATGCAATGATCACGTCATTGGCTTTCGTAAACAAACGCGCATCCAAAAATTAACGGTTAATAACATCATATTCACACATTTACACTTAACATCTTTCATTTTGTCCCTCACATAAACATTACTTAACAGTGTCCTGAAGATGGTACAATATAACGAAATGCTTATGTATTGACACTAAAAATTGTTTTCCTGATCATAACATCCTGTGTTTGTTATATTTTAAAAATATTTTCTTCTCATATTATATATATATATATATATATATATATATATATATATATATATAATATATATAAGCGACCTCGCTCACTAGAACGTTGCAGTCCGACACGTCTGCCACTTCATCACGATGACTTTCGAGATATATTATAATAACCAGTTATATTAACCTCCCCCACCAACAAGTCTCTCAACGTTACATTATTTATCTACCAATGGCTCCATTAAGCTTACCTGAGCGAATCTTTTGTCTCGTAAATCAAACTCACCGGTTTAAGTCTCTTTCTATCTGATTCTTTATGGCCTGTTTATATCTGAAAACCATTGGCGTAAAAGTTGTTGCCTGGATCGACAACGTCGTATATCAAAGACTGGGATTGTAAATCGATGGAAGAGCAACCGTATTACATCATTTAATGTTCCATTTGTTTATATTATATATATATATATATATATATATTCTACCCGAGTTCAAATCCCAGACAAGGCTGTTTGCATTTCACATACCGCTAATACCCTTGGGTAAGGTATGAATCCATATATTCTCCCTCAAGCTATGGGTAAAATAGTAGGGCAGCCTGGGCTCTTTAAACTTGGGTAGGTAACCAATTCAAAATTCCTGAGGTCAGTCGTTGATTGGGTTTGTGGTATTCGTGCACCAATTCTTTCCTATCGACTGTGCCAAAAAGTGTGGATGGTCCAACACAAACCTTCGCCACTATAAACAAATCACTGTGTGGGTTGTTCATTGTATGAACCCTCATGCGTCGAAATCGACGAGAGAGTCCATAATAAGTAAAAAAATAAAGTCTTCGGTGTAGCCTAAAGTGAGTATAAGCCAGAGAGTGAGGGAGCCTTTCCCCTTTTCACTAGCGCTAGCCCAAAGAAATTGTTTTGGCATTTGCGGTGGAGCACCACAACAACCATCAGGTTCCTGTGCTACTTCTACCCTGAGTTGGCCAGAGCCGGTATCAAACCCGGAACCTTGTGTTTCCTAGGTGGACGCTGTACCGACTGATCCTAACCGGCCCTATATATATAATATATATATATATATATATATATTATATATATACTTTTCTCTTGGGTATTAGCGCTATGTGAAATAAAAACAGCCTCATCCAGAATTTGAACTCGTCATCGTATCTATATCGGTATTTTCTAATATATAATTAATACTGGATACTTATTCAACTAATTGGCTAATTCTGTGGAGATTTAAAGAAAAGCAAGAAATTTGGTATAATCTAATTTAAACAGGGTTCCTTATTTTACGGCAAGAATAATAGAAAAATACCCACAGAGATGGATAGATATATAGATAAAAACTGAGATGGATACAGACAGTGATAGATCTGGGCTCCTGGTTGGGATAGTGTGATCGTATTTATCTCGAAGTCCCAGAGAATTCTATGCATTTCATTCTCAAGAACATATTCTGGTTTATGCATATAGCATTTTGTTGTATGGTCAAAATTGGATTTTTTGCATAAATACCAGTGGATCACCTTCCCAACACAGTCATGCCGAGCTTTGTATTCCCGTTGTGCTAGTTTGCTATATTTACTAAATACATAATTTACAGTCTCATCTCTGTCACCACATACTCTACATGTACTGTTTTGTTGTGTTTTATCAATTTTTGCTTTGATATAATTTCTTGAGTAGAGTCATAAATTATCTTTGTTTTAGTAAAAAATAATTTATTCATAGATAATTAAGTGAAATAAAATGGAACTTAATCCGACAGTGTGAATTTGATATATTGAAAAAAAAAACAAAAGATGTTTACAAATGCATGGGATCATCAGAAGAGAATGTGCAAACCGTTTCGGGGCCTTTCTCTCTACGGTTTTAAAAAGCAACATCGCCCCCCCCTCCCCTCACTGATGTGAGGACCCTCGGAATATCTGCATCGACCGCACGTGGATCGGTCTTCAACAAAAATAAGACGGGATGAAATGACGTTTGCAAAACAGAACGCTGCTAGTCAAAAGTTGGTATTTAAAAAAAAAAAAATGCGCTGTCTGTATTAAAAATAAAAATGAATTTTATTTAAAAGATGAATTACCTTCTATCAATAGTATATTCGTTATTATTTGAATCATATCTTTTCATTTACCGTGTTAGCGTGTTGATTCTCTAAAGTAAAATTCAGCTGTTTTCAAGCACAAGAGATTTCCACAAATGTTTTCACCTGATCTTCTTGAGAAATCTTTTTGTCATTCTAAGAATGAAAAAAAGATGAAAATCACTTAGTGCAACGTCTGTTGAATATGGTGGACACACATATCCAATATTTCTTCCTGCATGTCGCTTTGCATATCATGGAGAAGCAAAAACGTTTTTTCCTATAGACGAATAAAAAAAATGCAAATTTAGTCCAGGTGTTAAGTTGCTGGATGGGTGAAAATCACTCGCGTGCCAGATGTGGCCCGCGGGCTAGGGATTAATTTTTTTTTTACCAGTTTCAGGATTAAATATGTATGTTATGCATTGAACATATGAGGAACAAAGGAAAGTATTATTGACAGAAAAGAGCTACAGTTTTATAATTTATTTTTTAAAATGCTTAGTATAAATGACAAACTTTATAGGTAGGAAGCGCGGTGTGTAATGGTTAAAGTCACAGGAAATGGACTCGTCGCCCCAAATCCTGGACGTGGTAATTGCATTCATTTAGCGCTAATACCCTTGAGAAAGGTATGAATCCTACTCTCCCTTCAGCTATGGGTAAATAGTAGGGCAGACTGGGCTATTTAACCTTGGTTAGGCAACCGGTCTAGGAGAGGGAAAACTCTGAATTCAAACCTGCTGAACTCCGCCTAAGAAATTGATATATATATATATATAATATATATATATAATACGGCCACTTACCTCCCAAAAACACACACACACACACACACACATTATATATATATATATATATATATATACCAACCCTTCCGCACATGCAGAATGTAACAGAAGGTAAATTCCCTAAGCGGAGTTTAACATGTTTGAATTCAGAGTTTTCCTTCTCCTAGACCAGTTACCTAGCCATGGTTAGAGAGCTCAGTCTGTCCGGCTACTTATCCATAGCTGGAGAGAGAATTGGATTTTTACCTTTCCTAAGCGCCATGTGAAATGCAACCGGGTTCGTCAAGGAATTGAACTCGGGTCGACGAATCCGTTTCCTACGACTCTAACCATTACACCACGCGCCTCCATGGTTGCTTTCTTGTGGGATGCTGCTTTCAAAATTGCTTGTACGATAACTTTTGTATTATAAATTGGAAAAAAAAAACTAGGAATAACTTGTAATGTATGTATCATCACAGGGTACAACACCTCGCGGTTCACCGGACACTTCCGGCCTGGGAACTTAGGCAAGGTGTACCTTGGAAAAAGGGAATAAAGACTTTAATTAACACATGCGTTGTTGTTTTCAATGAGAAACACTACATGGCAACGAGCATGAGATCCATTTCACAAAGTAAGTGTTAAATGGAACACTTAAAAAAAAAAAGCTTTTTCTTTAACACACGGCCAAATAGAGGCAGAATAATCCTCGGCCATATAAAATGGTCATAAGGGCAGTCTACCCAGACCATTCTACCCCTAAAAGAATCTTGAAGGGGGGAGATGTAATGTATGTATCATCACAGGGTACAACACCTCGCGGTTCACCGGACACTTCCGGCCTGGGAACTGAGGCAATGTGTACCTTGGAAAAAGGGAATAAACGCTTTAACTAACACCTGTGTTGTTGTTTTCCATAAGAAACACTACATTTACATTGTTTGAGTCAAATGTTTCACAGGTTTCACAAAATAATAAACTGCACGGGAGTTGGTTCATTTCTCCTGACAGAACATTTGTAACTAAATTATGTTTATAGGACACACACTTTAAGTTCTACCTACATATTTCCGTTATATTGAGATCATAGCATTGTGTTGGTCGCTCGAATACTTTAATTCTGACGTCCTTAAGGTATTTTACAAATTTGGAAATATGCTAGGGGTCTTTGTTCATTTGGAAGACCCATTAGCGATCAGTTTCTGGCTAATGTTTTGAAATATTGCTTATATCCTCACAATTTTCCTTCTTCATGATGTCATCCATTTTATGAAGTGCACCAGTGCAGTACCCTAAAGCACATGATGTTGTCAAACCTTTGCTTAATGGCTGAGATGGTGTTCTTCAGCCTTCAAGTGTCTCCCTTTTCATACAAACATAACTATTGTAATTAAAGGTCAAACAATTCAGTATTTGGTTTTGGAGACGTACTTTTTCCTTCTTTCAGCATTTCAGGTTATGTTGAGATAAAACCGGACCAAGTAACCAATAAGTACCCTAAATCTACAGTTCCACTCGACAGGGCGGCTTTTAAGTTAGTACACTTATATGAGTCACTGAATAAGTAAGAAACACGTTGTACTGTTGCGATGGTCTGTTCGACTATCTTGTTATCTCCATAGGAAAAGGATCTTTATAACTTTGTTATATTTTCGCAAACGTTTATCTTTTGTATATTTATTTATTATGAAGGTTTTTTTTCTCCTCTGATTCGTGTCTAATAATTTGGTTTCTAACTTTACCGCATTTCTCATCTAACGTGTCAGACCGAACATTTTTTTTTAAATTCTTACACAAGGACTTTATCATATATCTATTTATTTTTCTCTCTTCTTCCTTCTTATAATTTACTAAAGATTCTTCTCTCGTATTGTCTATCTCTTTCCACAATCTGTTTCTTTTGCCCCTTCTCGCCACAAAAAACAAAAGAAGCTTCCTTTAACTGTCCATTCTATATCTTTTCTTTAAGTCCTTTCTTTCCCGATATCGTCTATTCCTTTTTTTTTCTCAGCGCCAGGGCGGCCATAGTCTCCATCTAAGTATACACACTCATTCCCTCCACGCTGAACGAACAAAACCAATACAAACAAAAGAAAGATATGAATAATCAAATAGTCTCTATCCGTGCCTAGACATGCGTTTAATAAAACAAAATGTGACACAATGTAACAATAAGAAAGAATAATATTTCCAATTTTTCTTGGCATCGATGTAGGAAAAAACGCAAAAAAAAATGGCAGTAAAGAAAGAAGAAAGAGGACGATAAAAGGGGAGGTAACTCTATGGCTTTGATTAGCAAAGAAGCATGACAAGCTGAGCTTGCGAAAAGATTAGGGGTAAATCCGTTTTATCCCTGATTTATCTATTAAATAGTTGGACCTTTCTGGATGTGCATAGAGTAGCACCGGATAATCTCCACAATTTCACGGCTCAATACGGCCGTTTTGCTAATAAATAATTCAGAATGACAAGGAAGAAGAAATAAAACCATCTTTCATTCGAGGAACGAAAATTCACACAGTAAATATAAAAGCAATATTGATAGTCCATGGAATATCAAACGCGGTGATTAATTTATACCAGGATTTAAAAAAAAAAGATTTTAGCTGAGATGACATATTGCAGCAGGATCTAAGTAGTTGGCGATATCCGGCAAAAGCTATTACAGATGCGTACTACGGAGATGATCTAGTTCTTATACATCTACACAAGCCAAATCATGCTTAATAATATATTTTACCAGCCCCTCTGTCGAGCAGGATGCAACACAAGGTCAATTTCTTAAGCGAGTTTAAGTTTGAATTCAGAGTTTCCTTCTAGACCGGTTGCCCTAAACAAAGGTTAAAGAGCCCAGTCTCCTACTATTACCATAACTAGAGGGAGAGTAGAATTCATACCTTTCCAAGGGTATTAGCACTAATTGCCACGTCCAGGATTTGAACTCGGGTCGCCGAGTCCATTTCCCATGACTTTAACCATACACCACGCACTTCCACTTCCTACTTCCTACAAACATTGCTATATACCGTAGAGAAGTCCAATAGACATTAACGGTTAAATCCTACTTAACGTACATAAATTCCACCATCGTATGTCACCCCATCGAAAGAAGAAAATACTAAAAATCAAGGAATTAACCGAATTAATGCAATTTTCAGTGTTGATATATTAATAAATAAACAAAAATGCACAAGTTATTTTATTTGAAAACTTGTACATTTTTTCAGGTCAGTTAACTTTGAACCACGTACTCTTGAGGCGTACACAGATCACAACATACGTGGTTCAAAGTTAATTAACATGAAAAGGTAAAAGCTTTTAAATAAAATAACTGGTGCATATATAGTTTATTCATTATATATCAACACTGAAAATTTCATTAAACGGTTAATTCCTGACTTTTTGTTTTTTTTTATTGTAGTATCAAACTACTTCATATACCTAGGTAGTAATATCTCACTACAGAAAAGAAGCCAATCATCTGTGGATACAACCCTACTCCTCCACTTGTCACCGTTCTCTCAAGCAATGTCCCACGTTTGAATGAGAGCATGTATCTCTGCCGTAAAATTTGTTACTGTTCTTGAGACACTTCTTCACTACAGATTAACTCTCGGAGTGTAATACCAGCCCCGCCTTGCTGCGACTACGAAGCCACACTGACAGAATTAAATCTTCTAAAGCGTTAAAAACAGATAGATGAACCTGTAACAAGGATAATCGCTGTCTTGAACCCGCAAAAAAGCCACTTGCTTGTTAAGTTTCGACCGCCATCCTTGCTAGTGGAAAAAGAACTTAAAGTAAGTAAGTCCCGAGCTAAGAATCCTTGGAACTGAATAGGCGTGTTATGGAATCCTACGTAGTGTCAAAGGTCAAGTGATATAATACTATGTCCGTCGTCCACGAAGGTTCAAAGCATTGTGAGCAGGTATGACCAGAACGCCATATATAATAATGAATCAGCAGCAAAGTACTGCCAGTGGTTGGCCATAGGTTGGTCACATGGTATTGGCGAGTCTATAAGTAGAAGTGGGCATCTGCACACACCTTATATCACAAAAACGCCTATCACAAAAACATCAGGGTAATATAAAACAAGACATGCTGACACTGCCGGAGAACAAGACGAAAGCACAAGTGATGTTCTCTCTTAGGCACACAATGGACACGCCAGTGCGCGTTCGTCAGCCAAAAATATTCATCGATCAGCTTAGTGCGGAATTGGATAAGTCGATAGGGAATGGTGGTAAGAAGTGCCATGGAATCGTGAAGAACTGATATGATGACGATGATGATGATGATAGAATAGTGGAACACTAGTGACGATATGTGTCCCCGAGGCCAAACAGCTAAAGGTGACGGAAACATTGATTGACAGTCGGACAAGTCATAGGTCACTCTCTTACGATGTGCGAAATAAGATGAATAAGGTTTTTAAGAGAGCATCACTCTGATTGGCTGCGAGATATCACGTGTTAAACGGATAGGGTCACGGCTCAGTTAGATTCTGATGCATTCATTTTTAAGAATGAAAGGCAGCACGCACGTGAAGAATTAAAGAAACTACTTGGTCCATTTCGTTGGGGTGAAATCAATGGTCACACGACAACAACAAAAAGAAATCCTAACAAAAGAAGTAATACTCGCCATATTCGTATTGGCACACCCACATTACCCATTCACCTGGTAAACAGGAGGATGCCCCAGTTGCCAACATGCAAATCAACTTACAATCATTCCTTCTAAATTGTAACAGCCTTAAACTATCCGCACTAATTACTATCGAAGCAAGAAACCTGAAGGACATCTTTAAGAATACAAACCTTGAAAACATTTTAAATTTCTAAAGAAGCAACCTTTCAACAAGATATACAAAACATAACCGAATATCCCATAGACCACTACTTTAAAGACTGAAATCCAAATAAATTTTGGCATTAAAATGATCCACAGGGTTGCTATGCCGTTAAACAAAACTCAAAACTCAAACAGTGTTTTCAATGTCACCTGGCATCCCACCAGGAGAGTGTTAATGCATGCTCTGTATTCTACACTGAACGGTTTGCTACGTTAACATAAAGCTGCGAAATCACTTCGCTTGGTATTTAAAAAAGCAACATCATCCGCTGGTAATATCGAGAGAGATCCACAAGGGAGCGGACTTGTGAAGATTTTTGCTGGTCAGACCACACTAGCCTATCCATAGGAAGATTCCACAGGAGAATGTCACTTATTGAGTTCGTCCCTTGCTTTCTCTAGTAGTGTCCTGTATGGCTTTGTAGTCTAACTGATGTTAGGAGATAGTAGACGTATAGCTGTAGGTACACTTCCATTTTGGTTCAAGACAACACGCAGCAATCCCTGTTCAGCTCCCTCTCGCTTTTCACTAATTAAACTGTTTGATTTTGATTTATGTCATCTAACCACCCCCTTTTATACGCCATTTACTATTTCCTTTCACCAAATCTCTTTCCAAGAAATGGCTACTTCCCCTCCCCTATCTGGTGCCCTCACATTCACTTTTCTACCTGCTCTTTCCCTTCTATCTCCCTCCTTATTTCCTCCAAAGATGTCTCCTATAACCAAATCAAATCTTTCCCTCACCAACAAAATGTACCCACCCCCTACTTCTCCCTTCTATAAAACACTGTATGATCCTAATGATTCAATAAAGCTGAGGAAGCGAAATTTAACATTTAGCGAAATATAAATACACATTTTCGTTGAGTTTGTTTTTTCATTCCTTATTTTACCTCATTCGTCGGATCTTTCCAATCCCATTTTCCTCAATATATATATATATATATATAATATATATATATATATATATATATATATATAATAATTCAAACACTGAAATTTAATATTGTATGAATTATATCATATTGATACACAAAGCGGCATAAATAACAGATATTAGATATTGATTTTCATCTATATATGTGTGTCAATTCGATATATTCCAATATTGAATATATTAATAAGAATTGCTATATATAATATAATATATAATATATAGAGAAGAGAGAGAAGAGAAGAGATTACATACAACAGGGACGTAGAAATATTGGGTTGGTATCCAGGCAAGAACAAAGACCCCTTGCGGTTTCCTTGTTTTGCAGTCTTGTCGAATGTGTTCGTCACCTTGTCTTCCTAACTCTAATTACCAAGAAGTGGAACTAGTTCCATGCACACTTATCCACTTAAACATAATCCCTTCAGTAACGTATTTCTGATTTAATATATATAATATAAATATATATATATAGTATATATATATATATATATCCAAAAGTCCAGAGAACAGAATCTTCTTACGAACATAGGTTTTTTTTAAAAACAACTTGTCGCCAGTTTGAGAGCCAATGGTGCTCTTATTGTTAGAGTCACAGAGCAAATTATATTTTAATAAATAACAAAGACTTAGAATCTTGCCATTATAGACCTATTTCAGGAGCTTAGACAAATGTCTAATTCTCCCACCTGATTCTCGCATCTGAAAAAAAAAAAAAAGAGTGGGAAATTCAGACATTTTGTCTTAAGCTCCCGAAATAGTCTAAATGCAAGATCCTCTAAGTCTTTTGTATGTATATATATATATATATATATATATAATAATATATATATATATAGTGTATAAATATAAATAAATATGTATATATAATCTGGGAAAGGTATGAATCCATATAATTCTCCTTCCAGCTATGGGTTATAGTAGGCAGACTGGGCATTCAGCCTGGGTAGGTAACCAGTCTAGGGAGGATAACCGAATTCAAAATTCCTCCAGCTATGGTTAAAAAGTAGGGCAGACTCGCATTCGGCATGGTAGGTAACCAGTCTAATGAGAGGGATAACCTGAATTCCAACAATTCCCTGAGGTCGGTCGGATTGGGTTGTGCAACCCTTGCTGCCATTCTTTCCTATCACTGTGCAAAAAGGTGTGAGCCAACAACATAGCTTCCGCACTATAAACAAAACATTTGTGGGTTTCATTGTGCGTGAACCCCGCGTCGAAAATCAACGAGAGAGTCCATATTATAATATATAATATAATATATATATATATTATATATATATATGTGTGTGTGTGTTGTGTGTGTGTGTGGAAAATTGCTAGTTTGTCACTACAAGCGGCCATTGAACTTCCCGTTTTCGCTAGCCTTAATTACGCACACACACAAAACATACAACAACACACGACTCAACAGACACACACACCGCTCACGACACAGCACGCCATACACACAACACGCGCGCACGCATGCGCGCACTCATGTAAAAAAATAAACGATGTTTTGTAAACGGTGATTTTCCCGCCCAGGATGTTTAATTAGATTTTAATTCATAAAATCAAATTAAAATTATCAATGTCCATAATAGACGTATCTATAATTAGAAGAATATAATGAGCAGTTTTTTTTCAATAAAAAACTAAAGCAATATTAAACAAAATATTTTACAAATTATGAGAATTATTCGTTATAAACATAATAGAATTTAATCTTTCCTCTCTAATGACATAAACACATTTTTAAATGTGATAAAATAATAAAGTATTACGAATGAAAACACAGTATGCGCGTAAATTAGTAAAATATTTTTATAAAAAGAAATTGGTTGATTGTCATTGAAACTACACAGAGTATAAACATTTTCCGTTGGAATATTTTATCTATATCAAAACGTATTTTTAAAATATTTTATCTATGATTCCCTAAGTCCTGGATAAGAGGAATTCCTTTTATGTCATCTGAAAAATTCATCGTTTGAGTTTTAAAAAATATACCAGGAAATGATGAAAAAGACGGAAAACAACAGTGAATGAATTAAAAAGGAATAACTTTCTTAAAAAGATGAGAGATATAATTTACATAATCAATAGCGGTCTTGCAGATTAGTAGACCTGTATTTCGGAAGGATGGCCCTTTTCATAGCACGGGCGGGACTTTCCATGGAATTTACAGAAAGCCCGCAAATACTGAAAGTCACGTGGAAGCTGGTTGATTCTCAGTTTCAGCTGACCGTCAGGGCAATAAGATATGTCTGCTTACAAAGGGACGTCACCTCAAAAGCGCCTAATGTTTGTTACATGAAAATGTTTAGTCAAATAAAAGCTGCGAAAAATATTTTGTAGTGATAATGTCTGGTAACAAAACTGAACCTAGAGACCAGACACGAAGTGCCCAAGACTAGGTCAGACGCTGAAGAAGACGTAAGTCAAAGATGATAGAAGAAAAATTGAAGTAAGAAAACAGAGTAACAACAATAAAAGAAGTAAAAACAGACATTTACAGAACTGGAGAAAACCGCAAAATTAGGAGACAAATATTTGAATGTTGAATGGAACAAACGAAAGCAAACAAAATAATGGAGATTTTGATTTGAATATAAAGAATAAGATGAAACGGTATGAAAATACGAAATGAAAATGTCCAAAGAATACGAATGAATAAGAATAAATAATGAATAGACGCCAAATAAGAAAGATGAAAAAAGGAAAAAATGAAAAGATGACAAAAAGATTTGGTTAGAATGTTGAAATAGGTCATGAAGTCTTTTACAATATCCGCCATTCGTGCACCTAATATAGCTTGATTTATAACTAAATGTAACATTTAAACAAATATCTCCTGCTCATTTACATCTGACCCTAATTAATCACATATTTAGCCCTCTACTTAATTTGAATATATTCTTTACAATCTAGGCACCGGCGTGCATTAAGACGAGAAACTATAGTTACAGAAATAAGACCGATATACACCACCACACACCACAACACACACACACACACATATATAATATATTATATTATATCTAGCAATATATGCAGCCTTCCGTGCAAATGTTACGTTTTGATAAGATAAAACATATTAAATTTAAAAGGCTAATGACTAAATAAGAATGAAGATAAAAAGAATTGAAACAGAGAGGAGTTAATGAAAAATAGAACCAACTGAAACTTACTCTCCATCACTCCCATCTTTCATTGCTAAATTTCTAAGTTAACTATTTAAGTTAAAACAAGAAGTAAAATATAATTACACGTTATTGTTCTATTGATCGATTTTCTTTTATGACTATCGCCGAAACTTTTGCTCATATTTATTAAAAAAAAACAAACATTACCAATCATAATACATAAGCACTATTTATTAAAAACTCAATTTTTTAATATAAACTATGCTAAATTAATCATTCCCGTTCCACTGTAAACCGCCATTTTGTTGTACATATAAATACAATTGTATATTATTATGTTGTAGATAAGGCCAACAGTCTTAATCACATAAACAATTTTATAATATTGAAGTTTAAACAAAAACAAATCATTGAGAATGTGACTTAAATACCTAAGGAAATTATGACTTGAATAGTAATATAGTTTCGGTTACAGACAGAAGAGCACACAATCTCCATTTAAATAAATATATATATATAATATATATATATATGAATTTAACATTTTTAGAAAAAAACAAATGATGTTAATAGTGACAGAATCTGTTTCGACCTTTTAATAGAGAGGTCTTCATCAAGAGCAACAATATGAAGGAAGACGGAATAAATAACCGTTAGAAGGAGGGGTAAAAGAACGCTGGTGTTCGATGCTGGAATTTAAAAAAAAAAATGCGTATTCTGTGTTAAAAATATGGATTATAATGCTTCTGATTTTTAAAAATAAAATTAATTGTTTTTTTAACAAAGAATACGCATTTTTTTTTTTAATTCAGTATCGAACACCAGTGTTCGTTTGTACACCTCCTTCTAACGGTTATTTATTCCGTTTCCCTTCATATGTTGCTCTTGATGAAGACCTCTCTATTAAAAAGGTCGAAACAGATTCTGTCAGCAAACTATTAACATCATTTGTTTTTTCTAAAAATGTTAAATTTCTACTGTCGGATTAACTTCCATTTACTTCATATATATATATATATATATATATATATTATATATATATATATATATTCACATGGCGCTAATACCTTGGGAAAGGTATGAATCCTACTCTCCCCAGCTATGGGTAAATAGCAGGACCGACTGGACTCTTTAAACTGGCTAGGTAACCAGTCTAGGAGAAGGAAAACTCTGAATTTAAACCTGTTAAACGCCGCTTAAGAAATTGACCTTGTGTTGCATCCTGCTCGTGCGGAGGGTTGGTAAATATATATACTATGTAATTAGTGATATATAGCAACCTTTCAGTTAACCTGTTAAACTCCGCTTAGAAGATTGACCTGTGTCGCATCCTGCTCGTGTGGAGGGGTTGTAAATATATATATATTATATATATATATACATATATATATATATATATATATATTATATATATATATATATATAATGAATTTTAGGGGTACGGAATTTTATGATAGAATGAAAAGACGGTTTAGTTTATTTTTCATAGTGAAATTAAAAACTAAGAATGAAGGCTGACTGGTTCGTTACTCGCTCAACAGAGCTAATATCGAGGAATGTATTCACGATTCATAAATATCTATTCGGGTGAAGAATGATGAAAAACATAACATAAAATAAAGAGGGGTAGAGAAATATTAGAGACTAATTAGAAATAATATGACTAATTAGCAAGCATTCTCATTGTTTACAGAAATACGGCTGGCTTGACTTAATATAGTTGGTCTCTCTTTCTCTCTCTCCTCTCTCTTCTCTCTCTCTCTCTCTCTCTATCTATCTATCTATCTAATCTTTTAGTATTAATTCCATTTTTCGTAGTTAATGTAATATATTGTTGAAATATACGTGACATTTAGGAGATCATTATCATTGTGGAGCGTTAAAGTGTATTAGCAGCCGTTGCCAGGGATTACATCTACATCATTTTAATCACTCCCAATCAAGAGCTAAACCGCTATCTATCGAATTCTTATTTGCTGATTATTTCTTTCTACTTCTCTTATATCGAACTTACTATCTTATTTCTATTTTCCTAGTCTATCTATCTATCTGTCTGTCTGTCTCTTTCTTTATTATTTCGTTCTACTTATCGTTTCTTAGAATGTATATATGTATATGTTCTTTTTTCTCCGTGTCAGTGTATTCGTATGCATGTATGTATGTATGTATGTATTTATTTATCTATGTATATGTATCTTTTACTTATCGTATATATATATATATATATATATATATATATATTATATTCATTGTATTTTAGGGGTCTCCGTATGCTTCTCTCGGTATATATTTTATGTTTTGTTTATGAAGTTGGGCGTTATTATGAAGCATTTAAAAATAAATGAATGAACTGGATGTTATGGAGTATTGGATTCACTTATTTTTTTATCATTTGTTATTCATAAATTTCGTGATCGTTAGATTCCTTTTTCAAATGAATGTTCGCTCCTGTTCAACGACTGAACGCCGATATCGGAATACTCCGTTATTACAAATATTTTACAGACGCTGCCGCTGTCAATAAACAACAAAGACAAAGGATCCGTTGAACAGGAGCGACATTCATTTAAAAAAAGGGAATCTAACGATCCCTAAATTTATGATAACAAATAATAAAAATAAGTGAATCCAGTACCCATAATATCGAGTTCATTCATTATTTAGATGCTTCGAATAACACCCAACTTCAATATAAAAAACATAAATATATATAAGAATTTTCATAATTTGCTTGAAGCATTGTGTATGTATTGGTTAGGAGGTTGATTTAGAAGGCTATCACAATGCAGTTTGGAATAAAATAAAGAATAATACGGTAACAATGGTGTTGTGTATTGACCTGTATTTTTAAAATTCTTTCTTGAATTTTCGAGGCAATACCTCTTTATCAAAAGAATTGAACTGAAGCAGTCCAGCTATGGCATTATCTTCCAAATGAATTTTTTGAAAATGATGTTATTTTTTGAATAACTGTATTCGTGTGAGCGTGAATGCGTTTATTTTTGTTTGTACGTGTGTGTATGTTGTAATGCGCGTGACATTGAAAATGCGTGTTGGTTGTGACGTTAAGACTATCCTAGCGCGGGATTTTGTACGTGTGAATGTACGAATGAAAAGCGTATTGTGTTTTGTGGCCATGGTGATGTATAATCTTCGTGTGTTGGATGTAAAATCAATTAATCATTTAATCATTATATCATAATATATATATATATATAATCATAATATATATATATATATATATATTAATACATAATAATATATATATATATTATATATATATATATATATATATATAATCATTATTATATAATAGGATATAGTCAGATCATTTGATGCGATGAAGACTATTTTATCATATTTAGAAAAGCCTGTTGATGAGTTGGAAATTCTTATTATTTATATATGTATTTATTTGTAATAATTAGTTAAACTTCTTTTAGAAATCAAAAAAATTTTCAATTTTTCAATATCTGGAGGCCTTTTTCGCGGTTTTTAATAAAAAATTGGCAATTTAGATGAATCCTTAATTTGAACGCGTGAATAAACACCTTTTTTCTGCGGCGTTGGTCGATCGTTAATGAGACGTTAGAGATTTGAGCTTGTTTATTGTGCCGCGTAACATGTCACGCATGCAGCACGGGTATCCATGACAATCTCTCGCCAACCTTCCCACATTCATCGCAACCTGGGAGCTCCTCTGCGGAGCATCCAGCATCTTTGCATAACTAGTCAATGTAGGTCCTTGCTGGCACCCCACACTTGCATGTCCATGTTTGGCTTCCACGGAGGAGAACGTCGCTTATGAGTTAATTCCTGCTTCTCAGCCTTGTCCGTCTCACTCGGATAGTTTGTGAGATGGGGGCAGGTGACCGTACAGTGTTTCTTTGTGGGGTGCTGTTTCCACGAACAGGTTTGAATTCAGTTTCTCTTCTCATGGAACAATTGCCTTACCAAGATTAAATAGAAAAGTCTGCCCTTCTATTTACTCATAACTGGAGAAAGAATAGTTTCATACCTTTCCCAATGGTAGGTGCGCTATGTGAAATGCAACCAAACTCCTCCACTATTTGAACCCATATCACCGTGTCCATTTCCTACGGCGTTAACCATTACGCAACGTGCACTCTGCGTTCTGAAAGGCGAGGATTGGTTTGGTTTTGTTTGTTTGTTTTACGGCATATCAACCTCAGTGGGTCATTTAATGCCGACCAAATTTTGAAATAAATTAATTGTTAATAGATACTCAATTTTGTTTATGAACTCATGTTTTTTCTATTTAACTCATATATGGGACATAACAGTGACAGTCGAATAGCCAGGTTTACTTTATAACCCTCATTGGGTTAGCTCAGTCGGTAGAGCGTTCGGCTAGAAACCACAAGGTTCCTAGTTCAATACCAGTCCTCGCCAACTCAGCGTATGAGTAGCACATGGATCTGTGCGGTAAAGTAAGGAGCTGATGGTAGGAGTAGTGCTCCACGTCAGACGATAAAATAATCTCCTTGGTCTAGCGCAAGTGAAAAGGGGATAGACTCCCTCGCTGATTGGCTGATACCGACTTTAGGCCGCCCCGACGACTTTACTTTTTACATATAGTAGTATGAAAATCGAAAGGGGAGCAATCTTTGAAAATGTCTTGTAAGTAAAAAGATTAATTATCGAAAGGATTATTCCTTCTAAAGGTTGTGTTTATAACGCTTAAAGACACCCATAGAAAAAAATATCGTCCAATAAAAAGACATAGAAAAAACAAAAACAAAAACATATTTGCTGAATGTATTTTCACTATGTCACTTGTCAAATGAATTCATTTAGGGTTTTTACTTTAAATGATAGCATCACAGATCGTGATAGAAATTTAACAAGAAATATTTTTTTTTTAATTCTAAAAAAAATAATGTAAATAATGTATCTTTTCTTTTTTTTTTAAATGATCGCATCCCCAATATATAAGTTAACGAATAGAACCTAACAGTTTCAGAGAAAAGCAATTTCTTTAGATTTTACAGAGTCTTTAAAAACAATCTTATTATAATGGAAATTCGGTATCGGTCTTTCTGTAACCGAAACTACGCCACTACGTACGTCACAATTACCTCAGGAATTGCGGAAGTTTATCAATGAGTATTTAATCTATTGTCAAAATTATTAATACGTAGAACAGAATAATCTTATTTATTAATGATGTGTCTATGAAAATCTGAGTTAGATTTGCCTCAAAACAGCCCATGTTATTAAAATCTGGAAATGTGTCTTATATATCACTAAGAAATAAATCAATACTTTAATAAATCTAATATTTTTATTAATGTGATGTAAATAACTAAGAGAATTGTGACTTCGGTACTGATATAATTTCGGTTACAGACAGACAAACACACAATCTCCATTATAATAAGAAGATATACGAACGCGGGCATTTTGCTGTACTGTTATAACTGGTGTAATTGTTTTGATATTAAAACCTATTTCTCGTCGTTCTACTCTTTAATTTACAATTAAATTTTAATATCAAATGACACTAAACTGCATTTGTTGGTTGGGATCCAGTTCTAGATATCTGACGAGCGGGGATTTGCCTTTCAGCTCAGTGGGTAGAGAACACGACTAAGAATCGCAAGTAAGAAGTGTTTACCCATTTACTGTTACTACTGTGGCATTCACGCTGGGTCAGTTGAGCCAGCATCCGCCAACAAATTCACCATATCCTGAATGAATTTGGTTTTAAAAGAGGTAAATAAAGTTTCCATGTAATTATCTTTTTGAACATATAAAAAAAAGAATCATCCTGTGGCACCTTTGCTAATTAAAAAAATAATTAGATTAATTAAGGAGTGATTGATATATGAGGAAAACAAGTTGCCGCCAAAATTTCTCGTAGAAATTTCTTTTAATTAAAACTTCGTCTTTTATTAAACAAGTACAGAGAATGTTATTAACATCCAATAATTAACACTTGTTTTTTGAGAACTTGAAAAAAGTTATGTGATTTTTAAGTGTCGATAACATTGTTTACATCTACTTCGTACTATGAAAGTGCGTGGAGTCATGGGAAATGGATTCTTCGATCTGTGTTCAAATCTGGACGAGGCTGTTGCATTTCACATAGAGCTAGTTCCCTAAGGAAAGGCATGATTCTAACTATGCTTCCTCTATTAATAAATAGTATGGTATACTGTGCTCTTTAACCTTGGTTTGGCAACCAGTCTAGGAGAAGGGAAAACTGTTTTTTCAATCCTGTTAAATTCCGCTTAATAAATTGAACTTTCTGTTACATCGTACTCGTGAGGAAGGGTTGGTATATTATATATATATATATATATAATATATATATATATATTATATATATATATATATATAATTCTAATAAGAATGAAAGTAAACTCTGGGGGGACACAGTAGTCTGGAACAATCTCTCCCAACAAAGCAGCGCTCTTCTCACCAACACTATCCAAATATATTTATTTCTTCCTCTCGTCGCGACAGCCAAAATGCTACTGCAGGCTTTCTCCCCGGTCTTGGAGGGCAGGTCCTTAAATACACAATTACTGTGTTCATCCGGGCTCCTTACTCTGAATTGCCCGTGCAGCACGTTCGACATTCATCAGCACGCGTCAATCCTCACGACGAGACTTCACATCCGGGTTACTCTACACAGTTTAGTAATTCACATGCGTCAGGCCACGACCAACGATCAGGAGGATGCGAGTTCAATACCCGCCTCCGCCCCTGATCTCATTCTGCATGCCAAACACAGTCGTGCACGCTTCGAACCACTACGTGCGTGGTTTCTCTCGCCCTGATCTCATGATCACAAAGATGATAGTCTGGCGGCGGGCACTTTCGTCGGGTACTTCTTCGCAAAGGTGGGTGGGAGGGGGTTCAGCTTCTGCTTCTTCCGTAGGTGCATTGTCAGTGTCTTCGTCGTCATTCATCAGACTCTCCGCCCCTCTCTCAGAGGACGTTGTGCTGTCGGAGTCTTCCTCCGATGTGGTGACACAGTGGCGTGGGCACAAGTCCTTTACATGGCGGGGTATCCCGTCCACCAGAATTGAGCGTGGGCTAATTATGTCAGTCACCTCACCCCTGCCGAACTTCGTGGTACACCAACTCTGCTGCGCCTTGACCCACACGTGATCTCCAACTTGGTAAGAGCTGTGCTTGGGATTCGAGGACGCATTAGCTTCCTTCACCCAAACTTCTTATCTATAGATCCCGTTGGCAGGCGCTGTGGAGGGTCACATGTCGTCTCTGGGTGTGATTTTATACCAGTAGACAGCCTCCTGTATGGAACAGCGCATCCTGGCCGCAATTCGTTTCACCGTGCGGTGACATCGCTCCGCTATGCCATTCCCGACTGGGGCGTATGCGCAATGGAATGCCAAGTGAATTCCCCACTCATGTGCGAAAGCTCGGAACTCTTTGCTGCAGAAGGCTGTGTCATTGCAATGCCCTCTAAGATATCAGGCCTGTTCATTGGATGTGTGACGTCACAAAAGTAGGCCTTCTTCGAGCCTTCGAAATAGATATCGTTGTCAAACTCGTAAAGACAGTAAATAAACAAAACAATATGTTACGTTTCATTAAACTTTAATAACTGAAATTCGTTCATAATTTTATTTATTTCAAATTTGAAAACAATTTTTATAAATTATAACAAACATTGTTTTGATTTGCATGCTTTTATTTTAATTTTAAAAAACCTGTAAAGGTAGCGTTGAGGTACACAAAAAAAACACATACCGTTACATTAAACTTTAATAACTGAAATTCGTTGATATTATTATTTTTTTTAAAATTGAAAACAATCTTTTATAAATGATAATCAGTATTGTTTTGATTTACATGTTTTTTTTATTTTAATTTAAAAAAAACTAAACTGAATTATGAATAAATGAAACATCAATTATTAGATAACAGATAAACAAATTACAATAAATGTAAATAAATATATTAAATATAAATTTGATAAAGTTTAGATAAATTATAATCAGCATTGTTTTGATTTGCTTTTTTTTTCAATTTTAATGATTATTCTGTAAATTTACAATGTTGTAATTATCAAGTGATTACAGAAACAACTAAATTAGGAATAAAAGAACAATCAATTATTAGATAAACTGATAAACAAATTACAAGTAAATGGTGAATAAATATTGTTGATTAAATGGTAAGCTCAATTTTAAAACTGATAGCATTCTAATTTTTTGTTCACACTCAAGCACTGCCATATTGAGATATTATACTGATCACCACTAAGTCGCCAATATTGACCAAACCTTGCCTCAATGTGATCAGTTTGAAATTTGCCATGTAATATGGATAGCATTTCCAATTCTTCCATGCAATACTTAGTCAGTTCTAGAAATGCATAGGTTGTATGATGCAAAGCAGTGAAAATTTCCTTGTTAATTGCCATTTTTTCTAGAAATGCTATTCCAAGATTCTAACCAGTCACAGAATACAGAGAGAAATCTAAAACTTTCTTCATTTACTCTAAGTGAATTACAGTATTTATGTCTAAGCCGACAACCTTTGTATGGTGTTTTTACATTCATTATTGTCTACCAAATATAAAATATGTTTATATATTCTGCAACTTCTGCAAAATTAGGCAAACATTCCTTTTTCCTAATGTCAATCATCCCTGAATAGTGTACTCATTGAAAATTTGCAGAACTAAATTAACAAGACTTTCAAGACTAGTAGGAGAAAGAGCTTCTGAGATCAATTATAACAATATTTCAAAATTGACAGAGATTCCAGGGCATGAAGTTTCTGTAATGTAACAAAATGGGGCACTTTGGATACTATTTAATTCATGATTTCCATTTTGACAACATTTTGGAAACAGCATGCATTTAGTTGCATCTTTTTGACTAAGCCAATTGTTTTTAATGTATTTTAATATATTGAGTCGAATAGGAAGAAAAGAGGCTGAGACATAACAAATGCGTGTGGATATACAATGAAAAGCTTTTTTTTATAAGAATTTATTTCATTTTTATTGTTATTAGAATCATATTTATTACTATTATTATTAGAATAATTTCATTATTATTAGAAGCATTATTATTGCTATTAGAATCATTATTATTACATTATTATTTTATTATTAGAATCATTATTATACTATTACTATTATTATTATTAGAATTATTTCATTATTATTAGAATCATTATTATTATTATTGAATTAGAATTTTTTCATTTTCATTATTATTAGAATCATTATTATTACTATTAGAATGATTCCTTATTATTTATATTATTATTATTATTGAATCATTATTATTTATTATAATTATATTATTATTATTAGAATCATTATTATTATTACTACTATTATTATAATAATCTTAATATTACTTTTATTATAATTATCTATTACTATTATTGCTACTATTACTATTATCAGAATTATTCTATAATAATAATAATGATGATAAATAAAGATAACAATAATAATAATGTTAACAATAACAATAATAATAACAACAACAAAACGATAATAATAATATATAATAGTAATAGTAATAATAATAATATAATATAATAATAATAATAATAATAAAAATAATAATAATAATAATAATAATAATAATAATAATAATGATGATGATGATAATAATAATAATAGGCAACTTGCAAATCGTCGTCAAATTAAAACAGAAAATTTTGAGGACGATTTGCTACAAATCAAACTAAATTTTGAAATTAAAATCTAAAAAATCCAATTCAAATACTTGACTTTTTTTTGGTAAGTCAGGTTAGTAATTCATAAATAAAAAAAATCTTTTCTATTTTTCAATTTATTTATTTACTTTTTTTTTTTTCATCGTTATTATTTTTTTTTCCTACTTGACTTTATTTTGGTAAGTCAGGTTCTGGGGTTAGTAGTTATTTTATTTTCTAAACTGCACATAAAATTTTAGTTCAGAAAATATTTCAAGATTCGTTAAATAAATGAAAACAATTACAAAAAAAAAAAGTCAAGTATTTTGAATCGGATTTTAAAACTAATTTTAATTTCAAAATTTAGTTTGATGTGTTGCAAATCGTCGTCAAAATTTTCTGTTTTAATTTTGACGACAATTTGCAAGTTTTGCACAATAACAATAATATCCCTTATTTGAATGAATTTATCGATATAAATTCATTCAAATAATAAAAAAAATAACCTGTGCTTATTAGACATCAGACAAATATTAATTTTCTCGCTTTTAAGAGTAATCAAAACAATTGGGGTCAATTTTATTTTAAAGACTCATTTATTTATGAATAAAACTATTCAAAAATATTGTTATGAATATCAGAATTATTTTTTTATGTTTATAAAAAATATTTCTTTAGGAATTTAATGAATTAATATCGAGAATTTCTTTATAGTTTAATAAACTATAAAGAAATTCTCTATTAATTCATTTAAAAAATAAACTAAGTTTATTTTTTAAATATGAGTTTTAAACACGCTGTCTTATAAATGTAAAAACATTTTATCTTTAACACGATTTTGTGAATTACAAAGACTTGAAAATATTTTAATTATTAAAGTTTCAATCAAATTTACTTAGTTTTAATACAAAAAAATAACTTACCTACTATTTTTTTAAAAGTTTTGTCTTCATAGTATAGATCCATTTTTCATATAATTCTTTCTCTTTTGTAAACGAAAAAACAAACACTAAACTGTGTGGCATCTATATAAATTCCATTAAAAAAGGGACCAAATACTTAAAAAGGCATTTTTGTTTATAAAATAAAATTAATTAATTGAATATTTAAAAGAAAAAGTCGTTGAATATTTAAAAACACTTCGGTGAACTCGCGGACATTTAGAAGGTAATGAATCGGCCGGCGCCTTCTTCCTTGGGACTACTTATACTGATGTCACACGTGAGTTGGAGTTCAGTGGATAGGCCTGTTGTATCTTAGAGGGCATTGGTCATTGTCTGTAAGGATTTCATGCGGCGGGTCACGCTCGAAGAACACCGCTTCCAGCTGGCGAATCACGCTTGCCGAGTCATGCCTCGCCAACTGCTTCCAAATGGAGAAACTACTCGTTTGGACTTGAATTTGATTTGTTTTGATTTCTTTGTTTAATGGCATATCTAAATATGGATTATTTAATGCAAGATTAATTTTTTATTCAACCCATCACTGGGTATATATATATTTACCAACTCCTCCGCACGAGCAGGATACGACACAAGGTCAATTTCTTAAGCGGAGTTCAACAGGTTTGAATTTAGAGTTTTCCTTCCCCTAGACCGGTTGCCTAACCAAGGTTAAAGAGCCCAGTCTGCCCTACTATTTATCCATAGCTGGAGGGAGAGTAGGATTCATACCTTTCCCAAGGGTATTAGCGCTAAGTGAAATGCAATTACCACGTCCAGGATTTGAACTCAGGGCAACGAGTCCATTTCCCATGACTTTAACCATTACACCACGCGCTTCCTACCATCACTGGTTATAAGGTATTCACCCAACCCATCTACCACGGGAAGGATGTTACATAAGGTCGCAAAAAAGGGGCATTCACCGAAGATAGAAGTAAATAAATTCCAGTAATTATCTCTATTAGGGTTTGGTTTCGTTTGTTTAATGGCATATCAACTTTCATGTGATATTTAAGGCCAAAGTCATCCTTGTAGAAGAACAGTAGTTGTACTATTTAATCAATGGCTGGGGTAAGGAGGTTCATACCTTTCACGAGGGTATTAGTTCGAAAGCGAAAATAATTGGCAGACTAGAGTTCGAACATGCTTACTAAAATGAGACAGTCAGTCAGATTACTATGGGGACTACCCCCCCCCCCCAAAGTGAATTTAGTTAATGACGAGCGATTTCACGAAGAGGTAAAATAGAAATCGTTAGTGCTAGCGAATTGGCAATTTTTTCTTTTTCCGGTCGGCGCATACTTAAGTTCCCGATAATTCCACGTTGAAATGATGAACAATAATTATCTTCCAACGAGTCAGTGAAGAAGCAATGATGAAATAAGCGAAAGAAAATCTTGTAATGAAAACCTCCGTTTTTGTTGTTGCTTTTTTTTACTCACCCGGGGAGCTTTTTATTTTTATTTTACATTCTTTCTTTCTTTCTTTCTTTCCCTCTTTCTTTCTTTCCTTCTTTCTTTCTTTCTTTCTTCTTTTCTTCTTTCTTACTCTCTTTCGTTCTTCATTATTTATTTATTTATCTATTCAGCTCTTTGTTTCCTTTATTCTCTTTCTCTCTACTCTCTATGTATCTCTTTTGCTCTTTCATTCTTTTACACCCCATCTCTTTCTTGCTCTTTCTCTCACTTTCTCTTCAAATATCTCTCTCTCTCTCTCTCTCTCTCTCTCTCTCCTCTCTCTCTCTCTCTCTCTCTCTCTCTCTCTCTCTCTCACCCGGGGAGCTTTTTTTTAAATTTTTTTATCATATTTTAAGCGAAAGAAAATCTTGTAATGAAAAGCCTCCGTTTTTGTTGTTGCTTTTTTTTACTCACCCGGGAGCTTTTATTATTTTTTACTTTCTTTTCTTCTTCTTCTTTCTTTCTTTCTTTCTTTCTTATTTTTTCCTTTTTTTTTTCTTTTTTCTTTCTTTCTTTCCTTACTGTCTTTTTTCTATTTTATTTTTACGTAAAAAAGCCAACAAAAAAAAAAAAAAAAAAAACAAAAAACAAACGAACAAACTGAAAGCCGCCCACAGAAAAAAAGATTCTTTAGTCAAATTATTGACGGTGAAAAAAAAAAAAGAAGTGTGAATGAATGTGCACATCGGTATATTGGCAAGTGAAACCAATACGAACACTTCAGAAATGTTGACGTTCTTCTGCAGTTTTTTAAATTTTCTTTTTAGTTATTATTATTCACTCCTTTTGAGTTTTTCACACCAGCGTTACCTGATGGTATTTCACTAGAGTCTGAGTGACAACAAGTCTCCTCAGGTTTCGAAAACTCTTCTGAGTATTCTGACAGATTACAACATTGCAGTAGTCTGGATGGTCTCAGTTCTTCTTCTTCTTCTTCTTCTTCTTCTTCTTCTTATTATTATTATTATTATTATTATTATTATTATTATTATTATTTGCTCCTTTTGAGTTTTCACATCAGCATTAGCTGATGGTCTTTCACTGGAGTCTGAGTGACAGCAAGTCTCCCCAGGTCTCCAGGACTCTTCTGAGTATTCTGGCAGATTGCAGCAGTGCCGTGTTCTGAATTATTATTATTATTATTATTATTATTATTATTATTATTATTATTTGCTCCTTTTGAGTTTTCACATCAGCATTAGCTGATGGTATTTCACTGGAGTCTGGGTGACAGCAAGTCTCCTCAGGTCTCCAGGACTCTTCTGAGTATTTTAGCAGATTGCAGCAATGTAGTATTCTGGATAGTCTCAATTCTTCCTCTGATTTCTAGATTTTCCAGTCTTTTTTTTTTTTTCCTTTTTTGACTTTTTTCCTTTTGATCAGCAGGGAAGGAATTGCTTTTTCTCAGAAATATTTGAGTCTTTGAGCATTCGTTTTAAGGGGAGGAAGCGGAAAAGAGATCAAAGGAAAAACCGAAAACTGGCTCAAATTTAAAAGACGATTCTTAAAAGTCTACAATGAGGATAATAGTGACAGCAATGTCAACAATAACAACAACACCAGAAGCAGCAGCAGCAGCAACAACAACAACAACAACAACAACAATAATAATAATAATAATAATAATAATAGACTAGGCACGACTGGGTGGGAAGGGAGATCTACTGGGAATAGTTCAAGAAATTAAATTTTCATCATGCAACAAAATGATATATGCACAAACCTGAATCTGAGCTGAATAATGAGAGGAATAATATTCTATGGGACTTTGAGATACAGACGGATACCTAATCCCGGCTAGTAGACCAGACCAGACCTAGTATTAATTAAGAAGAAAAATATATACTCTGTGAATTGTACTCGGAAATAGTTAAGATTGGACAATATCAAGAGAGAAACGAAATCTCTATCAATAACAAAATAATGCAATAAGAACAAATTATGACAAAGCAAAAATTGATAATATGCAGACAAACATCAAGTGTAGGTTATCTGGAGATATAGATAAAACGGATAATCTATACATACATAAAGGGCTGTTGTGTGTTTATGTATGTCCGGAGGAAACTTCGAAAATAAAAAAAATAACGCCAAAGTAAATATATATATATATACACAATAAATATCACTAGGACTTGGTTTTTTAGCAAAAATAATAGAGATTTGATTTATATTCGTGCAGATAATTAAAAAATAAAATTTAAATGATAAGAGCATGGATTTTTTTTCCATTTAATATTTTAGATAGTAGACATTAACATTTCTTTTCAGAGTAGCTGGATTAATGCAAGGTCTATTTTTTTAAATAGTGATAAAAATGGGGCATCCCACGAGGATTCAACTCACGATTCTGTAATAATGGATCTGCGGGACTGACTTAAAACATCCCCCTCTACCCAGGCGACGCCGGGTAGCCGCTGCTAGTTACATAATAAGCGAATGCAGCAAACTGGCACAAAGGGAATGCTGTTATATACCCCTAACATGTCTCGGGTATACAATGGAGGATGGACAGAGAGATAAATTAGATGATGATAGTTCTTGATAGATTACTCTCCTGATTACAAACATTTCGTCGAGGTCATCTAACTCGTCGGCCGCCATTTTCATTGGGACGACTTCTCTCTGCTGGGGTTTGATTTTCTTTGTTAGTTCTTCTTACAGGCCGGGCTGGTCATTGTCTTAAAATTTAATTATTAACAAGACTTGGTCAAGCTTTTATTTTCAATCCTGCCCATTTAATTCCGCCGCGGGGAGACCAACTCGTCAGCGATGACAATTGCGCCTGCACCTCTTCATGACGCCCTGCACCCTTTCATGGCGTCCAATCGCGCGCCTTCAACGGGTCGAAGATTATTAATCGTCTCATGTGTCAGTAATTTTCCATGGACCCATGCTTTTAAGTTAACGGTCCTAATTCAAATGTCTAACTACAGGTACGTTTATAAATTATGACTGCTCATAAATTATGTAACTATACAATACTAGATACTTGACACAAATGACTGAGAAAGGAGATCCACTGGGAATTGTGCAAGAGATTATAATTTGATCATGCTGACAAATGGTATATTTTAACATAATAGGGAGGGAGGGGAAGAGAAAGAGAGGGGGGAGGAGGAGAAAAATTATAATCTGTATCAAGTATTCTTTAACCATGGCTAGGTAACCAGTCTAGGAGAAGGAAAACTCTGAATTCAAACCTATTGAACTCCGCTTAAGAAATTAACCTTGTGTCGTATCCTGCTTGTGTTGGTAAATATATATATGACTTCACTTTTCTCCCTTTTCATCACTATCATGACACGTTTTACGATGCCGAATTCCATTCTTAAAACCTTACTGTATATTCTTATGGTTTGTACAAGGGTGTAATAGAAGTGACGGTGACTTACCGGAAGCTAAACGCGTTCGCTGTCTAGTGTGTCAATCTACTCTCTGAGAGCCGTTTGCCAAACTGCCATTTTTATGCTGTAGACTTATTTGCATAAGATGGCAGCGAAACATTAAAAAAAAGGCGAGTGGACGTGGGGGCGGCAGTTCTCCTACAGGCTTCGCATGCATGACGACGAAGGACTTGAGACTCTGTTATAGTCCTTACTTCTTGTGTGTAATGAAGGTTTTATGCGTTGATTATCGTAGCAGCTTCATTTTTTTTAGTAAACCGTACTGGAAATTGTGCAAGAGATTATAATTTGATCATGCTGACAAATGGTATATGTTAACATAATAGGGAGGGAGGGGGAAGAGAGAGAGAGGGAGGGGAGGAGGAGGAGGAGAAAAATTATAATCTGTATCAAGTATTCTCATCTTATACTAAGAACTTTCTACCCATTAAGTATAGTTCCCAATCGTTTTAAACAGGTAAAACACTTTGTGTTTAATTACAATGTCAGTGTTTTAAGAGCCATGGTATTAATTTCATTCAATATTCGGGTGCTCTCTTTGAAAAAATCGGCCCGAAAAGAAATAAAAACAAAATCCTTCTAAATCCCAAACATATCTATTTGACCCATATTCAGGTCAGAGTGAAGCTGGGATTAATGCCAATGAAAGAAACTTCAAACTCCTGATTTCCCTAACTGTAGCCTGACCCTGCGGGTACAGGTAAGGATCATACCCAGAGCAAAACAGAAAATGGAGTTAAAAAATAGCAAAGAGCAGAAGGCAATGATGCTGATGATGATGATGAAGAATACAACAAAGAAGAAGAAGAAGAAGAAGAAGAAGAAGAAGAAGAAGACCATCTTTTTCTTTTTATTCTTCTTTTTGTTTGAGAAAAAGAAGAATAAAAAGAAAAAAACCTCAAAGACCTCAAAGAAGAAGAAGAAGAAGAAGAAGAAGAAGAAGAAGAAGAAAACATCAAAGAAGAAGAAGAAAACATCAAAGAAGAAGAAGAAAACATCAAAGAAGAAGAAGAACAACAAGAACAAGAACAAGAACAAGAACAAGAAGAAGGAGAAGAAGAAAACATCAAAGAACAAGAACAAGAACAAGAACAAGAAGAAAACCTCAAAGAAGAAGAAGAAGCAGAAAAAGAAGAATAAAAAGAAAACGAAGACCTCAAAGAAAAAGAAGAAAAAAAAGAAAATATCAGAAGAAGAAGAAGAAGAAGAAGAAAGAAGAAGAAGAAGAAGAAGAAAAAGAAGAAAGAAAAGAAAAAAGAAAAGAAGAAGAAGAAGAAGAAGAAAAAACATTAGAAGACCTCAAAGAAAACAAAACCAAGAACAAGAACCTGCTGACTGAGAAAACTTGCAGAGGAAGCCTTGAAAGTGATAATGAAGAACTGGACAGCGATGATGAGCAATAGAAGAAAAATTAAACACACGAAGAAGAATTACCAAAAATCGATTGATAAAAAAAAAAACTCGGACGCAAAAAAGAAAAAGCAAATGCAAAAGGAAAAGTAGAAGCAAAAGAAATAAAAACAGAAAACCAAACTAAACGAAACTGTGAGAAATCCGACTGTGCAAAAAAAATGTGGAGATATGCAAATGAGGAGCTTGAAATTCGAGACAGCAACAAAAACAATTTGAATGATAAATATTGTGTGAAACCACATAGGAAAGGCGGGGGAGGAAATATTGGTCACAGGTTTTACAAGAATTTAAGGCAACGGGCAAATATACACATACGTATGTATATACTCTTTTAGATTTAGATTTAGATTTCATATAAGTATTAAAATATATACATGGACATGCATGCATATAAATGGGTTGTGTAATTGATACAGAAATAGATATGAGCAGACACACACACACACACACACACACACACATATATATATATATATATATATATATAGAGAGAGAGAGAGATAGATAGATAGATATATAGATATAGATAGATAGTTTATGTAGATAGATAATGTAAATAACTCGGTAGGTAGATATAAATGGACATAAATAGATTGATATATATATATATATATATATATATATATATATATATATATATATATATATATATATATGTATGTATATATATAATCTTCATAATAACGCCCAACTTACTTCAACATAAAAAAGACATTAAGCGAAACTTTTAGAAGGTTTATCTGACTCATTTATATATATATATATATATATATATATATATATTATATATATAAAAGTAATTGGTAATTTGCTTGAAGCATTGTTAGCTATGTTATAAAATAATAAAATTCGAATGCAATACAATGCGTAAAAAATAAAGACAAAAATATGTTTTATATGTCTAATCGATTTCAAAGCAAAGCTTTATCATCAGAGTTTATTTTCTGAAAATAAACTCTGATGATAAAGCTTTGCTTTGAAATCAATTAGACATATAAAACATATTTTTTCTTTATTTTTGACGCATTGTATGCCTTCGAATTTTATTATTTTATAATATATATATATATATATATATATATATATATATATATATATATATATAAGGAAAATGGAATAAAACCCGACAGTATGTAAGAATGAAAAAACAAAAAATTCAACGGATATTTTCATTTTTTGAACGAATATATAGTTAGGTCTACATTCGGACATTTCATATATTATCCATTATCAGATATTATAATAGATAATTATAATTATATTAAAGAGCGATATGATGAAGCTCTTGAAGAAAATAACATATTGAAGGGAGATCAGATGAAAACGAAGCGTTTCATCTCCCTTGAAAATAACATGGCATTAATGTTGCATTGTCCAAACATTTTTGCATATGCCAAGGATGTATTTTGCGCCGAGAGGGAAAATTTAAAGCGTTTGTTTTTATCTGAGTTATAAAACGCGGCAAACGCATGCATTCAGATTGGAGAAAAATAAAACTGAACTACAAAATATAAACATAAATAAAAATGGAGTGTTTTTTTAAAAGATGTTTTCTATTGTCTTGCTTTATGACGTAATCTCATTCGTTGTTTATTTGCTTGTTTCGGTTAGTTGTGTTTTTCGACGTGTCAACACTTGTTGATAGATAGGGACTAGCCAACTAGTTATCTGTCTCCTATTCATATCTATCTATATACCTATCTATCGATATATACATATATACATACATATATATATTTATGCACACACACACACACACACACACACACACATATATATATATATATATATATATATATATATATATATAGGGTGGGCCAAAAGTAGGGGTACAGTTACTCCATCATCTATATGTAAATATATGTAAAGCAATGTCTAAATTTCTAATAATATGTTAGTGTTAAGTGTAACCCTACTTTTGAACCACCCTGTATATATATATATATATATATATATATATATATGAGAAGTAAACAAACAGACGATGTTTGTGATATGGCTATTTTCAACCGACAATATTTGGGAGAATATGTGCTTAATTGAAGTCGAACCTAATTTCATGAAAGTTAATTAGTTAATAATTAATTAATTAGGCGGGAATACCTAATTAATTAATAATTAATTAATTACGGGATTACTATTAAGGCTGATTTTTCTCGATTTGTTTAGCCTTAAATTTAATAGGTAATCCCGCCTAATTAATTAATTATTAATTAATTAACTTTCATAAAATTTAGGTTCGACTTCAATTAAGCACATATTCTCCCAAAATATTATATATATATATATATATGTGTGTGTGTGTGTGTGTGTGAACGCGTGTGTGTGTGTGAAGTAATGGATTGGGTAAATCTAACAAAATGTGGTTGAAAATAGAGGGAAAATTCGGATAAAACAACACAACAACTAGATACAAATTATATTCTACCTCGTTTTTTTTTTCGAAGCTTCGCAAAAGAGCGAGGCAAAATCTCATTTGAATGTAGTTATTGTGTTGTTTTATCCAATTTTCTCTCTATTTTTAACCGCACACACACAACACATACACACACAAATATATATATATATATATATATATAACCGTCCGTTCTCTCTCTCTCTCTCTCTCTCTCTCTCTCTCTCTCTCTCCTCTCTCTGTATATATATATTTTTTAATGTCTTTTTTATGTTGAAGTAAGTTGGGCGTTATTATGAAGATTGAATATATGATATATATATATATATATATATATATATATATATAATATATATCAATCTATTTATGTCTATTTATATCTACCTACCGAGTTATTTACAAAAAAATCTTTATAAAACTTTTTTTTTTGCATTTTACACAACAGTTACACAACAACAAAAAAAAATTATAAAGATTTTTTAATCTCCTGTCATCTATAAAACATCCATCAATTTCTTCACCCCATAATTCGTCCTGATGAAGGTTTAAAGAAACCGAAACGTTTAAGCGTCGATAAATAAATTCATCTTATTTTTGGAACACTTGTTTTTTCAAATTTCTTAATATGTATATATATATATATATATATATATATATATATATATATATAATATATATATATATATCATCATTCATCATCATCAGTCGCGCTATCAGCACGGATATCCATGACAATCTCTCGCCAACCTTTCCTATCATTCATTTCCCAGGGAGGTCCTCTGTGCAGCAACCTGCGTCTTTGCTTAGTTGGTCAATGTAGTCCTTGCTGGGGCCCACACTAGCATGTCCGTGTGTTGGCTTCCACAGGAGAACGTCACTTATGAGCTCATCCTTGCTTCTCCAGCAGTGCCCGGCATGTCTTGTCCGTCTCACTCGAATGGTTTGTGAGATGGGGGGCAAGTCCATATAGCTGTTTCGTCGTGGGGTGCTGCTTCCACGATTTGTTCAGGACTGCACGCAGCATTCTTGTGCAGCTCCCATCCAGCTTATTCTCAAGGCGCTCGTTAGGGTCCATGTGGTGCATCCGTACAGCACACTGATACAACCACCGCCTGGAAGAATTGTCGCTTTAGCTTGTCAGTGAGATCGGATTTATATATATATTATATATATATATATATATATATATATATATATATATATAACCACGTAATAAAGTAAACAGCGCAGTCCTGACGACTTTGTGAATTCCCTCAGTCCGTAATTAGTTGTATAACTGTGAATGTGACATGCAGTGATCCTCTTAATACGATATATGAAATGATACTTTTAATAATGGAAACTTTCAATCTTGCACGAACTGTCCTATGAGAATTAATCGATATGCCTATTTACTTCCTATAAGTAACAATCTTATGTATTGATTTTTTCGCATCAGTATCAATGCGTTCAGCGTTCTGCTCAACACTACACTACTCTGCTCTGATCTATCTATCTATCTATCTATCTATCTATCTATCTATATACGTATCTTTCACATTCTGTTCATATCTATCTATCTATCTATCTATCACATTCTGTTCATAACTATCTATCTATCTATCTATCTTTGACATTCTGTTAATATCTATCTATCTATCTATTATCTATCACATTCTGTTCATCTATCTATCTATCTATCTATCTATCTATCTATCTATTCTATCTTTATTCTGTTCTATCTATCTATCTATCTATCTATCTATCTTTCACATTCTGTTCTGTTCTATCTATCTATCTATCTATCTATCTATCTATCTATCTATCTATCTTCCACATTCTGTTCATATCTATCTATCTATCTATCTATCTATCACATTCTTGTTTATATCTATTTATCTATATCTATCTATCACATTCTTTATATCTATTTATCTATCTATCTATCTATATATCTATCTATCACATTCTGTTCATATCTATCTATCTATCTATCTATCTATCTTTCACATTCTGTCATCATCTATCTATCTATCTATCACATTCTATCTATCTATCTACATTCTGTTCATATCTATCTATCTATCTATCTTTCAATTTCTGTTCTATCTATCTATCTTTCACATTCTGTTCATATATATCTATATATCTATCTATTTATCCATATACACATGCACATATACATATGTGTGCGTGTGCGTGCGCGCGCATGTGTGTGTGTGTGTGTGTGTGTATCAGCTTGTTGACATCTATATATCTCTGTTTTTAGCTATCTATCAAAATATATCACTTTGTTCATATCCATCTATCTATCTATCAATACACATGTACACCCACACCCATATATATATATATATATATATATATATATATATATATATATATATGTGTGTATATATATATATATGTGTGTGTGTGTGTGTGTGTGTATCTTTCATATTTAATTATATAAATATAAGTAATTGCAATCATACTATTATCTATTAATAATAGAGATTATGACTCTATTTGTCTATAACCGAAACTACGTCACTGTTTACGTCACATTACTCAAAATCGTCGTAATATAGAATAGATACACTCAACATTTTAGCATTCAACCTTAGGCGATCCTCATTATTTTTAAAACAAATTTTAATAAATACATGTCCGGTATTATATATTTATGTATAGTTTGTTTTAATTCAATATACATTTAAAGTTATCATTCCATTTCAAATTGTCTTATCTTTTTTACTCCTTTAATAAATTTCATGATCTTGCTCACTTATGGTACAAAATCTCTGCCATTAAATTTCTAACTCACACCTCTCAGGCAATCTCTTTCAAAAATTATTTTTTTACCCCGCCGGAGGGTGTTTCTTTTTGCTAGTATGTATAAAAATGATTGAGTAGTTAGTATCAACTAATTCAGCATCTCACGTCTAACATTCTGTATCTTTTTGCCGAATATATATATATATATATATATATATATATATATATATGTGTGTGTGTGTGTGTGTGTGTGTGTGTGTGCGTGTGTGTCTGTGTCTGTGTGTGTCTGTGTGTTAAGTTTCTGTATATAAAATGTATGTGCAAATAAATGTATTCTAATATTTATCTATCTAAGCTTTTTTTCCCCACACGTGTACATTTGATGTGCTTCAGTACACACACCTACGAATGCGTACACGTTCACACTAGAAGAAATTTTATTCGAATTACATAAAATATAATTTACTTTTTATTAAATGGATATTATTTTTAATTTAAAAAAAATTCCCAACTTGAGAATTTTTACACGTCCAGTAAAATTTAAAATAAAAAAAAACACCGAATCAACTATTTTGTTTTTAAAAGAAATTTATTCCTTTTGAGAAATTTTTTTTGAAAGGACAAATTTGAAGAGAAAACAAAAGTGAAGGTGATGAACTACATCGGGCTGTGAGATGCTGAGTTCCTTGATACGCTCTCAGAGATTCTCGCCAGAAATGCCTCTCTGGCTTGGAGCATGACCCCGGAATCTGCAGTTTTGGCCCTACCTGACCTAGGGTGATCGTTCAGGCTTTTGTAACCCGAGGGAAATTTCCTGCGACATCTGTTTTTTTTATACTGTGATCAAATTATGCGTTCACCCTTCGCACAGGAAATATTTATGTCGCTTCCACGACGTTATTGCTCGTAAGACACGAGGTCCGGAATTATCAAAGTTGCCCGTTCATCTATAGTTATTATTTACTAAGCTTAGCTAAATGTGACACAAGGCCAGAAGCATGGGGCGCCCAACGAGAATCAAACTCTCTAGCAATGGTCTGCAAATTCTAGCTTGCTAACCTTTACACCACGACAGGTGCACGTTCATCTATACGGCTTTTAAATCTGACTCTGAGTAAAGCAATGCACAACGTGTCAGCGCACCAAGTGGTACAACACTATAAACCAGTGGGCACCCCACGTGGTTTCGGTCGCGTGATATACGCGCCGACAACAGACGCGCACTAAAACATAGCAAACGTAAGGACTCAACGTAGTGTTATATAAAAATCGTCGGGGCGGCCTAATGTCGGCATTAGCCGGACAGCGATGGAGTCTATCCCCTTCTCAATAACGCTAGACCAAGGAGATTGTTTTTTTTTTTACATCTGCGCAGGTGAGACTTACATCCCACGAGCTAGGCTCCTACCTTCTAACTGACTGACTGAGACTTACTTACTATCTAAACCGGAAGAGAGGGTCCTCTCTATAGGTTCTCACGGTATCCACCGGAAGGTTAGGACTGAGGTCAAGCCTTGTCACTCATCCTTCAAGGCCGTGGGCTGTAGCTTATAACGGCCATTTTGATTTCTACACTATTGCCATAAATATTAGGTATCTAATAAGTATGTAACACCGTCAGCTCCTCACTTTACCGCTTAGATCCATGTGCTACTCATACGCGAGGCCGGTATCGAACCAGGAACCTTGCGATTCCTAGCCGAACGCTCTACCGAATGAGCTACCCTTTTCTAATTTGAAGCCTATAACTGGTTCAAAGAGTCGCCGAGTGTGCACCTTTTGAGGTGATTTCCTTGGTATCTTCTTCGGGTTGATTCTTTTATGCTGGCTCTGGGTATGATTTGTTTGGACTCATTACTATGTTTCTAATAATGAACACAAGACTTAGTTTCTTTTTTATTTCTTAGACATCTTTATTAAATCCGAAATCCCAAAATATTTCAAAATGAAAGTTCCATTTTTATCATCTGAAACCCGTGCAATAGATCTAGCACTGGACATCATCTCTGAAAATAACCACAAAAAACATATCATCTTCTCAGACTCGCTCTCTGTCCTACTATCATTAAGAAATTAAAAAAACTGGAAGTCACTCTCATCATTAAGCTCCTGAACAGATTACACTCGAGGGGGAAAGAGCTGACTCTGCAGCTAAATCGGCTCTAGATTTGATCTCCGACAAGTTCAATATAACATATATTGACTTGAAACCTAAAATTAATAGATTCCTTCATACAAAATGGCAACAACACTGGAATAACTACATCCACAATAAACTCTTCCTAATCAAACCCACTTTGGGAGGCTGTAAACCAACTTTAAGGAAGTCTAGACAGGAACAAGTCATTGTGTCCCGATTACGCATTGGTCATACAAGACTAACGCACTCCTATATAACCAAACAAGAACAACAACCACAATGTGGAACATGTCAAACACCTTTGACAGTTAAACACTTATTCTTGGAATGCAGGTTTTTTGCTCACATCAGAAACCGTTTTTTTAAAGCAAACAATATGAAAGAGATGTTTGAAAATGTCAACATGGAGGATATTCTCTCCTTTTTGAGGGAAATAAAATTATACCATAGAATATAGACATGAAACTAATCAATACCATACAACATGATCCCCAATAATGCTAACACATTTTTTAAAACCAATTACTAAAAAATATGGATATAAATACACGATATGTATTACTTCCTAAGCGTTAGGCATGACATAACCTCAGCCGGATTGACATGCCGTTAAAATCAATTAACAAACAAACAAACAAACCAAAAGGGTTCAACCGCCGCAGTGAGATAATGGCTTAATCGGGGACAGAATTTCACAGCCCGCCAAATTCTGCTAACTCTAACTCAGTTCTATTCATACCGTTTGCCTTTAGCTAATGAGAAAATGACGACTAGGTCATTGAAAGGTAAGCTGCTGTCAATCAATTCTATACCGGTCATTCTATGATTCAATAGAAAATTTCCATTTATGAATACCATGATTTAAATTCAACTACAATACACAATTCGTTGGAATCCCACAAATTATGTAACTTTTAATAATATAAGGAACACATAATCGGTTTAATTGATAAGTTGAGCAACACAAAATACAAAAGGAAACCGAAATATTTTGACAATACTGAACATTACATAGACTCAAGTTTAAGTTTGTTATGGGTAATTACATGCTAAATCATCCAGGCCATGTCACCCATGCCCTTCAATTTTTCTGAAATTTTGTATACGTGTGGACTATGTTAAACTTAGACATTCCTCAGAGAGAGAGAGAGAGAGAGAGAGAGAGAGAGAGAGAGAGAGAGAGAGAGAGAGAGAGAGATTTGAAGAGAAAGTGAGAGAAAAGAGAAAGAAAGACATGGGGTGTGAAAGAATGAAAGAGCAAAAGAGATGCATAGGGAGTAGAGAGAAAGAGAATAAAGGAAATAAAGAGCTGAATAAATAAATAAATAAATAAATAAATGAAGAACGAAAGAGAGTAAGAAAGAAAGAAAGAAAGAAAGAAAGAAAGAAAGAAAGAAAAATTGCAGGAGAGAGAAAATTTGAAGAAGATAAATGAAAATGAGAGAAAGAGATAGAGAAACGAGGAGTGAAAGAAAGAGAAAAAGAAAGAAAGAATAAAACGTAGAGAGAGAGAGAGAGAGAGAGAGAGAGAGAGAGAGAGAGAGAGAGAGAGAGAGAGAGAGAGAGAGAGAGATGGGGGGGATAACGACTGGGCAAAGGAATGAATAGAACATTTGCAGGCTATCTTTAGATATGCGACACCATAAGATTTATTTACCGTTAATTCCTCATTTTAGTACAGAATGGTTAATGTTATACGGATTTAACAGCAATACAAAACAAAAGTAATTTGAAAGTAAATCTTTAAAATTAATTTAACAAAATTAAATAATTCATTAGTTTGTTCCGAGATTTCGGGTAGACATTTAACCATCAATGCTTGCAAAGGAATAAGTAAATTCTGAGGGTTTTTTTATAGTGAATCTGCGCAGAGGACCTTCATAGGAAAATAAATGATAGGAAAGGTTGGCGAGAGATTGTCATGGATATCCGTGCTAATTGCGCGAAATGATATATATATATATATATATATATATATATATATATATATATATATATATATATATATATAACCATGAGAGAAAGAATAAAACGTAGAGAGAGAGATAGATAGATAGATAGATAGAGAGAGAGAGAGAGAGAGAGAGAGAGAGAGAGAGAGAGAGAGAGAGAGAGAGAGAGAAGCAGACAAAGAACAGTAGAAAGAAAGAAAGCAAATTAGATTAGCAAGCCACTACTAGTGAGTTCATATGGTGCCACCATACATGAGTCCTTGTGCCACAACTAAGCAAAACTTAAGTAAATAACTACATAGTCACCAAGCTCAATCAGCAGACAGATTGCTTACTCGCTGCCTCTCGACTATTTCCTCAAATCAAAAATGATTTTATCCACAGTTACTGTTTAAATGTTTTTCATCCAACAAAGAAAGAAAAGAAGAAATGAATAAAATGTATTAAAGATGCATATATTAAAGATATATATATATATATATATATTGTATATACATAAATTTGGGGCAAAATATGAATTGATAACATAGCATATCCATTGTGTGAATGGAAATTATTTTTTAATATCTAATTGTTAACTTTGTTTAGCAATAGGTTATGCGGGGAGATTTTGGATGGATGTTATAACAACGTTAGGCCTAGTAACAAGGTAAGCTACAACGTTTCAAAACCATATCTCGTATAATGAACGACCCCTTCTGAGGTGAAAAATTGCTCTTAAAAAGGGATCGTTCATCACATCATATATTCGGTGAATATGATATGATTTTGGTCCTTTTGTCGTTTCTGTAAATTCGGCTATAACACGCACATAAACTCAGCATTTACTTACACAGTGCCACACAGCTCCCCCCCCCACACACACAAATATGTGTGTGCGTGTAAATCCATTATGAAATCAGACTTGAAGAGGCAAATGTACCCGAAATTAATTTATTTCTAATAGATTAATCTCTTTATATATTCAATTATGATATACTAGCAAATGTACCTGGTCCATGACCAGACGAAAACATTAAAAAAACAACAGGGAAAGTTGATATAGCTGGCAAGTAGCTGATAAAGCCAGCAAGCAAGCTCTTGCTGATATAACAACAGCAGCAGCAGCAGCAGCTATATGATGCTTTCTGAAAATCCTTTGATTTTTGTTTAATTAATTATATCCCTTAATAAAAAAAATCAATAACTACATTTGGTGTTTCTTAGTTAGAAAGATATTAAGGTGTATCCACGAATTCGAATCTGAGTTATTTTTTTTTAGTTATAAGTCGACACGTACATACCAAATTTATATATATATATATATATATTGATATAAGAAAGAATAAAAGAAAAAGAATAAAATGTATTCACAGAAAGACAGAAAAAAAAAGAGAAAAAATTGGCCACGACTTCCTTCTTTTCTCATTCGGGGAACACTTGGCATTTACAAGTTTCCCTGTGTGTACGAATGAAAAACACATCAAGAGGTTTTTTTTACCAATGGAGTCCAAGCACTGCTCAGAGCAAAAACCCGTAGCTTTTACCGAGGAGAGAAAGGTCAGAATTACCGAGGCGAAAGAAGACTCCATTGATTGTAAAGACAAGAGCAGTAGGATTTAGTGTGTTTTTTTGCCATTGTATAGTCCACAAATTCTTTAAAACAAATTTGTATTTAAGACCTATCTCTTGTTTTATTCCTACTAAGCATTTACTAAGTCCACTTTAGTGTAGCACAAGGCAAAAAAGTATCGGGCACTCGAAAAGCACATTGTGTTGGCATCCTTCCGTCTACGAGAGACGATGGAGTAGTGTCAAGGTTTTTGTTAACTTGGGCAATAAACCCAGCCCTGTCCTTTTAAATCAAGGGAGCAGGTATTGCCCAGGGGGATAGACCCCTGCGTCAAAGCTATTAACTTGTAAAGATCCAGGCCCGAAGCAACTGGACCCCCACCACGAGGGGCGGGTCTACATATTTTATTTATAGATTATTTATAGAGCCAAAGTAGAGTATTGCATGTGATGGACTGCTCAACCATTAGGGTTCAATCCTTAAGCATCAGAGGTCGACATCCACGGCCAACAGATAGCTCCATTGAGGAGGATTTTAGCCCTCTGCAGAGGTGCAGTCATTGTGTTCTTCTATCCCAGCTGAAGGGACGGGAGAAAGTTTATTTACGTAAAATTGGGAAAGAGATTAAATGCGGAAGATACTGTCAAATACGTCCTATGAGCCAAAGTAGAGTATTGCATGTCATGGACTGCACAGCCATCTGGGATTCTGTCCTTAAGCATCATGGATCACCACCCACACCCAGCCCCACTGGGAAGGGTCTTACCGCTCTGCAGAGGTGCAGTCAGATTATTCTACAGCTACAACTGACAGGACTTTTATTTCACTAGAAATTTCATTTTTACATGAAGATGTTAGATTTCTTTACAGCTCCAGCTGACATTTCACTAGAAATTTTCTTTTTAGAAGACATTTGGTTTCTAAATAATTATTTCCTCATTTTAGTTCAATCATTTTTTCTGATTGTAGTAGAGTAAAATGTTATTAGATTCACTTCGTGTTTAGCAGTCAGGTAAAATCTATTTTTAGCGTTCATAGTTTATTTCTAACAGAAAATTCGAGACACTTCGAGGCGCTCACAGCAAATATACATAATGTTTTGTTTAGGTCAGGCATCAGTGACAATGAATAGAAGAATATATTGTATGAAAGAAAAGAATCCTGAAAGAAAGAAAGTAAGAAAGAATGAAAAGGCTTCATTTCTGGAGAATGTGTCTCGATAAAGAAAGAAAGTAAATGGTTCTCTCTTAAAAAATGGAGAGGAGTTGAATTTCTGGAAAGTAAAAGAAATAAACAAACAAACAAAGGAGAGAAAGAAAATAAAACTTACATTTCTGAAGAGTTTTTTTCTCCGAAGAAAGAAAGAAAGAAAGAAAGAAAGGAGTTAAATTTGTGTAAGAAAACAAACAAACAAACAAATAGATAAAGGGCTATAATGTTAAGAAAGATAGAAAACTAGAGTATTAAATTTCTGAAGAAAGAAATAAAGAAAGAAAATGAATTTCTGGAAAGAAAGAAAGAAAGAGAGAAAGGAATTGAATTCTGGAAGAAAGAAAGAAAGAAAGAAAGAAAGAAAGAAAGAATGAATGAAATTGGATTTCTGGAAAGGGAGAAAGAAAGGAATTTAATTTCTGAAAGAAAAGAAAGAAAGAATGAATGAAATTGGATTTCTGGAAAGGAAGAAAGAAAGGAATTTAATTTCTGGAAAGAAAGAAAGAAAGAAAGAAAGAAAGAAAGAAAGAACGAAATTGGATTTCTGGAAAGAAAGAAAGAAAGGAATTGAATTTGTGCAATTAAAGAAAGAAAAAAAAGCAAGACAAAAAGACAAAAAGACAAAAAGAAAGAAAGGCGACAATCTGAGGAAAGAAAGAGTTTGAATTTTTAAAGAAAGAAAGACAGAAAGAAAGAAAAACAACGCTGTATTTCTGTATGAAATATGAAAGAAAGTACAACATTATTTTTAAGTAAATAAAAAAGAAAAGTGCAGAATTCATGAATAATAAAAACGGATGAAAAAGAGTCAAATTTCAGCCAAATGAAAAAAGAGTAAATCTTTTAATAAATAAATAAATAAATAAATAAATAAATAAAGAAAGAAAGAAAGGAATAAAAAGAAAGAAAGAAAGAAAGCTGATTACTCAAAAAGCGGGAAGAAGAAAGTAAACAATGAAGGAAAATAAAAACAAAGAATGATAATTAGATTGAAAATAAATGAAATCAACTGATATGAATGAAATATTCATTATTTCATTTCAATCAGCATCTCATTTCTCTGAATGTTTGAGATGAGGCTTGAAGATTAGTATTATCTGCGTTATTCGGACTATTGTCCCCATCTTCATTGTTATTTGTACAACGTTTCGGCCGATATACCCTCCGGCCTTCTTCAGGTATTTCTTGTCGGACTCGGGAACCTTCTCGGACTCGGGAACCTTCTTTTCGAACTCGGGAACATTCTTGTCGTATTCGGGAACCATCACGGAACTTTGAACCTAACCCTTTATTTATTCCACGAGGGTATCCTGTTCTCATTCCGCTAACCATAGTTGGGGTAGGAGATGTGTTAATTGATTATTTTTCTAACTGCTTTCACTCAGGATTGAACTCGGGTTCCAGAGATAACTGTCTCTTAGAACTGTCTTAACCTAACTGCCTTACCACTCGGCCATGTGTCCAATTGTTTCCCGAGTCCGACAAGAAATACCCGAAGAAGTCCGGAGGGTATATCGGCCGAAACGTTGTAAAAATAACAATGAAGATGGGGACAATAGTCCGAATAACGCAGATAATACTAAGCATCTCATTTATTAGTTATAGACTCTATTAAAATCTGAGTTAGATTTGCCTCAAAACTGCCTATATTATTAATGCATTTAAAATCCTGAAATATGTGTTATGTATATCTAGGAAATAGATGGTTAGTTGGTTGATTGATTTTAACGACATATCAACGCGACTGGGGTTATGTCATGCCTAACGGTTAGGAAGTAATATATTTTATGTATTTATATTTACACTTTTGTAGTAATTGGTTTTAACAATGTGTTAGCATCATTGGGGATCACGTTGTATGGTATTGATTAGGTACATATCTATATTCTATGGTATAATTTTATTTCCTTCAAAAGGAACATAAAGAAAATAAAAAAATAGAACGTGAAGACGACGACAACGAAAACATCAACAACAATAAAAAATAAAAAAAATAAAAAAAAACACTGACCGAAGCGAAAACGGAAAAGAATAATAACCCCTTTCTAAATCGCTTGGAGGAATTGAAATTTGTTTATTTTCAAATCGTGAAAATGTTTAATTTTTCAATAATTTTCATTTCCAAGGATTCTCTTGTGAAAACGCATTAAAACTTTGTAACTGGATCGGGATTATTCCCATCCAAGAATAATCGAGAAATCACTATATTGATTTCTATGCACTTGTTTTCAAAACTCAATTCTTCCGTTTCGAGTTCCTGCTAAGCATTGGGAATTCAAAAAAAAAAAGCTGTTGCTGTTATTTGTAGCAGAAATTTGCCGGTCACTGAAACGCAAGAATGTACAAAGGCTTTGACAGGGATATTGTCTCGTATTTGATTGCAAACGAGCGATCTTTGAATTAAAATTATGAAAAATAGCTTTGAGTTTATAAATAGACACAATAACAATAAGATATAGATACATACAAATATTTACATATATATATATATTTTTGGAGGATATGTGCTTAATTGAAGTCATACCTAATTTTGAAAATTAATTAGTTAATAATTAATGAATTTAGGCGGGTATATATGTTCAAATGAAAGGCTAAACAAATCGAGAAAATGTCAGCCTTACATTTGAACATATATGCCCGCCTAAATTCATTAATTCTTAACTAATTAATTTTCAAAATTAGGTATGACTTCAATTAAGCACATATCCTCCAAAAAATGTCGGCTAAAAGGCATATAAAAAATAAACACATTGTTTGTTTACTTACTTTCATATATTATATATATATATATATATATATATATATATATATATATATATATGAGGTAAAATAAGGAATGAAAGAACTAAACTAATTAACTGGTTTGATTTTGAGTTTATGGTCATCTAACCACCCCCCTTTTATTACTCTCATTTACTATTTCCTTTACTCAAATCTCTTTCCAAGAAACGCCTACTTCCCCTCCCCTATCTGGTGCCCTCACCATTCACTTTTTCTACCTACATCCCTCCACTCCTTTCCCTTCTATCACCCCCTTAAAACTACCAAAGATGTCTCCTATAACCAATCAAATCTTTCCTTCAGCACAAAACTTACCCACCTACCTACTTCCCCCTTCTATAAAACACTTGTATGATCCTAATGATTCAATAAAGGCTGAGGAAGCGGAATTTAATATTCCAGCGAAATATACTGTCTGAGTTTTGTTCTGTCATTCCTTATTTTACCTCATTCTGTAGGATTAATTCCAATCCCCTTTTCGTCATATATATATATATATATATAATATATATATATATATATATATATATATATATGAATGCATGCGATTTTGCATGTATGAAACCTAAGGTTGTGACTGTTCTATTGCCATCAAATAAATAGATATGTAATACCTTTATATATTTATTTTATTATATTATATAATAGCTCTATTCTTTATATCGAGCACTCTCCTAATACTACTGCAATTTGGCGCACCATTCCAGTGAAAGCTGAAGCGGTGACTATCCCAGACTACACACACACACACACACACACACACATATATATATATATATATATATATATATATATATATATATATATACCAGATTGTCCCTATTCATAATTGAACTAAAAGAAATTTAGGAACACCAGGGAATGAGACAGAGAAGGGGAAGAGAAGAGTAAGAGAAGGTGTAGAGAGAAAGGTAGCTAAGCAAATTCCATAGCAAATATTTAAAAATAGCAAAGAATTCACATTTTACAAAGTTCGTTTATTTTATAAAAAATATTTTTCTTTTTACAATAAAAAATGTGACCATAAATTCGTGAGTGATTAAAATATGATTTTATTTTCTAAAGGCGATTTCTTAATTGCCAGTTGAGTCACAGTGGTAAAAAAATGTATCCGTTTAATATTTTTATTTTTTTACCCAATAAAAGATGTGACAATAAAAGCTAGGAATTGAAAATATGCCCTTACAATAAAAACAGCTAAGAATTAAGAATATACAATTGTTGGTATTGCAATTTCCTTTTTTGATTTACATTTAGATTAATATACAAAAATAATCTTGGTAAGAGAGAGAGAGAGAGAGAGAGAGAGAGAGAGAGAGAGAGAGAGAGAGAGAGAGAGAGGGAATAGTGGGAGATAGATAGAAATGAAGTTTGGAGATGGATAAATAGATAGATAGATAGATATGAACAGTTTGAGATAGATAGATAGATAGATAGATAGATAGATGATCTATGCAAAAATTCAAAAATATTGACAACAGATTTTATATGGGAAAACTTTCTGAAAATATATTTTCATTTAAAAAAAAAAGTTATCCACTTATTTATTGAATGACCGCGTATTTACAACGTTTCGAGAACTGCACCCTGCTCTTCTTCAGATGTGTGGGAACTTAGTTGGTGATCTGAGAATTTCTAATCGAATCCTTTCTTTAAACCACAAGGTAAACAATTCTCATCCCTTGGAATATTTTGTATCGGATTCTTTTTTTTTTTTCGTCCTTGTAATATTTCATCACTTTCCTGTCCCAGGGATTGAACTCATGACTTCAAGTTAGACTTTTTGTATATTTTTACCCGTCAAATACCGGTTGGTTGGTTGCTTTTATTTTAGGGAATATCAACCTTAGGATTATTTCATGGCGAAGATTTTATCTATCTATCTATCTATCTATCGATCTATCTCTTTCCTTTTTTCTCTACCCCTCCCTTCCCCTATCTATTTCTACTGCTGTTGGAACAGTAAGGTCGAAGTCATAATAAACGATCTCCTGTGGACACCTACAAATGTAAACACCAGAGTTGGCCGACCAGCAAACAATTATATTGATCAGCTCTGTGCGCATACCGGATGCCCTTTGGAGGAGTTGGTAACAGTGATGATCGATAGAGACGAGTGGCAATAAAGAGTTATATGAATCCGTGCTCTGAGTGCGACATGATATATATCAACCATATGCCGAAGATTTTTCTGAATGTTTCAGATGAGGCTTGAGGATTAGTATTATCTGCGTTATTCGGGCTATTGTCCTCATCTTCATTGTTATCTGTACAACGTTTCGGTCGATATTCCCTCCGACCTTCTTCAGATATTTCTTGTCGGACTCGGAAGCTTCTCGGACTCGGGAAGCTTCTTTTCGGACCCGGGAACTTTCTTGTCGTTCAAAGTTCCGTGATGGCTCCCGATTACGACAAGAAGGTTCCCGATTACGACAAGAAAGTTCCCGAGTCCGACAGGAAATACCTGAAGAAGGCCGGAGGGCATATCGGCCGAAACGTTGTACAGATAACACTGAAGATGAGGACAATAGTCCGAATAATGCAGATAATACTAATATGCCGAAGATATTTTGTTTTATTCATTCTTGTTTGGTATTCAATTTTTAAAACTCATTTTTAAACACATTTTTAAAAATCTATTTAACCCATAGATGGGACATCAACAGGTGCTATCCATTCCGGTTATAGTAGACCTGGGAGTAATGACAATGAAGGGGGTAATCCTCACTCTCCAGAGCTTCAGAATTATAACCTCACCACCGGGTATCTCTGCTAGTAGTTAATTAAAGATTATTTCATCAAGTCATTTTGTATACTTTTGTATAATTTCTTTAACCGATCAAATACCGCTTCGTTGGTTGTATTTTAGGGCATGTCAACCCTTGGGTTATTTTATACCGAATATGTTTTTTTTATTCATTCTTGAATGTTTGTGGTATTCGATTTTTAAAACTCATTTTAAAATACATTTCCGATCTATTTAACCCATAGATGGTGTGGATCGTTCTGTTTTACGGCATATCAACCTCAGTGGGTCATTTAATGCCGATAAAGTTTTGAAATAAATTCATTCTTAATGGATAATACAATTTTGTTTATAAACTCATGCTTTCTATTTAACACATAGATGGGACCCTAACAGGTATTACCACTCCGAGTCAGAGTGGACCAGGGAGAAATGGTGATGAAGGGGTGCTCCACATTCCCCAAACCTCCAAAACTGGAACCTCACCATCAGATAGAGTTTAACGTCATTCCCAGGACATGTAGACCCTCAGGCACCGCCTTCTAGCACCTATATGATAAAAAGGGTTGGGGCTTCCCATAAGGGCAATAGGGTTGGGGCAATCATATAGGTGCTAGGGCTTGACGTGGCCAGCCGATTGATCGGAGGGGGCTTCTCGACTGCCCGTCTAGCCTCAGTAAGGTTCCAAGTGGAGTGTTGCAAGTCATGGACTGCTCATCCACCAAGACTCCGTCCTTAAGCATCACGGGGTTGCCACCCACGGCTAACAGGTGGCTCAATTTGTTGGAGTCTCTGCAAAGGTGCCGTCGGTGCATTCTAACACCCCACCGACAGGGCGGACCAATAGAAGAAGCCCTGACAGGTACTATCACTTCGAGATATGTATTTACCAACCCCTTCGCACGAGCAGGATGCGACACAAGGTCAATTTATTAAGCGGAGTTCAACAGGTTTGAATTCAGAGTTTTCCTTCTCCGAGGCCGGTTACCTAACCAAGGTTAAAGAGTCCAGTCTTCCCTACTATTTATCCATAGCTGGAGGGAGAGTAGGATTCATACCTTTCCCAAGGGTATTAGTGCTAAGTGAAATACAATTACCACATCCAGGATTTGAACCCGGGCGACGAGTCCATTACCCATGACTTTAACCATTACACCACGCGCTTCACTTCGAGTTATAGTTATTAATCTCACCACCGGATACTTCTGCTAATAGTGTGTATGCTTTTGTGTGTTTGTATGTGTGTGACTCTGTGTGCGTGTGTGTGTGTGTGTATGTGTTTTTGTGTGTGTGTGTTAAAGGAGCTGAAGAACATGTAAAGAAATAGGATCTGTTATCGAAGTCTTCGAGACTAGAAAACTCAAAGAAGATGAAGCAAAAAAATAAACTGGATAAAGACGACACTGTTTTTCACTGACCATTTTTGCATTGACAGGGTACATGACCTCGCAAATTGGTTGGACAGAAGGAACGTGCTTCAAACAAATACGTTTACTGTCCTCACGTTTCTGTTTACCCGTATGTCAGGATCTGACACTTTTATCTAACTTTCATTCACATGGATGAAACAAATAACTTTGAAGTCCGGCGTAGGAGTTTCTTGATGAATGTCTACGTTGTTGCCAATATTTATTAAGTTTTCTGCAGCAAACGCATATCAAATCAATGGAATGGCAAGCGAACAGTCCCGATCTAAATCCGATTGAAAACTTTTCTTTCCCATCAATATGTAATATATATATATATATATGAGAAAGAATGAATAAAGAAAGAAAGTACAAAATGGATAATAAAAGATGAATTTAATCAAGCGAACAGTCCCGATCTAAATCCGATTGAAAAACTATGGATGCAATTCTATCGGAAAAATGACTATATAACTATATACTGAAATAAGTTCCGAAGCAAACTGTAATTCTATTAGCTTCATTTTTTTAAAGTCCGAAACGATAGTCGCACCTTCTATGAAATCAAAATAAATAGAAACAATTTCAAAAGACTTTATGGCCGTTTTATCACAATATATATTTTATCTTTATATATATATATATATATATATATATATATATATATATATATATATATAGATTTTGGATGTTTGTTTTTTATAGAAGCATTGTTGAATAAATTATTATTTATATTTTGCTTGAAGGCAATTATAATGCATGTATCGCATGAAATTCGATAATTATAGAAAATAATCTTGACAAGTGAATTCCGGCAAAGGATGGCTCGCTATGCTTGTCAAGATTATTTTCTATAATTATCGAATTTTATGCGATACATGCATTATAATTGCCTTCAAGCAAAATATAAATAATAATTTATTCAACAATGCTTCTATAAAAAAACAAACATCCAAAAATCTTATTCACTTCGCCGAAGAGCTTACGGCCGGGTTTGTTTACTACTCAATAAACGTCCACTTACCTACTATGGTAGAGGCGTGTAGTATAATTGACAAAAATAATTTC
>CM042157.1:19544898-19554898 GCA_023376005.1 Doryteuthis pealeii
ACACTTTTTGGCACAGTCGATAGGAAAGAATTGGTGCATCAAGGGTTGGCACAAACCCAATCAATGTCCGACCTCAGGAATTTTGAATTCATAGTTATCCCTCTCCTAGACTGGTTACCTACCCAAGGTTGAAGAGCCCAGTCTGCCCTACTATTTAACCACAATATGGAGGGAATGTTGAATATATATATATATATATATATATATATATATATATATGTGTGTGTGTGTGTGTGTGTGTGTGTGTGTGTGTGTAAAATATAAGGAATAAAAGGACAAAACTCAGACAAAAATCTGTAGTATATTTCGCTGGGGTTTGGAACACGGCTTCATCAGCAGATAAAGCCCGGTTCAATACCCCAGCGAAATATACTACACATTTTGTCTGGGTTTTATTCTTCATTCCTTATATTTTACACACGCGCACACACACACACACACACACGCACACATATATATATATATATATATAATATATATATATATATATATATATATATAAAACGCTGGCTTGTTTTTGACCCTCTGAAGATTGCATAATAGGCATGATATTGCTGTTATGGAATAATAACTCGATACTATTTAATCTCTGAATTTAAACCTGCTCTGCTATTTTAGCATTGAGCACTTTCATATGTTAATACTTTTCACGTTCATTCTCCATTATATCATATGGTATATATATATATATATATATATATATATATATATATATACACTAGTCATAATAACAGCGGTACGCTACATCATTTTTAAAAACTGTGTTTCAATTTGTAATCATGCCAAAAAACAAATCAAAACAAAATAAAACCCCCAAAAAGCGACATTAATTGATTTCCGTTTCAGACTTTTGCATTCAAACAAGTAATGAAATACGATCCTATATGAAAATGAAAGAACGTTACCATATATTTGTGTCTGTATTTGTGGGTGTTTCTGTATGGGTTTTGTTTTCAGCATAGTCATCACAAAACAATCTATTTTTAATCACTCATTTCAGTCTTGTGCGTGTCTGTGTGGGCTGTGTATTTTTTTCAAAGGCAACGCAAAAGCCTAAACATTAACATTCATTACTACTTGCACTTTTTCAAACTTAATCAACTAATAATAATTATTAATAAAATGCTAACTTTTTCAAAATGAAAGATACCAGGATTTTATCATTCATAGTGGAACATTGAACAATCAAAACTATTATTAGGTATTATTTATTACTACTGCATTTAAACTCTGTAAGTAAAAAAAAAAAAAATGAATAAGTAGCAGTCCAAAAATAAGTACATCTTTTATGAATAATTATGCAATTTTATCTTTAGTTTAGTAATAAAATAATACTAATATTTGTTTTGGTTGTTTAATGTTCCACTAAGAATAATAAAACCCTGGTATCTCTGGTTTCGAAATAAATAAACTTTTCATAAAATATCAGTAAAAGTATACTTATTTCTGGATATTCATATCCACTAATTATGTATGTACATACACACACACACACACACACACACACACACACACACACACACATATATATAATATATATATATATATATATATATGTTGAAAGCAAAAATAAAGGAAAGAAAATGCTAAATGGATAAAATAGATTTAAAAACTGTCAGCTTTCATAGAAAATTGATCCACAGAACAACATGTATAAAAAATTTCACCTGCTCCTAGTATTGAGTTAGAGAGGACAATTAGACAAGTCCCTACTCACCGGACCAATATTAGCATTAGTATGTCCAGGATATACTAACACTGAATTAACAGAAAGGAAGGCAAGTTCAAAGTTTTCTTTAATTAATAATTACCGTATTTGACGGCGTTTAAGACGTACGGGCATATAAGACACGCCCCAATTTCAACAGGTCAGATTCATGCAAAAATGTTTTAAGTATATTTAAGCATATATTGTTGAAAACAGTCTAGCTGTACATTACACAAGCAGAAACATAGCTGTATAAAAGCAATTTGGCAGTACAGGCAAGCAATAAGCAGAGACAAGACATCTCAATAGCAGGAAATAATAATAATAATAATAATAATAATAATAATAATAATAATAATGAAAAATTAATGATAATAAAACTTCAAACTTCACCTATGGATTATAGGACGCAGAGCAATTTTTGATATATGAATATATATAAAAAGATATGAAAACACCACAAAATGCTGTTAAAGTGAAAACATTTTATAACACAGCTGATATTGAACAATATTTCGATTCTATGAAAATCATCATCAGAGCTTGTTTATACTCCGTGTTGTTAAGAGCGGAGACAAAAGTCATATGAGTTCAATACAAAAACCTAGATGTTGCAAAAAAGAAAAAAGTTATACAATTGTATTTTGTCTCCGCTCTTAACAACACGGAGTATAAACAAGCTCTGATGATGATTTACATAGAATCGAAATATTGTTCAATATCAGCTGTGTTAAAAAATGTTTTCACTTTAACACGTTTTTGTAGTGTTTTCATATCTTTTTATATATACTCATACCGTCGGATTCAATTCCTTTCTTTTAACTTATATATATATATATATATATATATATATATATATATATATATATATATATATATACTATTAAATATAGCTAGTATTAGTTATTGGAATTATGTTAAAAACAATTTTAAAAAACAGTTAAAAAAAGAGAATTATGCCGAACGGGGCAATAAAACTAGAAAACATATGAACTGGCACGGTATTCAATCGTCACTATCGTAACATATCTTCGTTTCAGTTCAATTGAGGCATAACTTCAACAAATATAAAGTTCTGATGAAATCATTGCGATTGAAACGGTCGGTGACCCATCATATTTTCTACAATTATATATATATATATGGGAGTAAATATGGAAATTAAATCCGACAATATAAAGAAAATTTGAAAAAACAAGTATTCCGAAATTGGGATGAATTTAATTATCGATGTTTAAAACATTTCGGTTACATTGAACCTTCATCAGGATGTCTCTTGGGGTGAAGAAAATGATGGGTGTTTTTATATGTGACAGGAGATGAAAATCTTTTTAGTTATGTAACTGTATTTGATCAGCGTTTTAATTTTGAAAGTGGCGTCACGCGTCATGACACCTTCGCGTGAGTAGATCGCGACTTGCCTTTCAAAATTAAAACGCTGATCAAATACAGTTACATAACTAAAAAGATTTTCATCTCCTATCACATATAAAAACATCCATCATTTTCTTCACCCCAAGAGACATCCTGATGAAGGTTCAATGTAACCGAAATGTTTTAAACATCGATTATTAAATTCATCCCAATTTCGGAATACTTGCTTTTTCAAATTTTCTTTATATATATATATATATATATATATATATATATATATATATATATATATATATATATATATATATAGTTCAGTGAAGTAACAAATAAAAGTTTTAGCTTTTATTTATTTATATCGGAATGACATTACAAACAATGGTTTCCTGCTGAAAGCATTCATCAGGTAAACGAAACGGTTCCTTTGAAAATGACAGAAATGGTGTAAATGGTCAAATGTGTGCGTTTTTTTAAACTGTATTCTCGTGTTTGTATGTTTGCGTGTTTACGTGATGTGGAATGTTTTTTTGCTTGTACGTGTGCGTATTTTTGTTTGTGCGTATGTGTATGATGTTATGCGCGGACACCAGAAAGATGGCCCGAAAATTGGAACGGATCAATGAAAAACTTGTCCGACAGGAATTGTCTGTACAGTTTAACGAAACTTGTATAGCTCAGTCGGTAGAGCGTTCGGCTAGAAACCACAAGGTTCCTAGTTCGATACCGGTCCCCGCCAACTCAGCGTATTAGTAGCACAGGGATCTGTGCGGTAAAGTAAGGAGCTGATGGTAGGTGTGGCGCTCCACCTCAGATGCTAAAACAATCTCCTTGATTTTTTCAATCACTATTGAAAAGGGGATAGACTCCCTCGCTGACTGGCTGATACCGACTTTAGGCCGCCCCGTCGACTTTTTATATATATATATATATATCGAATGTATTAACACACACACATTCGCACAAACACAATATATATAAACACGCTATATATATATATATATATATATATTTATTTAAGTTCGAAGATATTAACTTGCGATTAGTAAAAATGATAAGAATACGTAATTTCTTTTAAGATACAAGAATATCAGGCTTTCAGCTATAAAATAAGTGGATGAAAACTATGTTTAGTTATTTTTCCATCGTCAATAAGATACGCGCACACACGCATACGCACACCCACACAAACGTGCACACATACACACACGAATGTGTGTTTGATGTAGTTAATCGAAAAAACTTTGCATGCAGCTCTGCTATTTGAAAATTTTCTATTTGAATTCTAATTTTTTTTTGCCACAAACTACTTTCATTTACGCATAGTCACGCAGATTAAAAGACAAAGAAATGCACACACACACACACACACACAAACACACACACACACAGACGCGTATATATATATATATATATATATATATATATATATATATATATATATATAAGTAAAAAGAAAGGAAATTAATCCGACAATATGAGTAAGAAAAGGTGGAATGAAAACATCACACAATGCTGTTAAAGAAGAAAACAATTTATAATATAATCATAGCTGATATTGATAAACACATCTTTGATCACAATCATATGCTAAACACATCTTTGATCACAATCATACCTTTGATTTCAAAGGTGCTAAAATATTAACCCACATACATGATAAAACACTGCGTAGAATTATGGAATCTTGTGTTATTCTTACCCATAAAACCATACCCCAAAGACAAGGTTTCTTTAATATATCCCCTTATCTAGCGACTCTTATTATCAGAAACCATAAAATCCCCTTCACATAACTTTTTCCGTTATTTACGTCCCAATAAATTAAATTTTGGTTTATTGTTTTGTTTTATGAATAAGATCTTTTCCGTTTTATTTTGTTTTTGTTTTCGGTTTAAAATAATACCTTACATTAGATCCAAATCGCTTAACATTATCTAAAATAATAACCAATTCTGCCCATAACCTTTTTTACTTTATATATATAAACAAAACACAATAAATATTTAATCATTTATTAAATACAGAACTTAATAATAATAATAATTAGAAATTTAAAAATAATTAATCGTTAAATAAAAATATATAAAAACTCCTTTTCTAAAATATTAACATATTCCGCTCATAACTTTTTCACTTTATATATAAAAACTAATTACAGTAAATATCTAATCATTTATGAATCACAGAACTTAAAAATAAAATTTAAATAATAAAACATTTAATCGTAAAAAAATTCCTTTAATAAAAGTCTTTTGAATTCCAACCGTCACATTTCTTAACACCCATCCCCTTCCGTTTAAATTGTTTTCGCTTTGTTGCCAACATCTCAAAAATTCGCTACATTTATTGTCAAAAGATATACATGGAACATGACCGACATATATATGGCGCGAAATGCCCACGTTGGTGAATATTGTAACGTCTTTCGTTTTTTTTTTTTTTGCAGTATTAAGGTTTTTGTTTTGTAAACTCATTTTAACTTTCCTCTCCGACCCAAACAACTACGGGAGTGAATGAGCTCTGATGATGATTTTTGTAAAATCGAAATATTGATCAATATCAGCTATGATTATATTATAAATTGTTTTCTTCTTTAACAGCATTGTGTGATGTTTTCATTCCACCTTTTCTTACTCATATATATATATATATATATATATGAATCACACACACACACACACACGCATATATATGTATATATATATGAGCAGTAAATACACATTAGCGATGTGTTTATGATATGGCTTTTTTTAGCCGACAATTTTTGGGAAAATATGTGCTTTGTGCGGTCTTCCTATCTATAGCACTGCTGATGAGGCCTAATAGGCCAACATGTACATACAGAGATTGATTTTTCTCAATTTGTTTAGCCTTACATTTAATAGGAATGCCCGCCTAATTGATTAATTATTAATTAATTAACTTTCAAAATTAGCTACGACTTCAATTAAGCACATTCTCCCAAATATATATATATATATATATATATATATATATATATATATATATATATATATATATGAATCGTAACAAGTATATTCGTAGGAGGATTCAACCAAATTTGAGAACTCAAACTGACACATAATGATTTTGCGTATATACATATAGATATTATTCTATGTGCATATTTTTTATATATATGGAATATATCCTAATTAAATATATAAAGAGATTAGTCTATTAGAAATAAATTAATTATGGGGACATTTGCCTCTTCAAGTCTGATTTCATAATGGATATACACGCACACATATATTTTGTGTGTGTGTGGGGGGGGAGCTGTGTGGGACTGTGTAAGTAAATGCTGAGTTATGTGCGTGTTATAGCCGAATTTACAGAAACGGCCAAAATCATATCATATTCACCGAATATATGATGTGATGAACGATCCCTTTTTAAGAGCAATTTTTCACCTCAGAAGGGGTCGTTCATTATACGAGATATGGTTTTGAAACGTTGTAGCTTAGAACCTTGTCACTAGACCTAACCTTGTTATAACATCCATCCAAAATCTCCCCGCATAATCTATTGCTAAACAAAGTTAACACTTATATATAAAAACATAATTTCCATTCAGACAATGGATATACTAAGTTAACAATTCATATTTTGCCCCAAATATATATGGGCAATTCCATTTGAAATCATCAGGAAAAAAATAAAATTGTCACCCATCCCCTTCAATTTTTCTAAAATTTTGTCCGATTATGTATATATATATATATATATATATATATATATATATATATATATATAGGGTTTATTTTATGCCTATTTTGATAACATTTTTGGATTCTACAGGCCTTCTATAAAAACTTCTATAAACCAATTTTTAGGAGTAAGGGAGCTATAGAACACATCTTATAGACAAAAATAGATTACAAAATGTCGCCATTTTTCTCGCCCCCCCCCCTCTAAAATTTTTCGAGTTTAAAATCGATATAACTCGGCGAATATTTCAAATTGGAAGTTCAAATTTGGGGGGTTGTCTAATTTTAATCTACTCTACACCTGTACAAAATTTCAGAAAAATTGAAGGGGGTGGATGACATGGCCCTGATTATTTGACATGGAATTACCCATATATACATATATATTTATATATATGCACATATATATAATATATATATATATATATATATATATACCATGTAAGAACTGTATTTTTCTCTCTCTTGCAGTGATTTGCAGTTAAATAAATTAATACATGAAGCAAATCCTTGTTATAATCTCCCCGCATAACCTATTGCTAAACAAAGTTAACAGAGATAATAAAACATAATTTCCATTCAGACAATGTACATACTAAGTTAACAATTCATATTTGTCTCCAAATATATGTATATACAATATATATATATATATCTTTAATATATGCATCTTTAATACATTCTATTCATTTATTTCTTTTTCTTTCTTTGTTGGATGAAAAACATTTGAACTGTACCCATGGATAAAAGCATGTTTGATTTGAGGAAATAGTCGAGAGGCAGCGAGTAAGCAATCTGTCTGCTGATTGAGCTTGGAGACTATGTAGTTATTTACTACGTTTTGCTTAGTTGTGGCACAAGGACTTATGTATGGTGGCACTAAGCTAGATATGAACTCACTAGTAGTGGCTTGTTTTTTCTAATTTGCTTTCTTTCTGTCTACTGCTTTTTGTCTGGTTCTTTCTCTTTCTCTTTGCGTTTCATTCTTTCTTTCCTTTTCTCTGTATGACACTATGCATAACGTTAAATGCATAGGTGCAGAATGCAACTAGTGGATGATGTGTGTAGTATATATATATATATATATATATATATATATATATTGGTTTGGAGGTTGATTTTGAAGGCTATCACAATGCAGGTGTAAAAATCATTTGACTGAAGATGTCCTTATAAATCGGACGAAATATTTCAACTCTTAGATTTGTTTTGAGTTATCATTTCTAATTCACTATCCTTTTACATACCTCATACTGTCGGATTCTACTCCATCCATCCTATCTTCATATATATATATATATATATATATATATATATATATATATATATATATATATATATATATATATATATATATATATATATATAATATCGGTGCTATGTTTATAAGTAAATAGTGCTCAATATCGTTGATACAACATTTACATTTAAGTTAGGGTAGCGTTGCGGTTCTTCTCTATGCGATTATTCAAATCAAGTGGTTGGTTTGAATAATCGCAGAGACTATATATATATATATATATATATATATATATATATATATATATATATATATATATATACGTTTTAAAAACGAATGGCTAAAAATTTCCGACTGAAGACCCTGAAGATTCGCATTTTTAAAACGTATATTTAGTTCTTTATATTGAGCACTTTTAAATCGGTTTTCAAATAAATCCAGAAGTAAATATATTTTTTTACTCAGTGGATTTAAAGGAAACTGTGATACATACATGCATACACATATATATATATATATATATATATATATATATATATATATATATATGTGTGTGTGTGTGTGTGTGTGTGTGTGTGTAATGAAATAGGAAAATATATGGGATTCTGTTTACCTTACCTAACTCGCTGTCAAGACGGGTGTCTTTTTTGTATTTTTCATTCAAATCAATTATCATTTTTCTGCAATGGAGGTGGATCTTTTTCCCGTCCCACATATCTTAAGAATTCCGAGCCGCTGGACATACGTCAATATGATATTTAAGTGGCCACTATAAAGTTTTACATTACCCTTTTCTTTTTATCTTGTTTCTTTTTTCATCACCGATGTGAATTTAATACGAAAAGCGGTCTCAGCAGATTTAAATGGATCTTCAATGAACGAATTAGACCTTGCAATGGCTAACATGAGAATCTTGTTATGCTTGGCTAATATGGATTTACTTTTGAAGCAGTTTGTAGTTTCCAAAAGATTTCTCGAATGATCTCATGTTAGAAAACATGGCCGGCTGCATCCCGTTAGATTTCGGTCGGAAACGGTATTCTAACCGGAAGATGCACCATCTTGGTTTTGTGCAATTTCCGTTTTTTTTCCCTTGCTTTTCTTGCATTGCCTTGCCTTGCAACTTTTGGTGATGGAAAATGGACGATCAAGTAAAAATAAATAAGTAAATCAAAAACTGGGAGAAATACAGACACAGAAGAAAATAATCAAATGAAAAAAGAGAAGTAAACGTTAAAAAAATAACAAAAACAAAAAGAAAAAAAAAAAAACAAGAAAAAAAAAAACAAGAACATTGAATGCATTAGGACATAGGAAGAAAATTAAAAAAATGAATAAAAAATATATTCTAAAAATATTAATTCAAAATGAATAAAATATGGAAGAGTCCATGCTGAGACATCATAATCATAATCATAATGATACGAACATATAATGTAATCATCGTAGGAAGCGCGTGGTGTAATGGTTAAAGGCATGGGAAATGGACTCGGCGATGGCATGATTACAGAAAGATATATGACACGGTTCCTCAAACATTGATCCTTGAATGCTTGCAGATGTTCCAAAATATCGGACAAAATAATAAAATGTATCACTAATGCCATGAAAATTTGGATAGTGGAAATAGCAGCAGAAGGACAGACATTAGCAGAGGGACAAATACAGAGAGGCATTTTCCAGGATGACTCCCTATCTTCACTATTATTTGTTATAGCAATGATGCCTCTCAACTCTATACTTACAAAATGGAAGCGCGTGGTGTAATGGTTAAAGTCATGGGAAACGGTCTCGTCGCCCCGAGTTCAAATCCTGGACGTGGTAATTGCATTTCATTTAGCGCTAATATCCTTTGGAAAGGTATGAATCCTACTCTCCCTCTAACTATGAGTAAGTAGAAGGACAAACTGGGCTCTTTAACCTTCGTTGGGCAACTGGTCTAGGAGAAGGAAAACTCTGAATTCAAACCTG
>CM042157.1:19559898-19562398 GCA_023376005.1 Doryteuthis pealeii
GATTTATATTCATGAAGAAGAAAAAATTATGAATATACATGAGGGTTGAAACATATGTGTGTGTGTGTGTGTTCGTTTAATATGCCACTATAAAATTAATAATTAACGTATTAAATACCCACCCAGATAGTTTTTGTTACGCAAGCATATATATATATATATATATATATATATATATATATATATATATAAGATTTTTTGATGTTTGTTTATTTTTTAGAAGCATTGTCGATAATATTTATATTTTGCTTGAAGGCAACTACAATGCGAATATCGCATAAATTCGATAATTATAAAGATAATAATAATGACGAGTGAATCCCGCAAAGAATCACTCGGTGTGTAGAATATCGTACAGACTGTTTCAACTTTATTAAGTCTCATCAGCGATATATACTAACGACTCCCCTCCGACAGGAATCGAAACCGTGACCTCTAGCAGGATAGTTAAACACTATACTGTTCAGCCATGATACAGCACCGAGAAACTCATGCGAAATTAACCTTGTCATTGATACTGAGGGACTACTGCCATATGAGGCAAGTGAGTCGCTGAGTGGATAATAACAGACACATCCGGGGCCTTATGCTCCTCGGCGAAGGAAATAAGATTTTTTGGATGTTTGTTTATTTTTAGAAGCATTGTCGATAATATTTATATTTTGCTTGAAGGCAACTACAATGCGAATATCGCATAAATTCGATAATTATAGAATTTATATAAAGCAAATATATATATATATATATATATATATATATATATATATATATATATATATATATATTATATTTGCTTTATATAAAGATTGTGGAACGTTATATCATTTCTTTCTCAATTTTTGCCCGCAAGTCGCACACAAGACACGCGCAAATCGCACGCAAGGATTGAAAAAAATAACGTAGCGTTCAACTGTTATTACATTATAATAGAAAAGTTGTAGAAACACACACAGCCTATAAAATATCGGACATATTCTGTCAAAATAATAACTCAATGCCTGAAGTAGACAACAAATAAGAAACACATGTCGCATATGTAAGATAAAAATAATTTTTTAAAATTTTCTGAGAACATAATACATTTTGCGGACCTTATTTTTTATAATATATATATATATATATAAGGTAGTATCTACCCACATAGCAGTGTAAGGTGTGTCATTGAGAAAGGGAAATTTTATATGATTACACGTACTTATGAAAGAATTAGAAAGAAAAGAAAGACGGATGAAGATACGTATGTCTTCCGACCTACATCACAAAAGACATCTGTGATACGTATTTAGATATTGTATTGTCCTAGAAGTTGGTGATAAATTATTTACAGTTAAAGCATTGCATTTCACAATGAATTTCAAACATTTTTAGGCACTTAGGTATTATTCTTATGGCTCAAAACAATGGAAAACCAATAAATGAATCATTTGTCTTTTCTTGGACTCCTGTCATGTAATGCCGAATAAGAATGGTCTAATAATTTATACATCAGTTTCTTTTCTAGAAGAGTTAAGAGACTTAGTCATTAGACACATCTCTTCGAGTCTGAAATATATCAGTAATCATATATATATATATATATATATATATATATATATATATATATATATATATATATATATGAATACTGATATATTACAGTCTTAAAGAGATGTGAATCTTGTGTGTAAGTCTCTTAAGTCTTATAGTTTCTAGAAAAGAAACAGGTATATACACACACACACACACACACACACACACACACACACACACACACACACATATATATATATATATATATATATAATATATATATATATATATATATATACACATAAAAATGTATTGCAGTCTACGTATCTATATTATCGAACTATAACCGCTTGCTCATATTTTTTATCCATATTTCTATCTATCTCTCTTTCTATATATGTATTTATATTTATCTACCGAGCTATCTACATTTGCTCATATGTATGTATGTATGTATGTATCTATCTATCTATCTATCTATCTCTCTATATATATTTATATAAATACATACACACATGTATATATATATATATATATATATATATATATATATATATATATATATAAATGTAAGTTAATCCAAATGACTGGTTGTAAGGGATGATTCTATTTGAGGATCTTCAAAATCTCACTGTATAACCATACTGTATGCTCTTGTAGGTGCAAACATATATTCATAAAAGGATTTTTATAAATCCCTAAAGAGAGCTCAATGTATAATAATCAATAGATTAGATTATATACAGAGCAAAGTTTTTTTTTTTTGTTTTTTTAGGAAGTCAATTGAATAGGAAACTAAGATATACATTGTATCTTTTTATAAGGATTAGAATTTTAACTTTATACTTGCTATCTGACATAAATTTGGTGAATATTAAGATTTTTTTATTATATAACTTCTTCTTTCAGTGAATCCCATTATTTTTGTAAAATCCGTCTGATGAGACTGGGCTCTTAAGAATTAATTTTTTTAAATTTAAAAAAAAATCTT
>CM042157.1:19569898-19573655 GCA_023376005.1 Doryteuthis pealeii
TACTTTGTAGTTAATTGTTTTATTTTCAATGTTTCCTCCGGACATATAGATTCACACAACTGCCCTTTATATATGTATAGATTGAGATATGATGTATTTTTGTCTGTAACCAAAACTACGTCACAGCTTACGTCACACTATTCTCAATAATTGCATAATTCTATTAATGAGTATCTAATTTTTATTTAAAATCGTTAATACATAGAATAAAAACAACCGTGTGTTATATACACTCAAAATGTGAGTAAGCAATCTTAAAAATTGTTTTTTCTCTCGTCTTTTTTTTCAATAACAAGAAGTTAATAAAAAGGTTTACAAATGAATAACTGACTACGATTTTGTGTAAGATTTATGAACAAAATATTCATAATAATTATCTTATTATAATGGAGATTATGTGTTTGTTTGTCTGTAACCGAAACTATATCACTACTCAAGTCACTATCCATTTAGGTATTATACATCACATTCTCCATGAATCATTTTTATTTAAGCCTCAATTATTAATAAAATTGTTTTTCATTATTAATACTACTGATCATATCTACGTGCTAATAACATGCAATTGTATTTATATATACAACAAATAGCGGTTTACAGTGTGAACGGCAAGCCTAATTTGCATATTGATTTTTAAAATTTGATTTTACTAAATATGTGCTTGGTATTGTTGATTTCTAATTATTTGATTTTATCTTAATGAATAAGAGCAAAAATCTCGGAGATAAATCTTAAAAGAAATCCATCAACAAAAAGAAATAACTGTAATTTTATTCTTTACTTCCTAATTTAACTAAATAGTTAAATTAGAAAAGTTTAGCAAGGAAAGACGGGGGTGATGGAAGAGGAAGCTACAGCTGTTATATTTTTCGATTATACCCCTCTCTGTTTCAAATCATTTTATCTGCATTCTTATTTAGTTTATTTAGACTTTCTAATTTAATATAATATTTTATGACATTAATACTGCACCCAGAGGGTGCATATATTTGCTAGTTTAGTTAATAATGAATAGATGCACACAACCTTTTATTTGAGGGAGATAGGACTAAGTTTCCGAAAGAAAAAAAATACTAAAAATCAAGGAATTAACCGAATTTAATGAAATTTTCAGTGTTGACATATTAATCAATAAACAATATAATGTACCAGTTATTTTATTTAAAAACTCTTACATTTTATCAGGTCCGTTAACTTTGAACCACGTATCTTTGAGGCGTAACACAGATTCACAAACAGGTGATTTACCAAATAGCCAAACTCAAATCAACCCCACTGGCCAAAAGAACTGAAGAAATAACATTAATGAATAGGAAAGCATATCTCTCTCTCTCTCTCTCTCTCTCTCTCTCTCCTCTCTCTCTCTCTTCTCTCTCTCTCTCTCTCTCTCTCTCTCTCTAAATTAAATTCTGATGTTATAACCTACGAAGACCAAGTTATAAGATAATATTAAAAAAAAAAACAACTTAAGAATCTATAATAATATTAAAAGAATATGTGGTTAAATCCTACTTAACGGACATAAATCTCCCCCCCCTCTCTCTCTCTCTCTCTTCTCTTCTCTCTCTCTCTCTTTCTCTCTCTCTCTCTCTCTCTCTCTCTCTCTCTCTCTCTCTCTCTAAATTAAATTCTGATGTTATAACCTACGAAGACCAAGTTAAAAGATAAAATAAAAATAAAAAAAATAAAAAACAACTTAAGAATCTATAATAATATTAAAAGAATATGTGGTTAAATCCTACTTAACGGACATAAATTCCACCATCGTATGTCACTCCACCGAAAGAAAAGAAATACTAAAAATCAAGAATTAACTGAATTTTATAAAAATTTCAGTGTTGATACATTAATGAATAAACAATATAATGCACCAGTTATTTGTTTTTGAAAACTCTTACATTTTATCAGGTCAGTTAATTTTGAACCACGCATCTTTGAGGCGTAACACAGATTCTTAAACATCCGTGCTTCAAAGTTAACTGACCTGAAAAAAAAAGGTTTTTAAATAAAATAACTGGTGCATTAGATCTTTTATTCATTAATATATCAACACTGAAAATTTAATTAAATTCGGTTAATTCATTTTTTTTTAGTATTTTTTCTTTCGGCGGGGTGACCAACGATCGTGGAATTTATGTCCGTTAACTAGGATTCAACCATCTCCATTATTATAAGATTTAGACAGATAGCATGATTTTACCGTGAATCGTGTTTTTTGCTTTAGCCATGTTAGAGATAACCCACCCTCTCTCTCTCTCTCTCTCTCTCTTCGTCTCTCGATAATTCATAGCGCGAGCTAATGGTTTTTTTTTTCTGACAGTTCAATATCCCCCCCCCCACTTTTTAAATGACATTCCTTGATCTATCCGTTGTCATCAGACATATTTACATTTTCTACTTCCAACTGTTGACAGATCTGCACCGCGTAACTTTACAGACAGCTTACGTCATTCACATTGCTCACTGCTTTTCTACGGATGAAAATAAATGTTCAGTTCAAATAATCCTAGAAAGTGATAAACAAATGAAGAATGTTAAAGGGTAGAGGTGAATAAATAAAGAAGAAGAAATGTTGTACATCAATACGTTGTATACCCCAGATCGGGTACATCATCATCATCACCATCATCATCATCAACAACATCATCATCATCATCATGATGTCGCGCAAGTAGCACGGATATCCATGACAATCTCTCGCCAACCTTCCCTATCATTCACTGCCCCCGGGAGGTCTTCTGCGCAGCAGCCAGCATCCTCGCATAGTTGGTCAATGTAGGTCCTTAGTGGGCGCCCCACGTTAGCATGTCCATGTGTTGGGAGGCAGTTGGCCATATAGTTGCTTCCCTGAGGGGTGCTGTTTCCACGACTTGTTCAAGACTGCACGCAGCATTCTTGTGCAGTTCCCATCTAGCTTATTCTCAAGGCGCTTCGTTAGGATCCAAGTGGTGCAGCCATACAGCAGTACTGATATAACCAGTTTCACCATAAGGATCTTCAGGGGTAAATCCACTGGATTAATTTACGTGAAATCGACTGTAATTAATCAATATCTTAATTAATCCAGTGGATTTAACCCTGAAGATCCTTATGGTTATTACCGTGTACCTTTATGTTAATATATATATATATATATATATATATATATATATATATTATATATATATTATATATATATATAAGTAATTGGTAATTTGCTTGAAGCATTGTTAAGCATGTTATTATATATTAATAAATGGAAGGCAATTACAATGCATATCAAAAAAAAAAAGAAAGATGTTATTAGTCTTATCGATTTCAAAGTAAACTTTATCTTCAGAGACGGTTTTCAGAAATGGACGCGTTTTTTGTGTTCTTATTTCATTTATTTTTTATGTTATAATTATTAGTTATATTTATGTTTTTTATATTATAAACATATAAACGCCACGAAACGCGTGTTTATAACATTAAAAATGTTAAAAAAAAACGCGTCCATTTCTGAAAACAGTCTCTGAAGATAAAGTTTACTTTGAAATCGATAAGACTAAAAACATCTTTTTGTTTTTATTTTATATGCACTGTAATTGCCTTCCAATCATTAATATATAATATATACATATATATATATATATATATATGTATATGTATATATATATATATTTGAGTGTGTGTGTGTGTGTGTGTGTGTGTGTGTGTGTGTGTTGTGTGTGTTTGGTTTGTGAACAAAAAATATCACCATGAACATTGCCATATAAGTTTTATATCTTCTCTCTTT
>CM042157.1:19573665-19581165 GCA_023376005.1 Doryteuthis pealeii
ACATCATATAGACACTTTGATTAAAAACAGACACAATCTCCTGTTTAAACAATTTTATTTGCATTTTTTTTAACAGTTTTCTTGCCAACTTTTTAATATTTATGGGTGCGATTCATGGCAATTAGTTCACCGAAAGTTCAATGTGCGAGTCACATGAAAAAATACATACGCAATTAAAATTGTTTAAACAGGATATGTGATCTGTTGTTTTATGTCAACCATCGCATATATTATATATAATTTATATTATAACTATATCACATCACTATATATATATATGATATGTAGTGTGTTGTGTGTGTGTGTGTGATGGTGTATTGTGTGTGTGTTTGTGTGTCGTGTGTTCGTAGTCGTGTGATGTGTGGTGTTGATGTTGTGTGAGTGGTTGTGAGTGTTCTGTGCAAATTATAATAAACAAATAACTGAATATACCCCTGTTGATCTGGTCACATGTTGACCGAATTTGATTTTTAATTGTCAAGCAACAAACCAGAACACATATCCTCCTTCCCTGAATCGAGGGTCACAGGCCATACGACACCTTATAATTAAATAATTGACTGCATATGAATTTCTATTTTCAGGTCTTTCGAGTTTTATGTCTTCGTTGTACACAACATGCACAACATATACTCGAGGCTGAGCTAACAATCCACACCATATATATACTCAACATTAGATACTATACACATACACTACATCACAAATATAATTATAAATTCTACAGTTGGCCAGAAAAACTGTAAAAAATAAATCTAGCACACTCTATACTCATCACATACTCACGATTAACAGGCGATGTAGTACTTGATTGTTTAATTCAACATCATATATATGGAGTAGTGTATTAATATACGCATTTGCACTTTTTTTTTCGAACTATGAATGTGAGTAGATGCAACACTACTCACATAACTAACTGACGAATGGTAACTACATAATTTGATTCAATGGGAGCCTCATTTTCCTTTTTGCTCTTGTTTTCATTTTCTAAGCTTAGTTGGGGCACACTGTTGATTTATGAGGTTCTTGTGAAACTCAAATCCATTTATGAAGTGGTTCTTAGTCCAACTGGAATATAATAAAAAGTAATAAAACACTTATATGGCAATGGATATTTTTGTTCATCAAACACACACACACACACACACAACCACACACACCACAACCCCAATATATATATATATATATATATATATATATATATATAGGTATTATATTAAATGATTATTTATTATTAGTATTCATCTGTATGAACAAGACTAACTAACTAATCACACGAAGAGACATAGACATCAAAACAGAACAACACGAATTACACACACGCGAATGCTAATAACAAACGCATAGAATTTAATCCAATCACCCAAATAATATAACATAACAGTAGGAAATTTTTTAATTCTATATTACATAAAAATATTATGAATAAATATTTAAATCACTATCATGATGAAGTGACGAATTTTCTCTATTGTAAACGGAATAATTTTTGTAATACCAATTTATTACATAACTTTCACCTCACATCTCACTTCGGCCAGCGCATATATTATCATCTTAGTTTGTGTCATTTATTAATAATTAAATAAACAAATAAAGATGTTTTTGTCTTATCGGATTTTCTAGAATGGTATAATACTCTTAATACTTCAAGAGCAGCACTGAATTCTCAGAAATATGGTACAATGCGGTATTTTTTGTATTAACACATATTTTCATCTTTATATTTAATTATTCCATCATCACCTGGTTCGTGTTTCTCTGTCAGTTGTTATTAATCATACTTGGTCCTCCAACTTATCCAATATAAAAAAACACTCGCTCAGCATCTACTACACATATTCCAACATATTCCATTTTATAACACACAATCAACACACACACACAAAACACACATATGATAATAAGAAACTAATACAAAAAATAAACAGATAGCGTCACATTATTATCTTGATATAACCGAGATCTCTGAGATAAGGTTAACTATACTTTGAAATCGATAAGACTAATATACAATCTTCATTTCATTTTTTTTTGATATGTCACATATTGGTTGAATGTGTGTGGCCTTTCGCTCGTATTTATGTTAGATGTTAGATATGTAATAGACTAGGCTTAACAATGCTTTGCAGGCAAATCTTACCAATTACTTTATATATATATTCGGACGAATAAATATAAAACAAATGAATATAAAACTAAACTTTACCATATTGCATGAATGATTAACATCTTATTATTTGCCATTATATTCATATTAAGTTTCGGCATTTTATTATCCACTCCCGATTTTAGCCCCCATAAGGATAGCTACATCACACATAGATGGCAAAGTAAGTTGGTAATCAATACGAGATGCGAAACCTACGGCTAGGTAATTAACCGATGAAGATAGGATCTTAGATGTATGATGCGGCGAGGCTATAGCTTATAATGCACACCCATTGAGCGAGATCATAAATATCATACAGCACCATTTGTTTTATAGGTAGACGATTATGTCTCCAACGTCTTAAATTATGTCTGCAGCCATGGAATTAAATAACTTTTATCACTAGGAAGAATTCTCCTGATGGTTAGAAAACATGGTTAATATCGAGTTACTTCAGCTGTAACACTGGCTGCACACACTTCTGGAATTGCTAACGAAGCGAGCCTTAGAAAGAATAACTAGATGGCGAAGTTATACTGCACTCGAGTAATGCATTGTAAGCGTGCCGTCCTTGAAAACAAGGTGCAGATGCGAAACACAGCACCGCCTTCAAAGGAGTAAAGCAACTATAATAGGCCCAACTGCCTCCCAACACATGGCAATTTTCGCTACGTGGAGAATACACTCCTACAGCTAGTACCAAACTACATGGCAGAGTATGCACGGTTGGAGCAATGCTGAGCAGACAAAAGACCTCCCGGGGCATGTGAATGATAGGGAAGGTTCGGCGAGAAGACATACGTCACATAGACCAGTACGAGAGAAGCATATAATACTAGCGATCGTAACATCATGATGATGATATGATGGTTGTTTTGAGATAGCAATATGACCTGAATTTGTGTGCATCAGATAAGAATTAGATGACTAGTAAACCCGACTCACTGAGGGAACACCAAACGTATTGACTGTAACAAACATTTCTTCTTCTTTCTTATTCACCTCTACCCTTTAACATTCTTCATTTGTTTATCACTTTCTAGATTATTTGAATCTGAACATTTATTTTCATCTCATACCCAGTATTAGATATATAAAAGTATACAGTGAGTACATGTTGAAATGACGTTATGACCTTAGTCGTGTAAAATGTTACGTCTGTACTGTGACAGAGATTTTCGTGCTCAATATGTTGTAGGATAGCATTGTTAAGTGTAAGTAAATTAAGATAATGTTATAATATATTGTTCTTGAATGAAAACGGATAGTTATAGCGAAAGGCGAGAAATGTGTTCATACATTAACAGAGCGATAGATTTAAAAGAGGTGAGGGGAGGGAATAATAATGTTTCCGAAAAGCTGTGTCAGAAAAAATCAAAGTTCGAAAACAACACATTCAGCTTCTGCTCAGTCGCAGACCTCGCTCTCAGGAGTAACGATCACGCGCAGCCAATGAGAGGAGATTGAGAGTAGAGTGGCTGGAGATGAATGTCAAAGAAATAACATATCTCTATGAGGATCGGACAGTAAAATGCTATAAAAGACAGATTCAAGCGTATTTTCACCCGAGGTTGAAATATCCATGTAAGCTATCTTAGAGATGTCTAAAAGCTTATGTGAATTATCAAATTAGGGACGTAGTGGTTCACATGCTCGTTGAGCAATAATCACAGTAAAGGTTTAAGAATACTGAGAGAATCTATACTGAATAACATTATAATATAATGGTTTAACCATACAGCATCTTCCATCAATGCAATCGTTGAGCGATCACACATCACCCACACACACACCCTACATATATATATATATAATTATAGTATATATATATATATATATATATATAACAAATAAATAATAGCAAATAAATAGAAATAATAAATAAAGGAAATGAATTGAAATGAATTGCAAAACGGAATCACCAGCTCTTTCACCGCAGTAGCGTTTACGAACCACCATGGACGCGTGTTTAGTAACGTCAAAATCCAAGAACACACCACAAGCTCCCCGCCGAAGCACGTCCAAATAAACAAAAAATAATATGAACAGTACATATATCAAACTAAAAAAATGTATATCGTATTCTAATACGCAAGAGTAAGATAGTAGTCACAAATATTTTCATTGAGTTTGTGATTATATTAATATATCGCATTGAATGTATAATTGACCACATAGTTCTCTAAAAATTGTACGCACTCAAAGTTTTTATTATATTAATAAATCCTCTATTTTTTTTTATCAAGGTCAGTCTTCATAGCAAAATTATCTATAAACTATCTTTGAGCAAAAAAACAAATTCAGGAATGTTTAAGATACAGCTAAGTAGTTTAACGTATACCTTACAAAGATCGGGATGTCATGGATTCAAAAATTAACTTGACCCTGCATAAAAATGTAAGAGTTTCAAAAACTACAAATAACTGGTGCATTATAATACATCGTTATTTCCATTTAATGGTGACTTCGAGACACTGTACAATTTTTATAAAATAAATAGTCATGTTTAATTCCTTATTGATTTTTCTTACTCACTTACACACACAATCCTTTTCTTTCGGTGGAGTGACCATACGACATTATTGGTGGATATTTATGCGCGGTTTAAGTAGGATTATAACCACAAATACTACATCAACTATTTAATCGAACTTATTTATAAGAGTTCTTAAGTTTGTATTTTTCATATTATATTATTATTTTATTTATATTATAAATTTTTAATTTATATAGTCTTATTAATCACTATTTAGGTTTATTCGTGTGCTGGTGTGTGAGGTTTAGTGTGTGTGGTGTATGTGTGATCAATACAGTATATTAATTTTCAGAGAGAGAAGAGGTATAGTAGCCAGAGAAGAGAAGAAGATGAAGAGAAACGCAGTGTTAGTAGAGAAATAGTAGAGGAGAGAGCGGTAGTAGAGGAATGAGCAAAGTAGTGTAATCCAAAGAAGGAGGGCGTCGAGAGTATACGTGGTAGAGAACAGTAATATTATATGAGTCACTGTTTTAATATAGAGTTTTGTAGAATATATGGTTTATCCTTTATATTAACCATAAACGGACGCATATGTCTTTCTTATTACATTAATATTATTATAGATCCCTTTCTTCGAGAGAAACTAAGGAAAGTCTCTTCTGGCTTAATGCAAATATATATTGTGTTGCATTGTATTTTTTATTATTATTTTATTTTTCACAATTTATAATCTTCCTAATAGACGTCGAAGTCCATTGGTATTCCATTAATTAGACTTTTTATGTACACGCACCTTTATTACGAGAGTATATAATAAATTATTGTAATCAGTTAATGACGAATCTATATTTCCATTCGAGCCAGATAAGAGAATTTCACATGTATACTTTTCCCTGATAGAAAAGGTTGGTTACTAAGAGAGAGACGAGATGAGAGAGAGAACACGGAGGGAGAGAACTAACTTGTTCTACAAACTAGTATATGAAGAGTAATCTATGAGAATAGTAGTAGAGAGAGAAGTTAGAATGAAAAGTATAATATTAGAGAGAATATATAGATAAGGTAATTTGGTAATTTGCTTGAAGCAGTGTAAGTATGTATAATATAATTAATATTTTGAGAGTGCACAATGAGTAAGCAGATGTCACGTATAATTATACAAAAGTATTATGCACTTAGTATGTTTTATTTGTCTTTCGTATTCTCCTCAGATATCATTATTTATTTTGATCGCCTTACGAGTGGGGTTAGACATTTACATAAGAATTTGCGTAATGTTGCTTAATTTCTTTTTGCGTGATGGTGATACTTTTTTCGATAAGTGGAGAATATCAACCATGTTATTAGTAGCATCTTTTGTTTATTTTCGAAAATTTTTTATACGCATTGGTAATTGCTTTCAAATATTAATATTGATAGCTCAACAGATTACGTATGTTCAATAATGTTATTAAACGGAACTACTGATAAAATGTAGTATATATATTATATCATATAAAGAAGTTTTATATAAGATAAATAGGAGACTGGTGAGAAGATAAAGACGAGTAGTGATTTAGAGTATGAGAGAGAGTATGTAGCAAGAACAGGGGTCATGCAAATATGAAATTTCATTAAATATCGACAATATGTATTAATATTCTAAATTTATATACTCATCTTTTGTGTTTTCCATACCCTTTTATCTATACATATTATCGCGGTAACAAGATTTATATTAGTATTTCTCTTACTCTCTTAACTCTTTCTACGGAGTAAATTTATATCTCATCATATCATCTCAAGATAAATAGGATGGTTGTGTGTCATGACTATTTTATCTTATTAAAACTAATACATATATGACAAAGTTAATTATGCACCTACTCTGGGTGTAAGTATATTAAAATTTGTTGCAATTGTATGTAAAGTTGTTGATTATTATATTAAATCTAGAACAGCCTACTTAGCGGATATTACAGAGACACTCAAAATAGAAGGTATTTTATACTCAAATGACTTACATAATAACATGATTTGAAACTAGAGAGGGGAGTACAAAATTCGAGAAGAATAAAATAATTTTTATCGCACAATAAGCTAATCACTCTTAACCGGCTATCATTGTTTAAAGCATCTTGTTGGAAGTTTCATTGCTATTCTTCCGAATCGATTACGGAAATCGATCTTCGTTTTTCTATTCCACAAGCTCATCTACCGCGCTATCATTGGCCCCGGTCATCACTCTCGAAGGTAATTCCTTGCTCAACTTTTCTAACCCTATATAGGATCAAAGTTAATTCTATATAAAGTATAAAAAAGTCTAAAGACAAAAAAAATATTTACCGAGGTATTTAAATAATTGATCAAGAGTTCGAGTAAGATTACATATCTTTTATCTAAGTTTTTCAACTCTGATTTTCTCGATTTGAAGATTTTGTCTTCATTTCTCAAGATCTCAGCATTTATATACTCTCCACTGAATGAATAATTACGTTTGAGCATCTAATATGTATAATACACAATTGGTTTAAGATTAACAATAATCAAATTTGCAGATCAGAGACGAACATCATAACAGAATTTCCGAGTCCTGATAGCAACATCATTATAAGAGCGAGTTAATGCCAATTACGCTAAAATCTCATATAATTATCGGTTGATAAGTATAAAGTTATAAAAGTCGCCTAGCAAGAGACTGTCCGTAGAGCATATAAGTCATCTACAGAACCTTGTTTCGACGTTTAGCTCTAATCAGTGTGGCTAAACTGGGTACATACACACACACACACACACACACACACATAATAATATATATAATATTATATATATATTATTATATATCTGTCTTAGGTCTGTTTCCTATCTATCTATCTATCTATCTACCTAC
>CM042157.1:19588665-19593665 GCA_023376005.1 Doryteuthis pealeii
ATGAGTTATTGCTACCGAGGTATGCAAACTAGTCGTGAAGTAACAGGATAGTAAAAAAAATAATAATAACGAAATAATAACCATGTTCTTCTTGTCACGTAAAATGTTTTAAACATCTCCGATTTAAATCATGCACATTATTGAATTGTTTTCTAAAAAAAAACAACAAAAAAACCCAAAAAAACAAAAAAAAAACACGACTTTTATGGTTTCCTTCATTGTTAATTTTTTTCTTTCCCTCCATCTTATCTCTAACGATCAGTATTCTTTTTCGTGAAACAATGAACTTTTAATGTTAAACGAGGCAATTATAAATATCTTTTTCAATTTGCAATGTTTTTTTTTAAATTTCTGAAAGGAAATTGATTCGAAAATTATTTGGGCTGAAGATGATAAAAAAGATTCTAATTTTAAAGTGAAGTCGATGTTCCTTGATAATCAAAAATTGCTTAAGGTTGTGTATTTTTTTTAGTTATTTTTTTGTCTGTTTTGTAACACCTCTCCATGACACATGGTCAATTTAATTTGGTTTGGTTTTGGTTTATTTATTATGATTGAATATGATTTTAACGGCATATCAACCCGGATAGTGCTATTTTATGACTAGAGGTTATGGAAATTCCATATTCTTTGATCATCTAAATTGTTGAAGGTTGAGTGATTCGTTAACTTCTTTAATCAACCATGCTTAAGGTTTTTCGTTTGGTTATTTTTGTTTGTTTTGAACACCTCCCCATGACACATTGTCAATTTAATGTCGTTTGGTTTTGCTTTATTTCATTATGATTGAATATGATCGATTTTAATGGCATATCAACCCGGCTAGTATTATTTTATGCCTCGAGGTTAGGGAAATTCGATATTCTTTGATAATCTAAATCAACCTTTTTTTACCCATTGACCCCCTTTTAATCCTATTTTACTATGGGCATTCGTTGTTTAAAAATCCCATTGTATTTTTATAGTTAAATACATTTTACTTGCCTGGGTCCCAGAAAATGTTAAATGGTCCTCGGAGGTCCATATGGACCCCGGTTGAGAACCACTGATCTAAATTACTGAAGGCTTTCCTCTATGTATCATTTCACCTCGAGGATACAACAATTCTATTACACATGTACTACCACTTCAAATCAGCGTGAAACTGAGAGTAAGGGCAAAGACAAGGTACTTCTCAGATCTCCCCATCAGATGCAGTTTAGGTGAAGTTAGTGTATTCTACAGCCTCAGGCGATAGGGCGTCGAGTAGTTTGTTTCACGTAATCCTATTTAATAGTAATAATAATTAATACTAATAATTTTCAAACAGAATTTAAATAAATAGAGGGAACCCTAACAGGTACTAGCACTTGACATTGCGAGAACTGGTTTAGTGGGTTTGGTGACTTTGATTAATGGCATATCAACCTTCATGGGTAATGTAATGCCATGACCATTTGTTACGTAGTGCCTTTTTCACGGCACTAAATCGTGTATGTAAGGTAGCGAGTATCGCGGGTATGGTCACAGTACCAAAAGCGATATATGTAGTAGTCGGACTTAAGAAATTACAACACATGTGTATAGTAGAAACTGCTGAATTTATTTCTTTTAACTCGGCTGTGGTAAGCTGTGAGGGTTGATAATGACTGCTGAATTGGGTTGGCTAGCGTTGGTGAGGTGGAAGGTGGCTACGTGCGTCCCACAACCTTTCGGCCGATGGACCATAAGCGCCTATCCCGCTCACTTGTTCTCTGTCCCGAGGGTTGTGTCTGACTAACCGTCGGTTCGAATCCTCTGGCCTTTATATTGATAAACATGCCTACGCATCTTTATCTTTTGATCTGGTCTTTACATCTGCTAATATGCCTACGCATTTTTATCTTTTGATCTGATAACGGACATTTGTTATATATTTCTTTATCTTCTCCCTGCTTCCTTGACCGGAAAACCTCTCTTCCGCTTTCCCTTTCTTTTTAGATATATATTTTTATCCTTTTCTTTGTCCCTCTGTCGGAAGCTTCCTCTTCCGGGCGAGGACAATCCAACACATTCTTGTAGAAGAACAGTAGTGATACTATTTAATCCATAGCTGGGGAGATAAGTGTGTTCATACCTTTCCCTTAGGTATTAGTCCGAAAGAGAACGAAATAGGGTGAATGGTGTTTGAGCTCTCTTACCACAATTGCTAAGCAAGTTATTTGCCTCACATCCTACTTATGAGGGCGTGACACAAGGACATTTTTTTATGTGGGCCCACCCACAAGCCGAAACTCATGGATGGTAGGCACAAAAATGCGTTGATCTCATCGGCATTCCTCCTCAAGAGGGCGCCTCATGCGCTTGGCAATAAACCCAGCCCTGCCCCTTTAAATCAAGGGGGCAGGTATTGCCTGGGTGGTTAGGCCCTGGAATCACCACTGTTAATTTCTTTTAGTACGTTAACTACGGAGACTCAACACGGGATGCAGTGTTGTATACCCTTTCTTACTTCTTACTTCTTTTTTTTAAACGCCACGGGGAAAGACGTGATAGTCATTTAGCCGTTCATTCAATTTTAATTTCAATTTTATTATTTTCATCTATTTATATATTTATGTATTATTCATTTGATATATGTATAATGAAATATACATACTATGTAGTATATACTATGAGGAACGTGTATTTTAATTAATTATGTATTCAGTGTTTAGCTCTAATCTATTGTTTATACTAGGACCTAATTTGGCTATTAATAAACTTTCTCTAATTCTGAGATTACCAATGTTACGTATTACTCTCTCTATCTTAAAAGAAAAACTATTGTCTTTATTTTCGCATTTGATTAAATGTTTATGGAATGAGGATGCTTCCGTGACAGATTACTTACCTGATGAGGTGTACTCTCAGCTGACATGGCCGTGAAGCCGCATATGTCACTAAAATAGATAGAGACACTGTCGTAGCATTCAGCTGTCACTGATTCTCCCTTAATTAGCTGCATTGCAACGTATCTGGAATAGAAAAATAAAGAATCAAGACAACTTATTAATCGGCAAAGAAATAAGAAACAGTACTATTGTTGTATACCCTTTCTTACTTCTTACTTCTGGTCGTATTTTCTTCTGACCGGCTTCGGTTCTTCTATCATCTATCTTGGTCTGGTCTCTTCGAAGGTCTGGACTTTCTTGGGGACTTCGGGTCTGGTTTCTGTTAGGGATTTCTCCTTATCAGAGGCCCTGTGTCATTGTTAGTTTTTAGGTAATAAACACAAGACTTCGATTTACTTTGATGTTACTTTATTTGTAAATCCCCAAACCAGACATCTGCGCACATCCTACGAGCTCGGCTCCTACTTGCTAACTGACTGAGTTACTTACTATCCTTAAACCGGAAGACAGGGTCTTCCATGCCTTCTGGTTCTCACGATTTATCCCCGGAAGGCAAGGTGAGGGTGAGGTCAAGCGCCGTCACTCACTCTCAAGGCCATCAGCTGCACTCATCGCCATTATGATTTCTACACTATTGCCATAAATATTAGGTATCTAATAATTATGTAAACGCAGTTTAGTGCGATACACTTATTGTGGGGGTGTTATCCTTCTGCAACAGAATAGGAATCAGAAGGACATGTGAGTTCAAGACATACCGGGAGCTTATTCTATGCGAGGTTCGATCTCTGACCTTATCATACGTCATAGGAAGCCATCATAGTAACTCTTGCTATTTCTGGCCAAGCTGAGAGAAATACAGACATTGATATAAAATACAAAATCTGACTTCTGACTTCTGTTATAATCCTGGCTTGAATCCGCGTCATCACTGTTGTAATATTCCTATTAGCACCCACTTAACTATTTCAGATATGATATAATTATAAATAATAAAGTAAATAAGATACGAACAACATTTATTGAATTATTTACTTAATAAGACTATCTATTAATAATGGAGATTCGCTCCCGGTTTTTGTCTGTAACAAAAATTACGTCACCGCTTACGTCACATTACCAAAAATCATCATAACATTGAATAAATACAATCAAAATTTGAACATGCAACATTAGAGAGTCCCCATTGTTTTTTTTAAATCAAGTTTTAATAAATATTTTTTTTGAGAAACAAGTTTTAATAAATATTTTTTTGAGAACAAATGCTTAAGATCCTACAAAAAATATTTTGAAAAAAAAAAAGAAAGAAATTACAGTTATTCGCCCATTTCATTCATAACATAAAAGAAGAGGGAAGGGAGGAGAAAAGAGAAAAAGAAGAAGAGGAAAAAAAGAAGAAGAAAAAAAGAAAGTATCACCACGCAAAAATAAAAACTTAAGCACGTCCATTTCTGATTTTCGTCACTGAAGATAAAGTTTCTTTGAAATCGATAAGACAAAAAAAAAAAAAACAACATCTTTTTGTTTTTACTTTTTATACGCATTGTATTGCCTTAAAATTACTAATATATTATAACATACTTAACAATGTTTCAAGCAAATTACCAATTAAAGTTTTAATAAATACATGACTGGTATTATATATCTATATATAGTTTGTTTTATTTTAATACATATTTAAAGTTTAAATTTCAAATGGTTTTATTTTTTAATCCTTTAATGAATTTGATGATTTTACTTACATTGAATGTTTTACTCCCACCCCTCAGGCAAAATTTATTTTTACATCGTCCGGAAGGTGTTTTTTTTATTTTATACTAGTTCTAATAATAACGGTATTTGTTTTATTTTGAATTCGAAATGGCTAGCGTTAAACTTTAAAAACCGATTTTACGTTTGAAATAAAATTAATAAAAAGAAAAAGCTCAAGACAATAGATAAATAAACGAATAAACTATAATTAAGAAAGACATATTGCTAATAATCGTTAGAAATAATTATTCTTATTATTTAGATTAAAATCCTATATTGAAGTTTAACTCTAATAAATTCGTACAATAGATATTAGAAAATATTTATTCTTATTATTTAGATTAAAATCCTATATTAAAGTTTAACTCTAATAAATTCGTACAATAGATATTAGAA
>CM042157.1:19601165-19608665 GCA_023376005.1 Doryteuthis pealeii
ACACAAAGCCTAAAATGGGAGGGTTTTTCTATCTTAACTTCATTTTCATTTACTATGAACCAATTCGCACTACAAACACCAAAACTTACCAGTCTCTCTATGACAAACGAACACTTAATCCCGTATTTATATAATCGTAAGGAAAGCTGGATGATTTTATTTATATATACAATTAAAACGAAAAAGAAAAGCCCAATTAAAACAATGTGAGAGAAAAAAACAGGAAAACATGATGAAAAATAAAATGATTATTAAGAAATCAGGCCGACTCCGTGCGTAAATTAAAACTATTCCGGTTTGAATCCGGACACGCAATCATAAAATATTGATTCCAAAGTATCAATTTCTGCGATTGTTTTCCACAAGATTTTACGTTATTTTTCGTGACGATTTTTATTTGTACGATAACAACTTTTATAAGTTGGAAATAATTTTATAATAATCCAAATTAATTGCGAAATCCGGCGAAAGTCACCCAGGAAATAAAATAATTCTTTGTACGTTCATCAAATTGATTTTAGATTAAGGGACAGCAGAAGAATCATCGTTGAAGCTTAAATATGAATGCAATACTTAAATGCAGCAATCAATTTGGAGTTCTTCTGTAGTTTATTGTTGCATATTACATAGCTATTCGTACAAACCCCGAATATGCTGTTAATCCTTGAGCTTTGTTCCAAATAGACAATTTATATATTTGTTTTGATGGAAACTCTTAATTGTTTGAACAATATTGTTCAAGATTATTCAGATATAATAACTTATTATAATGCAGATTCAGTGGCTGTCTGTAACCGAAACTACGCCACTGCTAACGTTTATCAATGAGTATTTAGTTTATAGTCACAATAATTAATACATAGAATAGAATAAATCTTATTTATTAACGATTTCTCCATGAAAATCTGAATTAGATTTGCCTCAAAACAGCCCATGTTATGAGTGCGTTTAAAATCCTGCAATGTATCTTATATATCACAAAAAAATAAAGTTTTACATAATATATGGTGTGGTTAATTTGCATACTGATTTTAACAAACCAAGTTTAATAAATGATTGTTTAGTGTTATCGATCTCTAATGTTATTGTATCAAAGTATTGCATCAAAGTATCAAAAATAATCCTATGAATGATTTTATATAGAAACCAATTAAAATATAATTAAAATTAGTGTAATCTTTTTATATGCCTTACTTGATTGCGTTAGTTTTCTGATATATATATATATATATATATATTATATAATATATATATATATATAATTATAAAGGGCAGTTGGGTGTATGTTTATGTCCGGAGGAAACTTCGAAAATAAAACAATCAACGACAAAGTAAATATATATACACATTAAATATCAACCGGGCTTGGGTTTTGAGCAAAAATAATGAAGGTTTGATTAATATTTGTAAAAATAATTAAAAAATAAATTTAAATGATAACAACATGGATTTTTTTTTTTGCATTTAGTATCTTAAATAGGAGACATTATTTTTTTTTTTTTCAAAGTGACTGGATCAAGGCAAGGTCTTTTTTACATAGGGATTTTAATGGGGCCTCCTGCGAAGATCCAACCCGTGATTCAACAATAATGAATCTGCGAGACTACCCTTTTCACCCCCTCCGCTACCTTGGCGATGTCGGGTAGCCGTTTCTAGTTGAAGGGGCCGGGTTAGCTCAGTTGGCTAGAAACCACAAGGTTCCTAGTTCGATACTGGCTCTCGCTAACTCAGCGTATGAGTAGCACAGGGAACTGTGTGGTAAAATAAGGAGCAGGTGATAGGTGTGGCGCTCCACCTCAAACGCAAAAACAATCTCCTTGGTCTAGCGCTAGTGAAAATAGGATATACTCCCTCGTTGATTGGCTGATACCGACCTTAAGCTGCCCCGTCAACTTTACTTTACTTACTATAGAAGGGGGGAACATAGATATTTGAGTCAACAAGTCCCTGAGGGGGGACCAAAAAGAAGCGAGTCCACCAAACTTTCTTTTGGTGAACACAGTCTTCGTCTTCGACCAGCAGCTGAAAATCCGTCGTCGTCGTCAAAATAATATTCAGCAGCTAAAAATCGCAACTCCCATTTAGTCTTGTTTCTTTGATGGATTAAAATCAATTTCTTTACTTGGTCGTTCACAAAGCGCTTCGTCGCTGACTTCCGTGTCGCGTCACTCAACTACTTGTCACCCCACGCTCTACTCGCTTTGGTTATTTATGGGCATATTACCCAAACATCCGGGCACATCAGTCGAATCTCGCTTCCGTCCAGTGCCTAAATCGCATTTGTTTTTGCATGCGGGAGGACGCGGGTTCGATCCCGGCAGGCAAGACAATGTCTTGCTCTTTTTCATTTCTCGTTCTCCGTCACACTTACATTAAAATGTAGATATTTACGCCCGGAGTACGTATATTCTTGCTAGTTTACATAATACATGAATTGTCATTGTTCGTCCCAAAGGACCAATCAAGAGCTTTCCTGTAGAGCTAGTTTAATTGGCACTCAATATGGTGTCTTTTAAGCTACGAACATACATATTTTACATCTAATTATTATTATACCTTCTCCACCTTAAGATTCATGTTGCTTTTATATGTAGCAGTTTATTTGTAGCACGTATTTATAATGGACTGAATTTATTTTCTTGAGGAGGGTTTATGGGTCAAAACCGGCGAAACGAAGTTTTGATATCCACTATATATATATATATATATATATATATATATATATGTATGTGTGTGTGTGTGTGTGTGTGTGTGTGTGTGTGTGTGTGTGTGTGTGTGTATAGAATTAAACAAAAGACACATCTCCTATTTAACAATTTTATTTTTGATCTTTTCGAGTTTTCTGGCCAACTTTTTAATATTTGAGTGGAATTCGTGGATAAGTCCACCGAAGTTCAGGTCCCGAAGTGTTGTTATGGGTACAACGGGAGAAAATTAGATATTCTATATAAAAGAAAGTTCGCAAAAAAGATTATGTTTTTTTTTTTTTTTTTCAATTACTCTTTTAATAGTAAATACAATTATTATATTTTTATAATAAAATAATAAATAAATAAATACAATAATATTTAAAAAAAAACATAATCCTTTATGCGAACCTTTTTTTTTTATAGAATATATATATATATATCTTATTATAATGGACATTGTGGGTTTGTCTGTCTGTAACCGAAACTATATTACTATACAAGTCACAATTCCTTTAGTTATTTACATCATATTCTCCATGAATTTTATTTTTATCTAAACCTCAATTATTAATAAAATTGTCTTACATTATTAATACTGTTAACTATGTCTACATACTGACAACATGCAATTATATTTATATGTACAACAAAATAGCGGATTACAGTGTGAACGGGAAGGCTAATTTGCATATTAATATAAAAAAATCGAATTTAATAAATATGTGCTTAGTATTATTGATTTCTAACTGTTTGGTTTTATTCTAATGAATATAAGCAAAAATCTCTTCAATGAATCTTAAATGAAATCCATTAACAAGATAAAATAACTGTCATTTTATTTTTTACTTCCTCTTATAACTAAATACTTAAATTAGAAAAAATAACAATGAAAGACGAGAGTGATGGAAGAGTAAGTTTCAGTTGTTCCATTTTTTATTATACTCCCTCTGTTTCAAATCTTTTATTATACTCCCTCTGTTTCAAATCTTTTTATCTGTATTCATATTTAGTTTCATTAGCCTTTCTAATTTAATACAATATTGTATTACATTAAAACTTAAATACTTGCACCCGGAGGGTGCATATATTTGCTAGTATATATATATATATTATATATATATATATATATATATATATATATATATATAATGTGTAGACATTAATACACCAGTGTTGGCTGACCAGCAAAAAATTCATTCATCAGCATGTGCGGATGCTGTATACCAAACGTAGAACTTAGAAGTATTCTATTATATAGGTAAAAAAGTAACCAAGAAAATTTGGTACAGCTGTGAGGGAAATTTTGTCGGCAAAGAGTTAAATGTCTCTGTCGCCCAAAAATGGCTTATTAAGGAAAATCAATCTTGTTGTAAAAGGACCTATCTTCAACGTAAATCATCCGGGATTTTTGGTTTCTCACAGTTATCATCAAACTCGATGTAACCAACATTCTTTGTTAAAACGGACCATATGAACTTTAGGCACCCCTTTTGCGATCTCGATTCATAAGGACATGTTTTTCATATACACCATCAAAATCCGGTTGTTTGTTAGGGGTTGGGGTTAGGGTTAGTGGTTGGGGTTAGGGTTAGGGGTTAGGGTTAGGGTTAGAGGTTAGTTTTATTATTTAAAAAAAACCTCTAAAATCATCTGTTAACAAACAACCGGATTTAGACAGTGTAAATGAACAAATGTTCTCATGAATCAAGATCGCAAAAGGGATGTGTGTTAAGTATTTAAATGTCATCGTTAGCCAGTTGAAAAGGGCTTAAAGTATGTAAGTCCTGAGTTGTGGAATTCTCTGGTAAGTGAATAAGGCCTATCCTGCGTATAAGTTCTGAGTTATGGAATCCTTTGTCCGTCGTCAACGAAAGTCAAAGTTATAGCCAGTATGCTGAGTATGCTCAGTTTAAGTATTGTTTCAGCAGCAGAATACTGTCAGTGGTTGGCCGAGAGTATGATCATATGGTTATCGGCGAGTCTATAAATAGGAGCGGGCGTCTAGCACACACCTTATATTAAAAAGTTCAAATCCTGAACATGGTAATTGCATTTCATTTAGCGCTAATACCATTGGGAAAGGTATGAATCCTACTCTCCCTCCAGCTATGGGTAAATAGTAGGGCAGACTGGGTTCTTTAACCATGGCTAGGTAACCAGTCTAGGAGAAGAAAAACTCTGAACTCCGCTTAATAAATTGACCTTGTGTCGCATCCTGCTCGTGCGGAGGGGTTGGTAAATATATATATTAAACATTTCTGGGCACCTCACGTGGTGTAATGGTTAGCAAGCTCGCTTCGCAAACCATTGTTAGTGAGTTCGATTCTCATTGGGAGCCCCATACTTCTGGCCTTGTGTCATATCTAAGCTAAGCTTAGTAAATAACTATATTAAACATTTCTCAACAATGCCTAAAGGTCATATGGTCCGTTAAAACTTGTATTCAATTTGGCCACTTTGCGTATGTTCATCAGATGGTTGTTGATCTCAAACAGCCGGCAAAGTACATGCATCTTGTTTAGCTGCAAGTATAAGTAGAATTACTTGCAACACCACGTTGCAAGTAATGGCAGTAACGACGATATTGACGATTGAACTACTGGCTCTGCCGCTGCGCCTGTATCGTCATTGGCTGAACTAGGGAAAGGAGAAATGAACCCAATTGTAATGATCTCCATCTAGATGCGACACTTTTAGGAAGTTAAGTGAAGGAGAGCCTTTCTATAATTGGGCATATATATCACGTGATGCGGGATTGGTTATCTGCCGAGTCTAGTGATACTATTAAGCGCACGGTAATCACCGCAAGCGCACCATGCACCGTTCCCTTTTGAATCTAAGTGTAAGAGTAAAACCCAATTACTGCAAGAGGGACGAATGATACCCAGCTGCATCATCTGGTAGTAACGATGGCTTTACAATATTTTGACAATGTGAGGCACGTCTTGACAGATCAAGTGATTTTGCTCAATAGAGATATCTGATCAGAATATGAGGCAACGTAAAAAAAAAAAGAAAAAGAAGAAAAAAAAAGAAAAGAAATTCCGTATTTGAAATGCAAGATTTGTTTCATTTACTACATAAATTTTTTGGTTCCAGTATTTTTTCAAATATAAAGACTATAAACATTTCTTTTTTTTATTTCTAAATCAAAATTCGGATATAACAATTTCTCAACGATAATAAAAACAAATTCTTTGATCAATGTAATATTTTATTTATTCTATTTATTTAAATTTATTTTATTTAAAAAAAAAACAAAAAACAAATTATTTTCCTCTTGCTACTTACATCCCATAATATTTGTTACTATAGTATTTCATACACTAGAGGCGAGTCAAAAGTTTTGCAATATTTTAGTAACATGAAGCACAATTAGGCAGCCCTTGGTGATTTTGCCAAAGTTTTGAAATTAATGAGCCACACTGGAATGAGAATGTGACAAGCCACACTGAATGGTGAGATGCCGAGCTTGACCGAAACTCCTCGAGTGCTTCACGCTGGATTTGCCTTGATGGCCTGGAGCACGAGTTCAAGGTTTTATGCTTTCCTGACTTCGCGTGATCGTCGAAATTCATGCAACCCGAGCTAAATTCCTTGAACCATCTGCTTAGTGTGTTATATTTCTTCTGTACTCGTCTTCGGTTCATCTTTAATATCTTATGTAACTGGGAGTTGTTCTTCTAGCGTCTGGAACTTTCATTTAGAGATTTCGTGTCTGGTTTTCCATTAGGGATTCCTCGTCTATCAGGTGCCCTGGGTTATTAGTAGTTTTTGGATAAATAACCCAAGACTTAGATTTTCTTTATATCATATTTTATTTAGAAATCCCCATCCAGACTAACTGCGCAGTGTGTGAGTATGGGAGCGCGCTGATCGCGACTTTCTATCTCCGTGGCTTAGCGAGTACTGACTTAACTAACTCTTTAAAATCAAAACTGGAAAGAGGCCTTGTTTCTCATTTCTCTACTAATTCTCACGGTATCTATCGGAAGAGGGGTTAACACGGGTTTAATATGTGCCAATTAATCTTCCATGATATCGTCACATACTCCCACTCAAAAAAAACCTGCTCGCCGTAATTTCTAACAGCCATTTTGATTTCTACACTAACCCTACATTATTTTTAGGCTACTAACAATTATGTAACAAGTGTATCGTAATCAACTGCGCCTTTACTTTTCTCACAACACATGTGTAACGTATCGCCTTTTCATGACGCTTAATCGTATATACGGATCGACACGTTGGCTGTTGGTAACACGCGCACACAGATCTAGTATTCCTTTTCGTTGGTCGACCCCAAAATTCTTCCACACTTCCTCGCGTGATCAGGGAAAAGGTATCACTTTTCACGACCGTGGGCTTTTAGTTACGGTCAATTTGACTTGTTGACAAGTATCCCTCTCCTTAGTATCAGTCAAGTATCTATTCACGTTTGTTTGTTTAATGGCTTTCATTCCTGATTTCTCGTACGCTTTCTTTGGCGTAGTAAAATAAAGATAAAATGGCTCATTTATCTAATTTATTCTTATATTGTTCTTGAGAGAGAGAGAGAGAGAGAGAGAGAGAGAGAGAGAGAGAGAGAGAGAGAGAGAGAGAGAGAGAGAGAGAGTTGGTTTCCTTAAGTTTTTAGTAACGTTCCTACTGTCAGCACCAATTATCAACCACCCTTTCTTCTGACAAACCGATTAAAATAAATTTTAATAGCAAAATCCTAGACTTCCTCGCTATCGCCGAGTCACAGGTGATAATGAGAATTCCATTATCTTCTTGCTCACCCACTCCAGTAAGGTCTGAGAATCATACT
>CM042157.1:19613665-19623665 GCA_023376005.1 Doryteuthis pealeii
ACTATATTACTAATCGAGTCACAATTAACATAGTTATTTTCATCACATTCTTCATGATTTTATTTATATTTAAACCTCAATTATTAATAAAATTGCTTCACCTTTTTATCAGTGTTGTCCATATCTACATACAAATAACATGCAATTGTATTTATATATACAAAAAATAGCGGTTTGCAGTGTGAATGAGACGGCTAATTTGCATATTGATATTAAAAATGTGATTTTATTAAATATGTGCTTAGTATTATTGATTTCTAACTGTTTGGTTTTATTTTAATGAATATAAGCAAAAATCTCTTCAATGAATCTTAAATGAAATCCATTAACAAGAAAAAATAACTGTCATTTTATTCTTTATTTCCTAATTTAACTAAATAGTTAAATAAGTAAAATTCAGCAATGAAAGAAGGGAGTGATGGAAGAATAAGTTTCATTTCTATTTTTCTATTATACCCCCACTCTGTTACATATCTTTTTGTCTGCCTCTAATTTAATACGATATTTCATTACATTAAAACTTAAATACTTGCACCCGGAGGGTGCATATATTTGCTAGTAATAATAATAATAATAATAATAATAATAATAATAATAATAATAATAATAATAATAATAATAAGAAGAAGAAGAAGAAGAAGAAGAAGAACTTGCCATCTTGTGGATTTTACCGTCGCGACCAATGACAGAATGAAGGTGAAAGAAAGCGAAAGGATAGACAAAGAATATGACCTTGCCAGAAACTAAAAAAAGCAACAAAAAACAACAAACAAAAAAACAACAACAAAACAAACAAAAAAAACAAACAAAAAAAACAAGAGGCTGAATGTTATACCAATTGTAGTTGGTACCCTTTGAACGTTCCCCAAACAATACTGGAGGAATTGGAAATACTGCATCTAATCGAGACCATCGAGACAACAGAATTTTTAATATTGGCTAGACTACACAGAAGAGTCTTGGAGACCTAAGGAGACTTGCTGTCACTTAGTTTCCACTAAAAGACAATCAGTTACCACTGGAGTGAAATACTCACAAATGTGAAATAATAATAATAATAATAATAATAATAATAATAATAAATAGGAAGAAAAACAATTATACGGACGCTTCAAACAACAAATCGGAGAAGTTGCACGTGAAAAAAACCTGTACGTGGTTAAGAAAAGGAAACCTTAAAAGAGAAACTGAATCACTAATAATTACTGCACAGAATAATGCCATAAGGACAAACTATATCAACGCGAACATTGAAAAAAAAAATGATAAGACCCAACAAAATAGTAAATGTAGAATATGCGGTAATAGAGATGAGACTGTAAACCATATACTCTGCGAATGTAGCAAACTAGCACAACGAGAATACAAAACTAGACACGACTGGGTTGGGAAGGTGATCCACTGGGAATTATGCAAAAAATTTAATTTTGACCACAAAACAAAATGGTATATGCATAAACCAGAATCTGTTCTTGAGAACGAAACGCACAAAATTCTCTGGGACTTTGAGATAAAAACGGATCACCTTATCCCAGCAAGATGACCAGACCTAGTGTTGATAAACAAAGAGAAAGAACTTGTCAACTGGTGGATTTTGCAGTGCCAGCAGATCACAGGGTGAAGTTAAAGGAAAATGAAAAATAGACAAATGCCTGGACCTTGCCAGGGAACTGAAAAAGTTATGGAATATGAAAGTGAAAGTTATACCAATTGTAGTTGGTGCACTTGGAACGATCCCAAAAAGATTGGAAAATCTGGAAATCAGAGGGAGAATCGAGACCATACAGAATACTGCACTGCTGCAATCTGCCAGAATACTCAGAAGAGTCCTGGAGACCTGAAGAGACTTGTTGTCCCTCAGACTCCAGTGAAAGGCCATCAGCTAACGCTGGTATGAAAAACTCAAAAGGCGTGAATAATAATAATAATAAACAGTGACTTTTCTATTCGAACTGATGAAACAATAAAGAGCAGTATATTGGGTATAGTGGTTAAGGGCTGTAAAAAAGCCTTCTAATTGATATGTCACTGCCAACAGTCAAAATGTATAATAAAATAAGTAAATAAAAATACCTGTAAATATAAATTGGCAACCTAAAACTATTACCGCGCCAGCAATAGTGGACGTCCTGGATATCACCCAGAAAGGGACAGATAAACACATTTTAAAAATGCCTGGTAGTCCTAGCCTAGATGAAAAACAACAAAATGTACTTTGTGGAACTTCTCATCTCCTTAGGAGAATACCATTAATGTGAGTGATAAAGTAACATAAAAAAGGCAGCCAAAAGAAGAATAAAAACCAAAAACAAAGAACAAAATATCCGCACCCAACCCCCCGAAAGAACAATACAGAAATGATGACTGAAAAACATAAATGGATAGAATCTATATCATCACTAAAGAACCGGTGAAGGATTGTAAGAATCCGAAAGCGTAGTCGAGATAAAGACGGATCACGCTATTCCATCCAGGAGACCAGACCTAGTATTGATTAACAAAAAAAAAAAAAAAAAAAAAAAAAAACAAAAGGAGAATACCATTAATATGAGTGATGAAGTAACATAAAAAAGGCAACCAAAAGAAGAATAAAAACCAAAACAAAGGACAAAATATTCGCCCCCCCCCCCGAAGGTCTTCGCTAAAGAACCGGTGAAGGATTGTCAGAATCCGAAAGCGAAGTCGAGATAAAGACGGATCACGCTATCCAGCCAGGAGACAAGACCTAGTATTGATTAACAAAAAAAAAAAAACAAAAGAAAAGAAAATAGAACTTGTCAACTGGTGAACTTTGCGGTTACAGCAGATCACAGGGTAAATATGAAGGAAAGCGAAAAGATGGACAAATACATGGACCTCGGCAGAGAATTGAAAAAGCTGTGGAATAGAAGGGTCTACGTGACCCAATTGTAGTTGGTGCACTTGGAACAGTCCCAAAAAGTTTGGAAAAGAAAAACACTGGAGGAACTGGATATCAGAGGAAGAATTGAGACTATCCAGATCACTACATTGCTACAATCGGCCAGCATACTCAGAAGAGTCCTGGAGATCTGAGGAGACTTGTTGTCACTCGGACCTCAGTGGAATACCATCAGCTTATGCTGGTGTGAAAAACTATAATAATAATAATAATAATAATAATAATAATAGTAAATGTAGACTTTGTGGTAATAGAGATGTGACTGTAAACCATGTACTCTGCGAATGTAGCAAACTAGCACAATGGGAATACAAAACTAGACACGACTGAGTTGGGAAGGTGATCCACTGGGAATTATGCAAAAAATTTAATTTTGCTCATATGACAAAATAGTATATGCATAAACCAGAATCTGTTCTTGAGAACGAAACACATAAAATTCTCTGGGACTTTGAAATAAAAACGGATCACCTTATCCCAGCAAGAAGACCTGACCTAGTGTTGATAAACAAAAAAGAAAGAACTTGTCAACTGGTGGATTTTGCAGTGCCAGCAGATCACAGGGTGAAGCTAAAGGAAAATGAAAAAATAGACAAATATCTGGACCTTGCCAGAGAACTGAAAAAGTTATGGAATATGAAAGTGAAAGTGATACCAATTGTAGTTGGTGCACTTGAACGGTCCCAAAAGGATTGGAAAAGGGTTCGGAAAGTTTGGAAATCAGAGGAAGGATTGAAACCATTCAGAACACTGCACTGCCGCAATCTGCCAGAATACTCAGAAGAGTCCTGGAGACCTGAGGAGACTTGCTGTCACTCAGACTCCAGTGTAAGACCATCAGCTAACACTGATGTGAAAACTAAAAAGGAGTAAATAATAACAGAAACCAAAATGATAGATTCATTATTTTTTCTTGGTTGTCTTTGATTCTTAGAACACCATCTCCTGATGTTGTCTGGGGTACTGGCACCGGGTTTCTTCTTAGAATACAGACATATTTTGTAGTATAACTTGTCAACGTCAACTTTCAAAGTTTATATGACATTTTACCATTTCCAAGAATCGTCTTGGATTATTTCCATGCATAGCATACCCACGTCAGTTTCTGTTCCACTTTCAAAATGAACGGTTCCTTCCTCCAACCGAAAAGCCTACTACGCATTAGTCTAGTTCTTTATATCCCTGATATTTCTTAAAGAAAACAGCAACAATAACGAAAACAACAGCAAAACCTTTGTATTGTGAATTCTTCCTTTTTTCTACAGATAGCATTTTTATAAACTTTTCAAAAGTATTTTCTCTTTTGTCTTAAGTATATTATTGTTACTAGCAAAATGTAAAAATAATTTTTTGAAAGATATTGCCTGAGGGATGGGAGCTGAATATTTAATGTCATAGAGTGTGTACCATAAGTATGTAAAATCGCCAAATTTATTAAAGGAGTAAAACAAAAAAAAAAAAGAAAGAAAGAAAGACAATTTGAAAGGGAAACAGTTCCGATAACTTTGAATATTATATTAGAATAAAACAATCTATATATAAATATATAACGCCGGGCATCTATTTATTGAAACAATGAGGATTGTCTAACATGCTCACATTTTGAGTATATTTATTCTATGTTATGACGTTGGATTATGTATTGGGTAATGTGACGTAAGCAGTGACGCGGTTTTTGTTACAGACAAAAACCGGAAGCGAATCTCCATTATTAATAGATTTGACATGTTACGGACATGTTACGGTCGTAGAGACGCTCGTGGTGAAATGGGCCCGACGAACCGAGATCAAATATTGTATAAGACTGTCTGCATATCAGATAGCGCTAGTGTTGGAGTATTTTTCATATAAGGAGTGCTAAAGACCGCAACTTATCTTTAGAGACTGTTCCAAAACAGAGGTGTATTCAATTTACTATTTAAAGACGTTGATTAATTGATTTTAAATTACTCGCTGGAAGGTCCGTTTAAAGGAATGCTCAATAAGATCAACTCTGATACATCGTCGTCGGGGCGGCCTAATGTCGGTATCAGCCAGACAACGAGGGAGTCTATCCCCTTTTCTCTAGCACTAGACTAAGGAGATTGTTTTTGAGTCTGAGGTGGAGCGCCACACCTACCATCAGCTCCTCACTTTACCGCACAGATCCTGAGTTGGCAAGGGCCTGTATCGAACCAGGAACCTTGTGATTCCTAGCTCTACCGATTACGCTTCCTACTAAGTGTATCCAGGTAAATAAAGATGAAGATTAAGACTTTCGTTCTGTATTGAATGGATCTTTTTTTATCAGGGGAAAATGCTAACGATCATAATTTCAGTTGAATAAAAGGCCATTGGTTAGGAACCTTTTTCCTAGAGATTAATATGCTGTACCGATTTACATAAGAAATTTGACCAACTAGACGTATGTCGGGCAAGCTATGGGTATAAGATATACGCAGAATCGTAACTTATATTCATGAACTTTACAAACTTCAGCAAGCACGAAACAGTAAAAATGGCCAATCAGAGATGAAGACAGAGAGCATTTAAGACAGTTTGCAACTGTCCTTAAATAAATTGCTAATTAAACTTTCGGCCAGCACGAGATGTCTTTTGGATTAATACATATTACAAGGAACACTACAGACTTGGAATTATATATATTACAAGGAATACTTCAGTCTTAGACTTATATATATTACAATGAATACTTCATATTACAAGGAATACTTCAGTCTTGGATATATATATTACAAGGAATTCTTCAGTCTTGGATATATATATTACAAGGAATACTTCAGTCTTGGACATATATATTACAAGGAATACTTCAGACTTGGATATATATATTACAAGGAATACTTCAGACTTGGATATATATATTACAAGGAATACTTCAGACTTGGATATATATATTACAAGGAATACTTTGTCTTGGACATATATATTACAAGGAATACTTCAGACTTGGATATATATATTACAAGGAATACTTCAGACTTGGATATATATATTACAAGAATACTACAGACTTGGATATATATATTACAAGGAGTACTTCAGACTTGGACATATATATTACAAGGAATACTTCAGACTTGGACATGTATATTAGAAGGAATACTTCAGACTTGGACTTATATATGTTACAAGGAACACTACGGATTTAGACATATATATATATATATAATATATATATATATATATATATATATATATTACAGACTCATTACAGATTAGGATTACCAATTGGATTCTGGGAACAAGAGAACAACTGAATCCCTGCAATGCCGTCATGGATTCTAACAATGTTATCAAAATTCAGTTATGTAGGGACATTCTTCATTATTGACCATCTTTCTCAAGTTGACACTTCGGTGAAGATTAGAATATGCAGACTATATAACCTGCAGAGGGGTAATACCCCCTCCCCAAAAAATGGGGAACCCTGGGTAGGGCACTAAACTGCATCCGATGGTGAGGCTCCAATTCTTGACATCTGAGGAGTTTTGACTCACTTTATTCTCAATACCTACACATTCATTCTGACTCGGAGTGGTAGTACCTATCAGGATTCTCTCAATGTTTCAAATAGATATCTTTCAAAAGGATTCGTCTTCGATAAACATTTGACAAAAATACTTAGGGAACATCTACACAAAAATATTTATACGATTCTCTAACCTATATGCATAAGATAATCCTAGACGGTTTAACATGCTGTGAGAATGAATCAATCAACCATTTTTGTTTCTTAGAAAAACCCACACACGCAATATATATATATATATATATATATATATATATATATTTGAAAGGACCCAACTGAAAGGAAAAAATTCGTCGAGCGATCACAATTTTGACAGTCGAGAAAAAGGAAGCCGAATTAGTCGGAAGAATGAATATGCAAAAGTGCTCAATAAATACGTAGAGCTGGTTTAGATAACCAATAACTAACAGAAAATATCTATCTAGTTTTCCCAGAGAAGGATCATTAAGATTGCTAAATATATATATATATATATATATATATATATATATATATGTGTGTGTGTGTGTGTGTGTGTGTGTAAATGGAAGTGAATCCGACAGAATGAATTTAACATTTTTTTAAACAAATTATGTTAATAGTTTGCTGACAGAATCTGTTTCGACCGTTTTAATAGATCGGTCTTCAATAAGAGCAACATATGAATGAAAGACGGAATAAATAACCGTTAGAATAGGAGGTACAAACGAACGCTAGTGTTCAATGCTGGAATTTTAAAAAATGCGTATTCTGTGTTAAAAATAAAATAAATTTTATTTTTAAAAATCAGAAGCACTATAATCCATAATAAAACTCAAAAGAGTTTGATCTATTAATACGCTCGAAACAGATTCTGTCAGCAAGTTATTAACATCATTTGTTTTTTTGTTTTTTAAAAAGAAGTTAATTCATTTATATATATATATATATATATATATATATATATATATATATATATATATATATATACAAAATGTTGTTATATATAGTGCGTGTGAGAGTTAGGTTGGTAATGAGCGTATGTGAGTGACTGTGTGTGAGAGCGAAAAAGAGTGAGAGAAAATAGTGTGTGTGTGTGTGTCTGTGTGTGTGTGTGTGTGAGGGAGAGAGACAGAGACAGAGACACAGAGAGAGAGAGAGAGAGAGAGAGAGAGAGAGAGAGAGAGAGAGAAAGATAACCTTGTGTCACCAAATGCCGGAAACGGCAAGGGTTTGGTAATTGCTAATCTATATTAATAATTGAGAGAAGACTGTCCGTCTTCAGTTTTCGACAAAGCGTTTTGTTGTAAAGGTGCCATACTTATTGGAGGCTGGAGTGTTTGTTTATCGGCGGGAAAATGAAGGCTCCCAAAAGTGTGATGTCTAACGATAAATAATTATGGAAAATACACATATCCCTCAGTTCTCCATAATTGAATTCAGAGACAACACAATATTCGACAAGTCAATCTCAGTTGCAAAAAAAATTTTTATTATGATTATGAAAGGCTGAATTATTATCTTCTCACACGGCTGAAACAATTACCTTTTGAGGTGCTAGCGGTAGTGTGCGATGCTGGAATTTAAAAATGCGTATTAGTGTTAAAAATGAAATAAATTTTATTTAAAAAAATCAGAAGCATTATAATCCATAATAAAACTCAAAAGAGTTTGATCTATTAAAACGGTCGAAACAGATTCTGTCAGCAAACTATTAACTTCATTTGTTTCTTAGAAAAAAATTTTAAATTCATATATATATATATATATATTTGGGAGAATATGTGCTTAGTTGAAGTCGAACCTAATTTTTGAAAGTTAATTCATTAATAATTAGGCGGGATTACCTATTTAAATGTAAGTCTAAACAAATCGAGAAAAATCAATCTCTGTATGTACATTTCGGCCTATTAGGCCTCATCAGCAGAGCTATAGATGCGAAGACCGCCCCGTGTGTGATTCGAAACCTGTCTGTCAAATTGACAGGCAAGCGTCTTACCTCCGCACCAAACGGACTTAGCAAGATTTCTTCGTTTTGTTAAGTAGTAGGTATTTATATTCCTCTTAAGTGACCTCTACACGAACTTACGATATATATATATATATATATATATATATATATATATATATATATATATATATATATATATATATAAAGAAAATTTGAAAAAACAAAGTGTTCCGAAAATAGGATGAATTTAATTATCGATGTTTAAACATGTTGGTTTCATTTAACCTTCATCAGGATGTATCTTGGGGTGAAGAAAATGATGGATATTTTTATAGGTGACAGGAGATGAAAATCTTATTAGTTATGTAACTGTATTTGATTAGCGTTATATTTTTGAAAGGCAAGTCGCAATCCACGCAGGCGAAGATGTCATGAGGGGTGACGGAACTCGAAGAAATGCAAAAGACGAGAAAAAGTATTAATGGACTGATTTTTTAAGAGAACAAAGGGAACAAAGTGGGAATGATGACTAAATAAATAATCAAATGAAGCCTGGTATTTTGTAATTATTTAACACTATTTTAGCTAGAAACGGAGATGTATTAAAGAATCCATGTCGATTATTAAGGGAGGGCAAAAGCGAAATTGCACAGGCTTCAAAAATCTGTCGTAGTCTTTTGTTGTGAATATGGGCTAATATTGTGGCATCATTGAAATTAAAGTTATGATCAGTTTCAGACATATGTTGGAGGAGGATGTTCTGAAAATTGCCCAATTTAATATCACGTTTGTGCTCATATAAACGCTTCTTGAGAGTTCTTGCGGTTTCACCAATGTATTTTTTGTCGCAATCTTTACATGGAATTGCGTAAACGCCAGCCTCGGATTTTATAGGATGGTGAGACCCAGCATTGAGTAAGCTTCTAATTGATTTGGATGAAATAGTAACGATTTTATATATAAATGCGTGTACATGTGTGTGTGTGTGCGTGGATGTGTAATTTTAATATTGTTTGTGTGGAAGTAGTTGTGTGGTATTATGATTATGCAAGCAATACTTCTGTTCTACAATTTTATTTTTGCTTGCTATAGATTTCGGTAATGATTAAAAACTAATAATATCCGTTTTTCTTTAGAAATAAGTATTCTAGTATCATTTATTCACGAGAAAATTACTATCTTTTAACATTTTGGAATGTACATATTTATGTGTTATTCAGGTAATTTCTTATCTCATTTAAGCAAGCAGAGAAGTTAGTTTATTCGGTAATAATATATGCGACTTCCAGGCATGTTAATTTATGGATGCACATGCTGCATTGTGCTTTTGTGGTAAGTTATTTTTTTATAGTCTTTGGTAAAAGTGTTGCTTTGAAAAGACTATTATCGAGGTGGGTTGATCTTCCAGCAACAGATCAATAAAGAAAACACTACAGTATTAGTTTACTAAATTTTCGTAGACGTTTTTACAGTCACATCACGTAAATACACAACATCTCCACACACTTCGCTCGCTGGACTTCATGAGGAGTTCAATGAAATCGTTAACACAATGCAGTAACAAACATGATACACATGTGAGTCCTAATTTCTTAAGTTGAAACGATCTCGTCGGGTACAAACGAGGAAAGGAGCGAGA
>CM042157.1:19628665-19636165 GCA_023376005.1 Doryteuthis pealeii
ACCCGTACGACCACAGGCAGCTGTCAAATATAGGAGACTATTTAATCGCTGCATTTCTAAGCGGAAATGAATTCACCTACAGGTCTCAAACTTTATGTAAACAAAGCGAGGCTTAGCTGTACGCCGAATACGGTGAATTTTGCAATTAAATCCCTTCTAATCAAAGTGCTCAACCAAATTGGGGGCATATAATAAAGTAATCCACAGACACGTGTTTCGAGGTATCACCTCTCATATATATATATATATATATATATATATATATATAAGGTGTGTCATAAAAGTATCGTGAATGAAGCTGTACGCACGCGTGTGTGTGTGATGTATGTTTCTGTTTTGTACTACTCATTTGAAAAGAAACCAAAACTAATAAATGATATTTGTCACCTTAAAGAAGATTAGAGACTCATACTAAATAGATATTTTTTTTCAAATACGTTTTAATTTGTGGATCCATTAATCAAAACACACAGTGTCGGAATATTTTACCAAATGTCAATAAATCCTCCTCTTTTTCTTATTTTTCAATCTCACTCATTTTTCACCACTGTCAATTTCATTTCCCTTCATTTCTTGCAACCTCCATCCGACTCGAACAATTAGAAGCCAAGGTCAGTGATCCTCACACGCTTAAACTAATCTTGGGTTTTTCCATTATTAATTACATTGCTACTCTGATTATTTTACAATATATCGACTGCGGAACTGAGGTTTCTTTTTGTTTGTTTTTTTTCATTTTTATTTTATTTTATTCTATTTTTTGTTTTTGAAAAAGAGGCTGCCTTATCAATTTTGGGCCAAAACCTCACTCTAATTTTTAAGTCCGAAAAAAGTTAATGGGACAAATAAGTTAGAAAGAAATTCATTACAAATCATTTTTTTTTTTCTGTTTTAGAATAGTTCCAGTTATGGATCAAATATTACCACTACTGTTCTTCAACAAGGCATAGATAGATAGATAGATAGATAGAGAGAGAGAGAGAGAGAGAGAGAGAGAGAGAGAGAGAGACAGAGAGAGAGAGAGAGAGAGAGGAGAGAGAGAAAGAGAGAGAGAGGGGGTGAGAGAGATGCGTTTAGTATGATGGTTATTGCCGTAGGAAATGAAATTGGCGACCCTAGTTCAAATCCTGGGTGCGGCTTTTTGCGTTTCACTTCACGCTAATGTTATTCAGGAAATACATTAATACATCTCTCTTTCTCTCCCAGCAATTTGGTAAATAGTAGGACAGACTGGGTTCTTTAGACTTAGTACAATAACCAAGGAATTAAAACCAGCTGTACTCCGCTTAAGAATTTACCTTGTCTCACAGCTTGCTCGTGGCGGAGGGGTTTGGTAAATATATACAGATGGTTTTCATACAACGTACAACGTTGTCTATTTCAAGGACTTATACAATAACGCCCCGGAAGCAACCAAAACAATTGTTGATCGAAACGTGAAAACATAAATACAGTAAACAGATGGTTGAAGAAATTTCATTCTGGTTCGATGAGGCAATGGCAGGTTGGATTAAAAACTTTGGCATTAAATAACCCACGAACGTTGATATACTATTAAACAACGAAACCAAAACAAATTGCGACTGGAGAGCTGAGATCTTTTTTATTGATTTATTATTTTGAAAATGGATATCGCTACAAGGACTTAGATCAATGAGACCACGATATCAATTTTGAGCCAAAAATTCGTTATGAAAAAATCAAATCCATTTAGGACAGTGGTTCCCAACCATTTTAGTACCATGCCCCACTTTTTTTTATCACAAATGTCTTCATGCTCCTCACCCGTTAATTGTTTAGTATGATATAACAATATCAGTTTTGAAGAAGTATAACATAAAAAATTGTATCTTTCAAATAAAACTAAAGGGTTTAACTTCAAATTTAATCAAATAAAATCCATTTTAAAATGTGTATAATTGTGGGGGAGGGTAACAGTTGAAGAACTACAAAGTTAAATAGCTTAATATAGCTGGTGCCAGATGCACGATAATATTAGTGGGTGAACACTTGACTAGATTGCACAAGCTGTTGTGCTCAGCTAGGTTTTAATTACAATTTTACCCTATATATTTATAATTTTTATCCACATAGAGTAAAATAAAAAAATCTTGATATTACTATATTTTTCATATTGCCCCCTATTATTATTGAATTGCCCCCCTAGTGGGGCGTACTCCACACGTTGGGAATCACTGATTTAGAATGAATTGCGCACAGAGTTTTTGTATGCCCCGGTTCTCAGTCAAAATGTTACGAACAGTCTGGTGATTCCGATTTAATTCCTCACCAATCATTTTCATCGTGGAATATCGATTAGATCTCACTTTTTCACGCCTTGCGTCACCCTTTCCAGAATTTACGAAGTTCCCGCTCGTACGCAACGGAGTTCATTTTCTAAGTTTTCTATGCAATCTAAAAAATTCCAGGGCCCATCTAAACCCCTCTTTCCAAGTAGATCATATGTTCAACGTCTCTTTTTAACTTGGTCCTGTTGTATTGAGCTGAATTATCGACCGCCCGTCTAGACCTAGTAAGAGTCGAAGTTGAGTGTAGCCTGTCTCGAGGCCACTTAGTAACCCGGGTTACATACCACTCAGCCACCACAATGTTGTCCTCAGACATTACAGGTTATCATACGCGGCCTACAAGTGACCCTATTGTGTGGGTGAGGCTTCTTGTCCACGTGCAAAGACGCAGAGTGTATTCTGCAGTCCCAGCCCACAAAAATTGAATACCCAACAAGAGTGATTAAAACAAAAAGTTTACGGCATAAAATAACCCAACAAGGGTTGATATGCCGTAAAATCCAACAAACTAACCAGCCAGCATCTGGATGGCCTATGGTTTTGCCGACACATACATAATGTGCATAAAAAAATTAATTTAAAAAAAAGTTAGAAATTAATTTAAACAAATAAGAATATAATGAAAGAGATCACTAATTAGGGTTAGGTCTATTCTAGTAGTGACCACGCCAAGCGGAGTTTAACAGAGGTTTCCTAGAATGGTTGCCTAATCAAGGTTAAAAAGCTCAGTCTGCCCTATAATTTACCCATAGCTGGAGGGAAAATAGTTGGCTTCATACCTTTCCCAAGAGTATTATTAATGTGAATTGTAGCTTCGTCCAGGATTGAACTCGGGTCGACGAGCACATTTCCTACGGCTCTACCCATTAGAACCCCCCCCCGACTTATTATTTGTCGCGACGCATTCCTGATTAAAGCTGTCTCCAATTTAAAACCGTGGTATTCTTGTTATTAGTTCTAATCTTCTGGTTCCTGTTGAAAATCAAACTGATCCAAGCTGTGCAATCTGGATGTTAGGCACAGAATGTTTGGCATCGCATTAGATGAAAATTGACGGTGAGCGTCCTCTGTGAATTACTGAAATCAACTGAATTTCAGCAGCCTAATTGAAAACAACGTGGGCGAATCAGTGGTTCGTTAACACTGGAAAAGCATAGATCTAGTGAAGCGAACGTGTTTCTAATATTTGATTCGGTTGAGTTCTGAACTTGTTTCCCGGTTCGCTACCCTCTTGCCACCCGAAACAAATCTTCCACACCTCTTCACACATAGAAAAGCAGTATATGTGACTTTATTTTGGGGAAATAAATATTTTGAGGTGGGCCCTCTACTCACGTATGGCGTCGGTTGGAGTAGCAAGGTCTAGTACAATGGTTCTCAACCTTTTTTTACCCAGTGACCCCTTTTAATTCTATTTTACTCTGGTGGACCCCCCATAGCCATTCGTTGTTTAAAAATCCCATTGTATTTTTATAGTTAAATACATTTTACTTGCCTGGGTCCCCAAAATGTTATATGGTCCCCGGATGAGAACTACTCGTCTAGTATGAAATATTTCCACCCCTAATCTTCCACCCCTTATATATATATATATATATATATATATATATATATATATATATATATATATATGGTTATTTCTTAGTTGAAACATGATATTACAGAGTGACCCAGAAAAAACAGAACCCTAATTATTTATTTATTTTCCAATTAAACTAATCCTAACCTCCAACCCTAGCTCTAACCTAACCCTAACCCTAACCCTAAACCCTAACCCTAACCGTTGTTGGACTTAAACTTAGAAATAAATAAAAATAAGCATTAACAGTTTTCTAACAAAATTTGTGGGTTCTGTTTTTCTGGTTCACCCTGTAATATTATGTTAGTCAACTAGGGGCGTTAGTGTTAGGGTTAGGGTTAAGGGTTAGGGTTTAGGGTTAGGGTTGGGGTTTAGGTTTAGTTTAATGTGATAATAAATAATTTGGGTTCTGTTTTTCTGCGCCGGACGGGAGTTTTATACTTTTTTACCGGGGTGTGCGCAGGTCTGCCGTTGGTATGAATGGACTTCACCAGACAGAGAGTATAGCTTCGTTTCACGCCGTACTGCGCCATCGTTTCTCGCCATTCATCGATTTCTTGTCGTACTGACCGTTTGTTACCTGATCAGTCTTCTTGAGATTGATATACATTATACAGAAATGAAGCCATGTTACCCTAGAAAGGGTAGTTAATTGACCCTTGATTATTCCAGAGGGTCGCGAAACTGGCATTGTTTCGCAAGGAGCCGGATAACTGACCACGGACTTTATGCACTTGTCCCTTTTTCTTTTTCTCACCCCCTCACGGTGGAAATATTTTCGTCAATTTCTTCTAAGTAAATAGAACATGTTTGTTTGTTTGTTTTGTTTTACGGCTGATCAATCTCAAATGGTCATTCAATGCAGACCAAATTTTGAAAAAAATCGTTCCTAATGAATAATCAATTTATAATAAACACTTTTTTCAATTGGAAAAGTTTTTTTCACTGTGGACCCATAAATAGGACCCTAACTGTTGAGAATGTCTAGTATATAAGGTGTGCTAGATCCTCGCCTATACTTATAGACTAGGCCAGAACCATGTGATCTAATTCTTGGCCAATCAATGGCAGTACTCTGAGGTTGATACAATACTTAACCGGCCCTACTGGTCATAATCACTACAACGTTCATTGACGACGGATATAGGATTAAAACACTGGACCTTTACCAATACGCAGGATAGGACTTATACAATTACGAAAGGATCACCAAAGGATTCCATAACATAGGACTTTCTTTAAGCCCATTTCAACTGGCCAAGGATGGCATTTAAAAACTTTACATGTACTACCGCTCCGGGTCAGAGAGGACCTGGGAGCAATGGTGATAAAGGAGTGTTCCACATTTCCCAGACCTCCAGAACTGGAACCCGTGAAAAATTGTTGTTTCTCTCCGCCGAGGTTTCGTCAGACATTATTTAGAGGAAAAACATACGATTCTATTATCATTATTATCTAGGTTCAACATGGCATTAAGCAAATAGAAATTGTCAAGTTACAATGTGAAAGAACAGATTAAAATAATAGAATTTCACTAGCTCAGTCGGTAGAGCGTTCGGCTAGAAGCAACAAGGTTCCTAGTTCGATACCGGCCCTCGCCAACTCAGCGTATGAGTAGTACAGGGATCTGTGCAGTGAAGTGAGGAGCTGATGGTAGGTGTGGCGCTCCGCCTCAGACGCTAAAATTATCTCCTTGGTCTAGCGCTTGTAAAAAGGGGATAGACTCCCTCGCTGTATGGCTCATACCGACATTAGGCCGCCCCGACGACTTTCTTTTTTTATTCAAATGAGAGGTTTATTTCTCTGAATGTTTGAGCTGAGGCTTGAAGATTATTATTATCTGCGTTATTCGGACTATTGTCCCCATCTTCATTGTTATTTGTACAACGTTTCGGCCGATATACCCTCCGGCCTTCTTCAGGTATTTCTTGTCGGACTCGGGAACCTTCTTTTCGAACTCGGGAACTTTCTTGTCGTATTCGGGAGCCACCACGGAACTTTGAACTTAACTCTTTATTTAGTCCACGGGGGTATCCTGTTCTCATTCCGCTAACCATAACTGGGGTAGTGTTAATTAATTATTTTTCTAACTGCTTTCACTCAGGATTGAACTCGGGTACCAGAGAAAACAGTCACTTAGAACTGTCTTAACCTAACTGCCTTATCCACTCGGCCATGTGCCCAATTGAGGTTTATTATTACAACAAAATGTGTCAGAATAATTTAAAGAAATTCAGAACTGAAATGACCTCCCCATTCGCCAGTTTTGTCTGCTTGTCTTCCTTTTGTGGGGTTATTTAAAGGAGTGTGCATATTCGAACAAGCTTGCTACAACTTAGGGTAATAGCTTGCTACGGATGTGATAACGGATTTGATACCAGAAACCTTGAGCAAAGTCATACAAAGTATATTAAGGTGCAACTTGGTATCCGTAAAAATGGAGGCAATATATGAGATATCATTTTTCCCACATAACAAAAAAAAAAAAAGAAGTATTCCACTGGACTCTATTTTATCAATCATAAAAGAAAATGTTATCCGAGGTAACAGAGAAATAATAGGAAGAAATATAACGACTTGAATGAACGACAGCGGTTGAACCCTTTTGGTTTGTTTGTTTGTTTATTGATTTTAACGGTATGCCAATCCGTCTGGGGTTATGTCATGCCTAACGGTTAGGAAGTAATACATATCGTGTATTTGTATTTATACTTTTTAGTAATTGGTTTTAACAACGCGTTAGCATTATTGGGGATTATGTTGTATGGTATTGATTTGTTTCATGTCTATATTCTATGGTATAATTTTATTTCCCTCAAAAAGGAGAGAATATCCTTCATGTTGACATTTTCAAACAGATCTTTCATATTGTTTGCGTAAAAAAACGGTTTTCTGTGAGCAAAAAACCTGCATTCCATGAATAAGTGTTTAACTGTCAAAGGTGTTTGACATGTTCCATGTTGTGGTTGTTGTTCTTGTTTGAGTATATACATATTTACCGATCCCTCCACAAGAGCAGGACGCGACACAATGTTAATTTCTTAAACGGAGTTTAACAGGTTTGAATTCAGAGTTTTCCTTCTCCTAGACTGGTTATCTAGCCATGGTTAAAGACTCCAGTCTGCCCTACTACTTACCCATAGCTGGAGGGAGAATTGGATTCATACCTTTCCCAAAAGTATTAGCACTATGTGAAATGCCAACAGCTACGTCCCGGAATTGTACTCGGGTCGACGAGTACATTTTCTACGACTCTATCCATTAGACCACGCGCCTCCATTGTTTATATAGGAGTGCGTTAGTCTTGTATGACCAATGCGTAAGGTTTACTAAGTAAATGAGTATTTTATGTCCTTTATGGGCCACCATGAATCAAATAAGAAAAGTACTTAAAATATCTTTAACTGAATAAGTTGATTTATTTAGCAACAGAGTTGATTAACAGCGCAACTGTTTTTTTTTAAATAGTTTTAATTAAAGGATATCAATTCTCGCATTTATAAGTAGAATTTTCCATATCCATCATTGAGGTGTCTCCGTGGCGTAGTGGCAAGTGTATCGGACCGCGACATCAGAATAACGGAGTGTGTCGTGTGGGTGTATATGTGCATG
>CM042157.1:19641165-19658665 GCA_023376005.1 Doryteuthis pealeii
TCTCTTTATCAGAAGCCCTGTGTCATTGTTAGTTTTTAGATAATAAACACAAGACTTCAATTTACTTGATCTTATTTTATTTTTAAATCCCCAACCAGACATCTGCGCAGATGAGAACGGCGGCGCGTAATATGCAACTTATAACCTACGAGCTCGGCTCCTTCCTTCGAACTGACTAAAACTTACTTACTATTCTTAAACCGGAAGGCAGGGTCTTCTCTTCCGGTTCTCACGATTATCCCCGGAAGGCAAGGTGAGAAGTGAGGTCAAGCGCCGTCACTCACTCTTCAAGGTCGTTAGCTGCACTAAACTGCCATTATGTTTCTATACTACATTCATAAGTATTAGGTATCTAATAATTATGTAACAATGAGAGTCATTCAACCTTGATGTAAATCAATAGGAGATCGATACCAGACTTGATATAAAGGATTTAATTATGAATCAACGAACACAAATCCTCTTTATTTCAACTTTGCAAATCTGAAAGACAATGTTTAATTAAATGTTAAAATTTGCCATGTTGAAAGAACACCACGGGGTTTTTTTTTTTTGGGGGGGGGGGGCGGATTTTTGCATGAACTTGACTTTATTACATGAAATCAATTAATACAGTTTGGTTTGGTTTATACGAGCTTCATTCAATAAATAAGGGTAATTTTGCCTACGAAGTTGGCAATAGAAAACACTGTTTACTATAGAAATGCAAAGAAAACTGTTTTACTATAGAAAAGCGTTTACGTAGGTGATTCAATAAAGAAATAATGAAAGACAAATAGGTTTGGTTTGGTTTGTTTTGTTTTACGGCATATCAACCTCAGTGGGTCATTTAATGCCGATAAAGTTTTGAAATAAATCAATTCTTAATGGATAATACATTTTTTTATAAATACATTTTTCTATTTAACCCATAGATGGGACCCTAAAAGGTACTACCACTCCGGGTCAGAGTGGACAAGGGAGCAATGGTGATGAATGGGGTGCTCCACATTCCCCAAACCTCCAAAACTGAAACCTCGCCATCAGATAGAGTTTAACGTCATTCCCAGGACATGTAGACCCGCAGCCACCGCCTTCTAGCACGTATATGATAAAAGGGGTTGGGGCCTGCCATAAGGACAATAGGGTTGGGAAAATCATATAGGTGCTAGGGCTTGACGTGACCAGCCGATTGATTGGAGGGAGCCTCTCCGAACGCCCGTCTAACCCAAGATAGGGCCAAAGTGGAGTATTGCATGTCATGAATTGCTCATCCACCTGGGCTCTATCCTTAAGCATCACGGGTCGCCACCCACGGCCAACAGGTGGCCCCATTGGGGGAGTCTTAAACCCTCTGCAGAGGTGCAGTCAGTGCATTCTAACGCCCCAGACGACAGGGCGGGAGATACATAGATAGATAGATAGATATATGAACAGAATGTCAAAGATAGATAGATAGATAGATCGATGATAGATAGATAGATAGATAGATAGATATGAACAGAATGTAAAAGATGATAGATAGATAGATAGATAGATAGATAGATATGAACAGAATGTGATAGATAGATAGATAGATATGAACAGATAGATAGATAGATAGATAGATAGATATGATAGAATGTGATAGAAGATAGATATGAACAGTATGTGATAGATAGATAGATAGATAGATAGATAGATAGATATGAACAGAATGTAAAAGATAGATAGATAGATAGATAGATAGATAGATATGAACAGAATGTGAAAGATAGATAGATAGATAGATAGATATGAACAGAATGTGATAGAAAGATAGATATGAACAGTATGTGATAGATAGATAGATAGATAGATAGATATGAACAGAATGTAAAAGATAGATAGATAGATAGATAGATAGATAGATAGATAGATAGATAGATATGAACAGTATGTGATAGATAGATAGATAGATAGATCGATAGTGTTTTTTGGTGGGTGTGGATTTCATTTTACATGAATTTGACTTTATTACAAGAAGTCATATAATACAGTTTGGTTTCGTTTATATGAGGTTCATTCAATAAATAAGGGGAATATTTCCAACCGAGTTGGCAATGGGAAACACTGTATCTTTAGAAATACAAAGGAAACGATCTTACTATAGGAAAGTATTTCCGAAGTGTATACAATAAATAAGGTAACTTTTGACTAAAGGTTGATAATTTTATATAAAGCATTGTTTACTATAGGAATACATTGGAAAAGCTTTTATTATAAGAATACATTAAAGAGGATAATCTATCTATCTATACATATATTAAGGGCAGTTAGGTGCCGGATTGGCTCAGTCGGTAGAGTGTTCAGCTAGCAACCACAAGGTTATTAGTTCGATACCCGCCCTCGCCAACTCAGCGTATGAGTAGCATAGGGAATCTGTGCGCTAAAGTAAGGAGCTGACGGTAGGTGTGGCGCTCCACCACAGACGCTAAAATAATCTCCTTGGTCTAGCGCTAGTGAAAAGGGGATAGACTCCCTCGCTGCATGGCTCATACCGACATTAGGCCGCCCCGACGACTTTACTTATTTATATGTAGGCTTGTGAAAAACGCGCACTTTCGAAATGCCCGCGTAATTGTTAAAAATATTTTAAAACGTCAATAAAAAAATGGAAAATTAACTTTTTAGTGTTTTCTTTTACGTTTAATATAGAGAACTATTCCAGGTTTATGTGTTATAAAAAAAAGAAAGAAAAAAAATTTCTCTTACATAAAACCTAAATTTTTGCATTTTAAAGTAAATTCAAGGAAATTCCTAATCTTCGTTGATACTTGTTATCGGATCTTGACATGCGCATAAAAATCATGCTATTTTTTTATGGATGACCGTACGTAAATCTTTTTTTTTTTCTGAAGCAAAAACAAATTACTAATTTAGCATTTCCTTGATGCCTTACGATTTAACTCTTAATATCATTGAAAAAGAAAGTTGGAAAAATCAAAATTAGAATGTTAGAAATTATTTATAATAAAATTCTAACATAATATTCTTTTTTTTCGATACACTTATTAAAGTATATAAAACATTACATACATCAAAGGTGAAATTTCAATCTTGTAGTTTTTAAATTCACATATTTAAAAAAAAAATCAATATCTGCTTTCTGGATATAAACGGGAGAATTATTTGTTTCCAAATAAACTAATAAATTTCTTCAAACGATGTTTGAGCTCTACAGAGTATAATTATACTAGCCGTTATACTTCGTCGTTCCACGTCACCACGTGACTTCCGCTTCCGGTCAACACCCGAAACTTCCGGTTGGCTTTCGATTCTCCATTCGGGGGTCACGCCCCGGTCAAATTCACAACAAACCGTTTTATGTTCATCACTTTTTTTAAAAACCTTTGCTCCCTCTTATTTCTTCTTCCTCCTTTTCTAATAGTAGTCCTCGCAAAACTCAGGACCTTCCATCTCGCTACAGTAGGTCCTGAGAGGTTTAATTAATCTTTATAATAATACTCGTGTTACTAAATTGTACGACCGTTATCATCTTGCAATACCCTCTGGTTAAAAATGAGACCATCCAAAATTTCCAAGATGAAATGCAAAAATATAAATCCTGATTACCTCCTGATTCTTATCTAAATAATGGACCATTCTGTTTTTATCATAAAGAAATAAAGGAAAGAAAAAGGACACGCTACACTGAAAAACTATAATAAGAAATAAATAACAAAACAAAGACAGTAGGGAATAGAGAGAGAGGGGGTGAGCGTGCGGAAGCGATAATGCTAATATGTTTCAATCAAACATAATGAAAAGATGAATAGAAGGAAATAAAGAAAAAAAGGCGAGGGCGAGTGAGTGTGTGTGTGTGTGTGTGTGTGTGTGTGTGTGTGTGTGTGTGTGTGTGTGTGTGTGTGTGTGTGTGTGAGAGAGAGAGAGAGAGAGACAGAGAGAGAGAGAGAGAGACAGAGACAGAGAGGTCTAAATCAAGATTATTACACTTTTACATATTGAAGTATTTTACCCATAGCTCTTAAGTAATCATATCAAAATTTGTAATGATTAAATTATCATACTGTGGTATATCCACAGGTCCCGCTAATTAAACATATTTGGCTAACTTCGAACAGTTAGATGAGCCGAACAGGGAGAAGCATTTAATTAATCTTAATTGATATGTAACGTGATTTTACCTAATTAAATGATATCAAAACAGTTCGGGGAAAATCAAAACATGTCGCATATAACGCAAAGAACGAAACGTATTTTTAAATCCGATTTAATTAAAAATGATCAATAGTGAATAAACCTATTTTACCAAACACGAACATGGAGCGTGACAAAAGGATTAGCAACGCCAAAAAGAATATTTAAAAAAAACAATTTCAGAAAAGTTATCGACAAACCCCAATTCAGTCGATAGAGCATCCGACTTGGAACCGCAAGGTTTCTGGGTTCAATACCAGCCCTCGGCAAACCAGCGCACGAGTAGCACGCCTTGGATCTGTGCGGGAAAGGGAAGTGCTGATGGTGGTGTACCGTAGTCCTTTTCTTTCTTGGTACTAAAACTATAACCGTAAGGCGGCGGCTGCGGTGTATACTATGCAGCGGGTCTCGTCCACGTGCCTCCAAATTCACCGTGCTAAAATGGTGCCGATAGAAATTATAACACGAGAAACATGTCGTCACAACTGCCAGGCTTTATTATCGTGCTCGTATAGTGGGCTCGTACCAGAGAGGAGGAAAGGCAGAGAGAAAGAGAGAGAGAACACTACTAGATTACTGTGCTCTCATGAGGGACCCAAGGTCAGGTGCGTACCCTACGACCGCGGCCGGCGAAAAGAGGCTGATAGCTTTCTTTTTTGTTCCACGTCACCACATGACTTCCGGTCAACACCCGACTTCCGCTTGCGGTCAACACCCGACTTCCGCTTGCCACTCAATTCTCCGTTCGGGGTCACGCTACGGTCAAACCATCGTTCATCCTGTTTTAAACCTTTATTATTTCTTCCTCCTCCTTCCATTAGTAGTCCTAGCTCACAAAAGTCAGGAATATACCCATCTTGCAACAGGTGGCGCTCCACCTTAGACACAAAAAAAATCTCCCTGGTAAAGCGCTAGGGAAGAGGTTGATATACACTTAAACAAAGAAACCAAACCAGGTGTATTAAAAATGTATCAACACTGAAGCTGTATTTGCCGAGATAGAAAGGATCTATGATTGAAACGTTAATTCTTTTCGAATTAGTCCATTTAGCATTCCGTACACATAATTATTTAATAAATCATTAATAAAAATATTTGTTGTGATGTTAGTTCAACAGTAAAAAAAGAAGTCAAGTCGAGGTAGGGTAAAATGAGACAAGTGTATTTACAATAAGGTACAAGAACGGCTAGCTTGCCGCTAAACGGTAACAGTACAACCTTTTCACTCGGTGTCTCACTATTTATAGTGAGAACCGGTGTTGCAGAAGTCGAAAAGACAAAGGAAAAGCGAACAAAGAAAACGTGTAGGCGTTTGAGAGCAACAAAAGGACTCATCTGGACAAAGACTAACAACAACAAAAGGAGGGACTTCCGGTCAAGGAACAAAGGAATGTGTGGGTGGTCGTCGATACTTAAGAGACCCACGAGAGAGACCCACGAGAGAGAGAACCTGAAGAGACGGCGAAAAAGCAGAAGGTGTCGGACCGTCGATACGGTCGAGGGCAGTGATGCTCGACCACCACCTTCCACCACATAAGTAGTCGTAGTGTCATTTTCCCTGCCCGCACATCACCTACCACACACACCGAAGAAAATAAAGAAGAGTCATCTTTTGTATACGCGTATCTGTTGTTATTGAAGTAGCTGACTACTAGCATATATGGCTAGTGGGTTAGTGACGATATCCGCTACTAACATACACGAATTTAGCGGCGTGAATTCGAGGCCAGTATGCAACACCGGTGTATATTCTCCACTGTAGGAGCGGCCAGTACAACAATATTAATAAAAGTATTAATTATTAATACTATTAAAAATAAACTGCATATGTAATGATATTTTTATTTTTTTTACTGATGGTCAGTTGTTACTTCTTATCGTTTTAGACAAAAGTTTGACATTAAATAATAGATTTAATTAATTTTAATTCGTTTTTAAAAACGTAGCAGACGATTTTTGGGTATACCTATATTAATACCAGTTGAGAAATTAAATACTTCTTTTCCTATTTCACTAACATCTGTCCAGTTGATTATGGTAAACATTTACGCACCTGAATTTATAGTCAACCATCTTTTATGATATTATTACACATTCAAAATAAACAACTCTAAACTGAAAAGAAAAGGGTAAGATTTATTTCATTTATCATTCGGTTACAAATTAGAATTGAAATTTATTTATTAGGTATCTCGGAGAGGCCCCCTCCGATCAATCGGCTGGTCACGTCAAGCCCTAGCACCTATATGATTTTCCCAACCCTATTGCCCTTATGGCAAGCCCCAACCCCTTTTATCATATGGGTGCTAGAAGGCGTGGTTGCGGGTCTACATGTCCTGGGAATGACGTTTAAACTATCTGATGCTGAGGTTCCAGTTTTGGAGGTTTGGGGAACGTGGAGCACCCCTTCATCACCATTGCTCTCTGGTCCACTCTGACCCGGGGTGGTAGTACCTTTTAGGGTCCATCTATGGGTTAAATAGAAAAATGTATTATTTATAACAAAATTTTATTATCCATTAAGAATGATTTATTTCAAACTTTATCGGCATAAATGACCCACTGAGGTTTGATATGCCGTAAAACAAAAAAAAAAAAAAAAACATTATTAGGTATCTCCAAAAATCGGGTCACGTGATCAGTTTAGGTCATATTGAATAAATGATGGTATAATAGATGTGCACAAGGTCAGTTTATTAAGCGGAGTTTTCTTTCTCCTATGTTGGTTGCCATACCAAAGTTAAATGTCCCAGCTGTCCCTAATTACCCATAGCTGGAGGAGGTTATTTGGAATTATATCTTTCCTAAGGGTATCAACGCAATGCGAAATGCAACCAGCCACATCCAGGATTTGAACTCGTCTCGCGGTGTCCATTTCCCTAGACGAAAACCGTTACGCAACAAACGCCTCCACATAACAAACAAGTTTTCTTATTGTTGCATTATATGTTCAACTCTTCTTCTTTGATAGAGTGTGAAGATGTGCTATCGTATTACTTCTTGTGTTTTCTACGTCCTCAAATATTATCACTAAGATGCATTTTCAGTTCAGGAACAAGAAGAAAAAGTGACACGTAAGTAGTGTGAATTAAATATGCATCCCCAAAAATGAGCAAGAATGGGAAGAAAATGTATGTGTGAGCCACGCGCGTGTTTCCGTTCATTGATAAACAGATTATTGAAAAGTATGGCCTGAAAGTATATATATATATATATATATATATATATATATATATATATATTTGCGGAGAATATGTGCTTAATTGAAGTCATACCTAAATTTGAAAATTATTGAGTTGATAATTAAATGAATTAGGTGAATATATCTGTTATATTCGCCTAATTCATTAATTATCAACTAATTAGTTTATCCAAATTAGGTATGACTTCAAATTAAGCACATATTCTCCCAAAAATTCAGCATAGCCATACAAACAAATTGTTTGCGTACTTTCATATATATATATAGAGAGAGAGAGAGAGAGAGCATATGGATAGACAATATAAGATATAAATGTAGATAGAAATAGATAGAAAAATAATATCGTTTCATCTATAAATTTAACGGACCAAGACACCAATAAGCAACCCCAGGTGAGGCCTAGATTCAAAGGACATATTTGCTTTTCACCGTCAAAATCCGGTCTGTTCGTTAACAGACGATTTAGACGCACTGTTTTTAGTTAACCTTAACCCTAACCCCTAACCCCTAACCCTATTACTAACAACCGGTGAAAGCAAAATTTTGTCCTTTCAAAACGGATCTGGGCTGGGGTGCCTATTGGTGTCTAGGTTTCCAATTTAACTAACGTAAACGAAAATAAATTGTTAAGATATTAAATAGGCTTATTATTGAACTATATAGAGGAAGAAGCATGTAATAAAAAAAAAATTGTGATATTTAGGTTTGTGAACTCACGCTTCTTCTTCGAAGAAAAATACAAACAAAATGAAACGTTAGCTTAAAGCAAGAAGTCAATCCATTCTTAGAGTGTTGCTTTTGGCACTGTTCCGCAGGTATTTTGGATTGTCAGCTATATCCTAAAAATACCGTTTATTTCCATTTGTTATTGTATTGAGTTTCTTCTTTGTTTATTTTGTTTTTATGTATATTGTCTAAGATGTTTGTAGCTTAAAAAGGAATTGTGGGGTGTCTCATAAAGGAAATATTGCTAATTTATATTACATTAAGGTGTCTGTTTATATGGATGTAATTTATTAATCCATTTGTTGTATTTTCGAATGTACGTAAATCAACTAATTCATGTCTCTCAGTTTATTTGATGGAGTTATATAGATTGCCCAGATGCTCATGCGAAAATAGCAGAAGTAATTTTACAATTCAAATATTATATATTATGGATTAATGAATCTCGTTTGCTATAGTTTCATGCCCACATGTAATCATCAGACCAGACGGGTCAAAAGTATATATATATATATAATATATATATATATATATATATATAATGTACTATATATATTATATACATAATATTAATATGAGTATATATATAATTATATATTATAATATATATATGAATTATATATATATATTATATATATCATATTATATATATATATATATATATATAGGAATTTAACATTTTGAAAAAACAATTGAGTAATTTATAATTCCTGCTGACAGAATCTGGTTTCGACCGCTTAGTAGAAGGTCATCATTCAACGGGAGCAAAACATATTAAGGAAAGAATGGATAAAAAAAACCGTTGAAGAAATAGGGGTACCATTCCAAGCTTCAGCGTGTGTTTGTACCCCTATTTCTTCCAACCCGGTTTTTTTATCCCTTCTTCCTTCAATGTTCGCTCGTTTGATGCATGACCCCTTCTAACTAAGCGGTTCGAAACAGATTCTACGTCAGCAGAGTTATAATACTAATTGTTTTCAAAATGTTAAATTCATTCTGTCGGATTAACTTTCCATTATTTACACACACACACTACACACACACACACACACACACACACATGTAGATATTATATAATATATATATATATATATATATATATATATATAACTATATATATATATTTAAATTCCATAAACCACCCGTTGGGTGAAAATACTAGGCCCGCAGTCATCCAGGTGGATGAACCCCCAAGGTCACGGTGTTTCGGGTCCTTTACTCACCCATTACACCCTCGCCCAGGGAGACCCCAACCGGACTATCCAATTCCCAGTTTGCGACTAGTGGCATTTATCAAACATTGCTCCTGCGATCCAGAGCCATATTAGTCCATTTAGCATTCCGTACACATATAATAATTTAATAAATCATTAATAAAAATATTTGTTGTGATGTTAGTTCAACAGTAAAAAAAGAAGTCAAGTCGAGGTAGGTAAAATGAGACAATGTAATTACAATAAGGTACAAGAACGGCTAGCTTGCCGCTAAACGGTAACAGTACAACCTTTCACTCGGTGTCTCACTATTATAGTGAGAACCGGTGTTGCAGAAGTCGAAAAGACAAAGGAAAGCGAACAAAGAAAACGTGTAGGCGTTTGAGAGCAACAAAAGACTCATCTGGACAAAGACTAACAACAACAAAAGGAGGGACTTCCGGTCAAGGAACAAAGGAATGTGTGGGTGCGTCGCGATACTTAAGAGACCCACGAGAGAGACCCACGAGAGAGAGAACCTGAGACGGCGAAGAAAGCAGAAGGTGTCGCGACCGTCGATACGGTCGAGCGGGCAGTGATGCTCGACCACCACCTTCCACCACATAAGTAGTCGTAGTGTCATTCCCTGCCGCCATCACCTACCACCACCACCGAAGAAATAAAGAAGATCATCTTTTGTATACGCGTATCTGTTGTTATTGAAGTAGCTGACTTCTAGCATATGGCTAGTGGTTAGACGAATCCGCTACTAACATACACGAATTTAGCGCGTGAATTCGCAGAGCCAGTATGCAACACCGGTGTATATTCTCCACTGTAGGAGCGCCAGTACAACAATATTAATAAAAGTATTAATTATTAATACTATTAAAAATAAACTGCATATGTAATGATATTTTTTATTTTTTTTACTGATGGTCAGTTGTTACTTCTTATCGTTTTAGACAAAAGTTTGACATTAAATAATAGATTTAATTAATTTTAATTCGTTTTTAAAAACGTAGCAGACGATTTTTGGGGTATACCTAATTAATACCAGTTGAGAAATTAAATACTTCTTTTCCTATTTCACTAACATCTGTCCAGTTGATTATGGTAAACATTTACGCACCTGGAATTTATAGTCAACCATCTTTTATGATATTATTACACATTCAAAATAAACAACTCTAAACTGAAAAGAAAGGGTAAGATTTATTTCATTTATCATTCGTTACAAATTAGAATTGAAATTTATTTATTAGGTATCTCGGAGAGGCCCCCTCCGATCAATCGGTCTGTCACGTCAAGCCCTAGCACCTATATGATTTCCCAACCCTATTGCCCTTATGCAAGCCCCAACCCCTTTTATCATATGGGTGCTAGAAGGCGTGGTTGCGGGTCTACATGTCCTGGGAATGACGTTAAACTATCTGATGCTGAGGTTCCAGTTTTGGAGTTTGGGAACGTGGAGCACCCCTTCATCACCATTGCTCTCTGGTCCACTCTGACCCGGGGGTGGTAGTACCTTTTAGGTCCCATCTATGGGTTAAATAGAAAAATGTATTTATAACAAAATTGTATTATCCATTAAGAAATGATTTATTTCAAACTTATCGGCATTAAATGACCCACTGAGGTTGATATGCTCGGTAAAAAAAAAAAAAAAAAAAACATTATTAGTATCTCCAAAATCGGGTCACGTGATCAGTTTAGGTCATAATGAATAAATGATGTATAATAGATGTGGCACAAGGTCAGTTTATTAAGCGGAGTTTTCTTTCTCCTATGTTGGTTGCCATACCAAGTTAAATGTCCCAGCTGTCCTACTATTTAACCCATAGCTGCTGAGTGCTATTATTCGATACCCGCCCTCGCCAACTCAGCGTATGAGTTAGCCTTTTCAATTTATTTACAATAAAAGTTCTTCTTTTATTACTTCATATATCGAAAGTTTTATCAAAATCGGATAGTTAGTTTATTTTATATGATTTTTAGAAAAAATTCCTGTGATCAGCCTTTTTAGCGTCAGCAAGAAAACGCACAAGCCTATTTATATGTGTATGCCCGGAGGAAACTTCCAAAATGAATCAATTAATGACAAACTAAATAGATATATATACATTCACATCGCCAGGGCTTGGTTGTCGAGCAAAAATAATGAAGATTTTATTTATATTTTGGAAGATATTTAAAAATTAAAATTTGTATAGTAACAGAAGGTAATTGGAATATAATGTTGATTGATTGAATTAAAAGAAAAAAAAAAGAAAAAAAGAAAAAAGATAATAAAGAAAGGAAGAAAGAAAGAAAGAAAAAGAAAGAATTAAAAAAATAAATAAAAGAAAGACTGACAGAAAAGAAATAAAGAAAAAAAAAGAATGTAAGAAAGAAAGAAAGAAAGAAAGAAAGAAAGAAAAAGAAAGAAAGACAAATGAAAGGAAATGTTAAAAGTTGGAAAACCGTAAATCAGAGAGAAAGAAGGAAGAAAAGAAAGAAAAAAAAGAAGAAAGAAAGAAAGAAAAGAAGAAAATGAAGAAAGACACAAAAGAAAGAAAGAAAGAAAGAAAGAAATAATAAAGAAAAGAATCAAAGAAAGAAAAAAGAAAGAAAAAATATATTATATTTTTTTGAATTGTAAATTATTGAATTAAAATTTCTTACTATATTGCTATATATTTACGTGGGGATTTTATGGGGCATCCAGTGAGGATCTAACTTGTGATAAGTAATAATGGATCTGCGAGACTAACTTAAAAAAAACTCTACCCAGGCGACGCCGAGTAACCATTTCTAGTACATATATAAAGTGCTGTTGTGAGAATCTGTATGACCGGAGGAAAGAAAAAGGACACGCTACACTGAAAAACCATAATAAGAAATAAATAACAAAAGAAAGACAGTAGGAAATAGAGAGAGAGTTGCGCTTGCGGAAGCGATAATGCTAATATGTTTCAATCAAACATAATGAAAAGATGAAAAGAAGGAAATAAAGAAAAAAAGGCGAGGCGAGTGAGTGTGTGTGTGTGTGTGTGTGTGTGTGTGAGAGAGAGAGAGAGAGAGAGAGAGAAGAGAGAAAGAAGAGAGAGAGAGAGAGAGAGAGAGAGAGAGAGTGTGGGGTTCTAAATCAAGATTATTACACTTTTACATATTTAAGTATTTTACCCATAGCTCTTAAGTAACCAAATCAAACTTTGTAATGATTAAATTATCATACTGTGGTATATCCACAGGTCCCGCTAATTAAACATATTTGGCTAACTCCGAACAGTTAGACGAGCCGAACAGGAAGAAGCATTTAATTAATCTTAATTGATATGTAACGTGATTTTACCTAATTAAATGATATCAAAACAGTTCGGGGAAAATCAAAACATGTCGCATATAACGCAAAGAACGAAACGTATTTTTTAAATCCGATTTAATTAAAAATGATCAATAGTGAATAAAACTATTTTACCAAACACGAACATGGAGCGTGACGAAAGGATTAGCAACGCCCAAAAGGATATTGAAAAAAAACAATTTCAGAAAAGTTATCGACAAACCCCAATTCAGTCGATAGAGCATCCGACTTAGAACCGCAAGGTTTCTGGGTTCAATACCAGCCCTCGGCAAACCAGCGCACGACTAGCACGCCTTGGATCTGTGCGGGAAAGGGAAGTGCTGATGGTGGTGTACCGTAGTCCTTTTCTTTCTTGGTACTAAAACTATAACCGTAAGGCGGCGGCTGCGGTGTATACTATGCAGCGGGTCTCGTACACGTGCCTCCAAATTCACCGTGCTAAAATGGTGCCGATAGAAATTATAACACGAGAAACATGTCGTCACAACTGCCAGCCTTTATTATCGTGCTCGTATAGTGGGCTCGTACCAGAGAGGAGGAAAGGCAGAGAGAAAGAGAGAGAGAACACTACTAGATTACTGTGCTCTCATGAGGGACCGCGGCCGGCAAAAAGAGGCTGATAGCTTTCTTTTTTGTTCCACGTCACCACATGACTTCCGGTCAACACCCGACTTCCGCTTGCGGTCAACACCCGACTTCCGCTTGCCACTCAATTCTCCATTCGGGGTCACGCTACGGTCAAACCATCGTTCATCCTGTTTTAAACCTTTATTATTTCTTCCTCCTCCTTCCATTAGTAGTCCTAGCTCACAAAAGTCAGGAATATACCCATCTTGCAACAGGTGGCGCTCCACCTTAGACACAAAAACAATCTCCCTGGTAAAGCGCTAGGGAAGAGGTTGATATACACTTAAACAAAGAAACCAAACCAGGTTTATTAAAATTGTCTCAACACTGAAGCTGTATTTGCCGAGATAGAAAGGATCTATGATTGAAACGTTAATTCTTTTCGAATTAGTCCATTTAGCATTCCGTACACATATAATAATTTAATAAGCTCATTAATAAAAATATTTGTTGTGATGTTAGTTCAACAGTAAAAAAAGAAGTCAAGTCGAGGTAGGGTAAAATGAGACAAGTGTATTTACAATAAGGTACAAGAACGGCTAGCTTGCCGCTAAACGGTAACAGTACAACCTTTTCACTCGGTGTCTCACTATTTATAGTGAGAACCGGTGTTGCAGAAGTCGAAAAGACAAAGGAAAAGCGAACAAAGAAAACGTGTAGGCGTTTGAGAGCAACAAAAGGACTCATCTGGACAAAGACTAACAACAACAAAAGGAGGGGACTTCCGGTCAAGGAACAAAGGAATGTGTGGGTGGTCGTCGATACTTAAGAGACCCACGAGAGAGACCCACGAGAGAGAGAACCTGAAGAGACGGCGAAGAAAGCAGAAGGTGTCGGACCGTCGATACGGTCGAGCGGGCAGTGATGCTCGACCACCACCTTCCACCACATAAGTAGTCGTAGTGTCATTTTCCCTGCCCGCCACTCACCTACCACACACACCGAAGAAAATAAAGAAGAGTCATCTTTTGTATACGCGTATCTGTTGTTATTGAAGTAGCTGACTTCTAGCATACCTGGCTAGTGGGTTAGTGACGATATCCGCTACTAACATACACGAATTTAGCGGCGTGAATTCGAGGCCAGTATGCAACACCGGTGTATATTCTCCACTGTAGGAGCGGCCAGTACAACAATATTAATAAAAGTATTAATTATTAATACTATTAAAAATAAACTGCATATGTAATGATATTTTTTATTTTTTTTACTGATGGTCAGTTGTTACTTCTTATCGTTTTAGACAAAAGTTTGACATTAAATAATAGATTTAATTAATTTTAATTCGTTTTTAAAAACGTAGCAGACGATTTTTGGGGTATACCTATATTAATACCAGTTGAGAAATTAAATACTTCTTTTCCTATTTCACTAACATCTGTCCAGTTGATTATGGTAAACATTTACGCACCTGAATTTATAGTCAACCATCTTTTATGATATTATTACACATTCAAAATAAACAACTCTAAACTGAAAAGAAAGGGTAAGATTTATTTCATTTATCATTCGGTTACAAATTAGAATTGAAATTTATTTATTAGGTATCTCGGAGAGGCCCCCTCCGATCAATCGGCTGGTCACGTCAAGCCCTAGCACCTATATGATTTTCCCAACCCTATTGCCCTTATGGCAAGCCCCAACCCCTTTTTATCATATGGGTGCTAGAAGGCGGTGGTTGCGGGTCTACATGTCCTGGGAATGACGTTAAACTATCTGATGCTGAGGTTCCAGTTTTGGAGGTTTGGGGAACGTGGAGCACCCCTTCATCACCATTGCTCTCTGGTCCACTCTGACCCGGGGTGGTAGTACCTTTTAGGGTCCCATCTATGGGTTAAATAGAAAAATGTATTTATAACAAAATTGTATTATCCATTAAGAATTGATTTATTTCAAAACTTTATCGGCATTAAATGACCCACTGAGGTTGATATGCCGTAAAAAAAAAAAAAAAAAAAAACATTATTAGGTATCTCCAAAATCGGGTCACGTGATCAGTTTAGGTCATATTGAATAAATGATGGTATAATAGATGTGGCACAAGGTCAGTTTATTAAGCGGAGTTTTCTTTCTCCTATGTTGGTTGCCATACCAAAGTTAAATGTCCCAGCTGTCCTACTATTTACCCATAGCTGGAGGGAGGTTATTTGGAATTATATCTTTCCTAAGGGTATCAACGCAATGCGAAATGCAACCAGCCACATCCAGGATTTGAACTCGTCTCGCGGTGTCCATTTCCTAGGACGATAACCGTTACGCAACAAACGCCTCCACATAACAACAAGTTTTCTTATGGTTGCATTATATGTTCAACTCTTCTTTTGATAGAGTGTGAAGATGTGCTATCGTATTACTTCTTGTGTTTTCTACGTCCTCAAATATTATCACTAAGATGCATTTTCAGTTCAGGAAACAAGAAGAAAAAGTGACACGTAAGTAGGTGTGAATTAAATATGCATCCCCAAAAATGAGCAAGAATGGGAAGAAAATGTATGTGTGAGCACGCGCGTGTTTCCGTTCATTTGATAAACAGATTATTGAAAAGTATGGCCTGAATATATATATATATATATATATATATATATATATATATATATATATATATTTGGGAGAATATGTGCTTAATTGAAGTCATACCTAATTTGAAAATTATTGAGTTGATAATTAATGAATTAGGTGAATATATCTGTTATATTCGCCTAATTCATTAATTATCAACTAATTAGTTTTCAAATTAGGTATGACTTCAATTAAGCACATATTCTCCCAAAAATTGTCAGCATAGCCATATCAAACAAATTGTTTGCGTACTTTCATATATATATATAGAGAGAGAGAGAGAGAGAGATATGGATAGACATATATAGATATAAATGTAGATAGAAATAGATAGAAAAATAATATCGTTTCATCTATAAATTTAACGGACCAAGACACCAATAAGCACCCCAGGTGAGGCCTAGATTCAAAAGGACATATTTTGCTTTTCACCGTCAAAATCCGTCTGTTCGTTAACAGACGATTTTAGACGCACTGTTTTTAGTTAACCTTAACCCTAACCCCTAACCCCTAACCCTATTTACTAACAACCGGTGAAAAGCAAAATTTTGTTCCTTTCAAAACGGATCTGGGCTGGGGTGCCTATTGGTGTCTAGGTTCAATTTAACTAACGTAAACGAAATAAATTGTTAAGATATTAAATAGGCTTATTATTGAACTATATAGAGGAAGAAGCATGATAAAAAAAAAATTGTGATATTTAGGTGTGAACTCACGCCTTCTTCTTCCGAAGAAAATACAAACAAAATGAAACGTTAGCTTAAAGCAAGAAGTCAATCCATTCTTAGAGTTTGCTTTTGGCACTGTTCCGAGGTATTTGGATTGTCAGCTATATCCCTAAAAATAACCGTTTCATTTCCATTTGTTATTGTATTGAGTTCTTCTTTTATTTTGTTTTTATGTATATTGTCTAGAGATGTTTGTAGCTAAAAAAGAATTTGTGTCTCATAAAGGAAATATTGTAGATTTATATCTACATTAAGTGTCTGTTTATATGGATGTAATTTATTAATCCATTTGTTGTATTTTCGAATGTAGTAAATCAACTAAATGAGGTCTCTTCAGTTATTTGATGGAGTAGTATAGATTTCCCAGATGCTCAATGCGAAAATAGCAGAGTAATTTTACAATCAAATATTATATATTATGGATTTAATATCTCGTTGCTATTAGTTTCATGCTCACTGTAATCATCAGACCAGACGGTCAAAATGTATATATATATATATATATATATATATATATATATATATATATATATATATATATATATATATATATATATATATATATATATATATATATATATATATATATATATATATATATATATATATATATATGAATTTAACATTTTGAAAAAACAATTAGTAATTATAATCTGCTGACAGAATCTGTTTCGACCGCTTAGTAGAAGGGTCATCATCAACGAGCAAAACATATGAAGGAAAGAAGGGATAAAAAAAACCGTTGGAAGAAATAGGGGGTACAATTCAAGCATTCCAGCGTGTGTTTGTACCCCTATTTCTTCCAACGGTTTTTTATCCCTTCTTTCCTTCATATGTTTCGCTCGTTGATGATGACCCTTCTACTAAGCGGTCGAAACAGATTCTGTCAGCAGATTATAATTACTAATTGTTTTTTCAAAATGTTAAATTCATTCTGTCGGATTAACTTCCATTTATTTAC
>CM042157.1:19666165-19668665 GCA_023376005.1 Doryteuthis pealeii
AAAATGTCAACATGGAGGATATTTTCTCCTTTTTGAGGGAAACAAAGATATACCATAGAATATAGACACGAAACAAACCAATACCATACAACATAACCCCCAATAATGTTAACACATTGTTAAAACCAATTACTAAAAGTATATATATAAATACATGATATGTATTAAATCATAACCGGTAGGCATGACATAACCCCGCACGGGTTGATATGCCGTTAAAATCAATAAACAAACAAACATGTTCTTCATTTTGCTTCAGTGTGGCAGTCGCTCAGAGAGTGGGATTGGTTCTGTGTAAAGCCTTTCCTCACTTAAAAAAAGCTTCAGGCACAGGCATTGCTTAATATGCAATACATACCTTACTATTCATGTGTCCATGATAACACAAAGGCTGGCTGTAGCCTAAAACGCCAAAACAAACATTTTTTCGGTACCCTTTATCAAGCAATGTCACTACTCGAACACGAGTTTGCTGCCATCTATCTATCTATCTATCTATCTATCTAACAATTCATCTATTCATCAATTTTAATGTTCATTATCTCTCTATCTATCTATCCATCTATCTCACAGTGAGCATATTTATGTCCGAATGTTTTAAATTTATGTTTGTATGCATGTGCATGTATCTATCTATCTATTTATCTATCTATCGGTCTATCTATCTATCTATCTAAATAGTAGGACAGACTGTTTTTTTTTAAACCTGGGTATGGCTACTATTTCAGAGAAGGGAAATTCCGAGTTCAAACCTGTTAAACACCGCTTAGAAATTGATCTTGTGTTGCATACTGCCGTGAAAAGGAGTTGGGTAAATACATTTCTTAAAATGTTCATATCTATCTATCTATCTATCTATCTGTAGCATAATGGACCCGAGAACACTATATTTGTGGCTTGTGCCAGACACAGAGAGACCTTAATAGGATGTAGTACCATTCTCAGACCTTACGGGAGTAGGCGAGCAAGAACTATATGAAATTCTAATTATCACCTTGAGTCGATTCGTAGCCAGTGAGTCTGGGATATTGCTATTAAAATTTAGTTATTTTACTAATGAGACTCCCCTGCCCACAGATACCAGTGGAGATATAGTCAATTGACCATGACTAAGAGCCCGCGGCGTGTGTAAGGTGATACCCTTCCCAAACCACTCGATGAAGCGTGGAATAATTTTGGGCTTGAAGGCTGACTACTAGAGATTCTGTGTGGAGTTGTAAACAACCCCAGAAGTTTACATGCCTTGTGAGCGTCCAGCGACCAGTGAATAACTCTAATAGTGCCGTGCATTTGAGAAGCCCGCAATGTTACATATACGATTTATGTGAAAATAAAATGGAAATTAATCCGACAGTATGAGTCTATTTCAGTTGTAAACATCGTTTGTTTTTTCATTATATCTTATTCATACTGTCGGATTAATTTCCATTTTATTTTCACATAATTGTCCATGAAAAAACTTTACATTGAATGTTTACCCCTTTTTGATGATATCCATTAACACCACGGATTTACCTATAAATATGGGCTACTTATTTTACAGTTGGATTGTATTACAATAATTTTGATATTCTATATACACTTTTATACATATTTACACTTTTCTATAACTTTACATCAGACTTTTTTGAGTCTTATTTATTACTATAATGCTTCTGATTATTTTCAAAATTGAAAATGAGGTTCATTTTATTTTTAAATAAAATTCATATTATTTTTAATACAGACAGCACAATTTTTTTTTTTTTTTGATTAATTCCAACGTTTGACTAGCAGCGTTCTGTTTTTACTAACGGTCTTTTGCCCGTCTTATTTTTGTTGATGACCGACCCACGTGCGGTTGATACATTATAATGCAATAGGGTCCTCATATTAGTTGAGGATGGGCCGGGTGTTGCTTTTTAAACCGTCAAGAGAATTGGCCCCGAAACGGTTTGCACACTTTCTCTTCTGATGAGCCTATTTCAGTTGTAAACATCGTTTGTTTTTTCATTATATCTTATTCATATACGATTTAGTAACGGTAAAACTCCATAACGTAACATATCTATCTATCTTTAGTACCTATTTATCAATCTCTAAATATTAAAATGTAACCATGTCTCTATGTATGTATTTATATTAAATGCACTAGCAAATATATGCACCCTCCGAGTGCAAGTATTTAAGTTTTAATGCAATAAAATATAATGTTAACTTAGAAAAGCTAATGAAACTAAATAAGATGCCGATAAAAAGATTTGAAACAGAGGGGGAACAACTAAAACTTGCTTTTTTTTCACTCCCGTCTTTCATAGCTAAATTTTCATAATTTAACTATTTACTTAAATTAAAGAATAGAATTACTGTTAATATTGCTAATGGATTTCTTTTAAGATTTATCCTCGAGATTTTTGTTCATATTCATTAAAATAAAACCAAACAATTAGAAATCAATAATACTGAGCACATATTTATTAAAATCAATTTTTTATATCAATATGCAAATTAACCTTCCCAT
>CM042157.1:19682355-19692355 GCA_023376005.1 Doryteuthis pealeii
AAAAGATTTTTTTAGATTCTCCAAATTTTAGGATGAAGTAAAAGTCAACGCCGGAAGAATGTTATTTGTGGTTTAAATTCGTTCAATTCTTATGCATGTATTCTAAACAAATTCCACGCGGAAAACTCGTAATGAATAAATTCAGTATGTATTATTTTTAGCGCCTGCTGCAGTGTCCCTAGACGAGGTCTATAAAGAATATCAGAAGACTAATTTTTTGTAGTTCTAAACTCCGCATTCCTACCGTATTATTTGCAGAGCCTCTATAGACTCTCTAAAGTTATTATGCAAATCAAATAAACCTCAATAACTGAAAAAGTTCTGCACCAATATTTGTCAAATTTAAACTCGTTCATTTAATTATATCTTCTGACATTTTTAATGGTTAGACATTTTGAGTTTACAAAAAAATTTGTCTGGATTATAATTTGTCTGAACAATGGGGTGTTCAGATTCTGTTTGGTTAGTTGGATATTACAGCATGTCAACCCTTATTGGGTTATTTTATGCCAAAGATGTTCAGAATGAACTGACTGAAGATTAATTATTTCTACAGCGAAGTAAGTAACAATAATAAGCGAAATAAATAATAAGCGAAGTAAATAACAATGAGAAGCGAAAACATTTAACTCGAACTTTGTTTTTAATTTTTTCGTATACATACAAAAGAGTTTTGGAAAAAAAAGCCTTTTACAAAAATAGGTAGTTAAATTATATAACTACTTATTTCGTAACTAAGTAAACATATAGTTGTATTGTAATAAAAACAAACAAAAAATTATAATAAAAATACGATGTAGTTGTATAAATTATATGAAGAAGTTTAAATTGACATTTTGTATATAAACAAAGCAGTTATTATGAATTAAACAGATTAAACTAATATCAGGTTAATACATCTGAAATATAATAAAATATCTTTTCTTTTCTTATTATAACAGAGATTGTGTGTTTTCTGTCTGTAACCGAAACTATATTACTACTCAAGTCACAATTCCCTTAGTTATTTACGTCACATTCTCCATGATTATTATTTTTATTTAAATCTCAATTACTGATAAAATTGTTTTACAATATATGTTTATATATATATATATATATATATATATATATATATATATATATATATATATATATATGTGTGTGTGTGTGTGTGTGTGTGTGTGTGGTGTGTGTGTGTGTGTGTTATAAATTTAAACTCGTCCATTTAATTATATTTTCTGACATTTTTAATGGTTAGACATTTGGAATTTACAAAAAAAAATTGTTTGGATTATAATTTGTCTGAACAATGGGGTTTGGTTAGTTGGATTTTACATCATGTAATTTAAATTTCGTCGCAAAAAAATCACGTTAAAATCGAAAACTATGACAGTAATTTAAACTTGGGAATACAAAATTTCAGTATTGCGGGTCAAGTTTTGATCCGGAATTATTTTAATTTGGTCAAGGAATCGGCCTGGTTTAAAATGGAATGACACACCGAGCTACGGCCTCTAGGTGTAAAGTCGGAAAAAAATGAGACCCGCTTACACAGTTATTCACATTTATCCGACTATTCCCCTCGTTGGCATCCCCTCGTGGTGTATAGGTTAGCAATCTAGTATCGCAGGTAACTACTACCGAAAAGCGTGTTCGATCCTCACTCGATGCTCCATAGTTGTAACCTTCTATCAAATCCTACCCTTGGTGAACATGTTGGGTAAATATATTTTCTCCCTCCAGCGATAGGTAAATAGAAGGGTAAATTTGGACTCTGTAATCTTGGTATGGCAACCGACCTAGGAGAAGAAAAAACACTGAATTCAAACCTGTTAAATCCCTTGGTGAACGGGTTATTTTATGCCAAAGATGTTTTGTTTTATTCATTCTTAATAGGTATTTAAATTTTGTTGTTTTAAACTCAATCTTTTTTAAACATTTTTCTAAAACTCATTTTTTCTATTAAACCCATAGATGGGACTCGGATTCTAGGGACACCACCATATTAGGGTGATTCAAAAGTTTTGCAACATTTTGGTAACATGCTTGTTTGGAGTGTGTATATCATATAATCAAAACAGTTCAAGCCAGGGCAGGTACCTGTTGGGCTTGGTAGTATTGTGCTAGCTGAAGTTAGTCAGCAGATTAAACTAATATCAGCTTAATACATCTGAAATCTATAAAATATTTTTTCTTTACTTATTATAACAGAGATTGTGTGTTTTCTGTCTGTAGCCGAAACTATATTACTACTCAAGTCACAATTCCCTTAGTTATTTACGTCACATTCTCCATGATTATTGTTTTTATTTAAACCTCAATTATTGATAAAATTGTTTTACATTATCTTGATTTTGTATTCTTGTGATTAAAAATTAAAATATTATAAAATGTATGGCTGCAGCTGCGTGATTTGGCTTGGTTGTTTTTGTTTTTTTCTCTCAAATTAAGAATATTTACTTTGTATGAATGCAATGAGAGAGAGAGAGAGAGAGAGAGAGGGGGTAATTAATCTTCTTTTTGTTTCTCTTCCACTAACATTCTCTCACTCTCTTTCCTTCACACATTCTATCTTTTATCTTTCACACTTTCTCTCAAACACTCACTCTCTCCCTATCTCAATTACATTTTCTCTTTTTCTCTCTTTCATACATTCTCTCACACATTTCCACTCTCTCACTCACATTCTTTCACACTCACTTTTTCTCTCTTGCAAACACTCATTAGTTTTTGTTTTAATCTACAAACTAATAACAAGCAATTGCATTTATATATACAACAAAATAGCGGTTTCCAGAAGGCTAATTTGCATATTGATCTTAAAAAATTGTTTGTTTATTTAAATAAATATGGGCTTTAAATATACACTGCTACATTTGGGGCGCTGGTGGGCGTCGTCAGTGATGTATTTTACATGGGTCACTGGGAAGTTTCGAGTCTTCCAACATCAGACTTTGCTCGCCATGCTGACCCTATCAGAGATTATCAAACCTCTGATCCACCCACCAACTTGAGACGCTAAAAGATGTCTGACATTTACATGAGACGCTAACAGACGTTTGGCTTATTATTATTGAGCAAAAATCTTGGGGATAAATCTTAAAAGAAATCCATTTACAAGAAGAAATAATTGTAATTTTATTCTTTATTCCTTGTTTAAATAGTTAAATTAGGAAAAAGTTAGCAATGAAATACGGGAGTGGTGGAAGAATAAGTGTCAGTTGTTCTATTTTTGGATTTGTTTCAAATAACTGTACTTCTATTCTTTAATTCCTATCTTAACTAAATAGTTATATCCGAAAAATTTAGCAATGAAAGACGGGAGTAATGGAAGAGTAAGTTTCAGTTATTCTAATTTTCGATTATACCCCTCACTCAGTTTCAAATCTTTTTGTCTGCATTCTTATTAGTTTCATTAGCTTTTCTAATTCAATGTAATATTTCATTGCATTAAACCTTAATTACTTTCACCCGGAAGGTGCGTATATTTGCTTGTTGTCTATAATTTATGTTGAAAGTAAAAGGACGAATCAAACAAATGCTGAAAAAGAGAAAATAATAAAGTTATTGAGTGAGGAAATATTGAAGATATTAAAGAAGCTTTGCAGAGATCATCGAATGATAAAAAAGGCTGATGAAAATCTAAGTTGAAAACTCGAAGCAAAGGAAAAGGCTTTTAGCACTTGCTTCCTCGAGATGAACGCAAACTAAAGAGGTTTATAGTGAAACAACCACTTTTGACCCGAGCTCCGATCTTGAAAAAAGCTGGAATTGAAGAGGCCAAGAAGAAGAAAAGATATAGAATATTTTGTGCATTGGAATTTATAAAATATCCCCTCTCAAGGAAGCAAATATTTTAAAATTTGGATTAGGAAATATATGAAAATCGATTTTCCAAAATAATTTTGACGGATGAATTTTCCAAGAAATTTCCAAAGATATCGGACATTTGGTTTAACAGTTCTTTGGTGTTATCATAGCATGCTATTGCCAATTCCCCCCCCCCATATATATATATATATATATATATATATATATATATATATATATATATATATATATATATCAGTGTATGTGCATATTTTACATATACAGAGTATATTATAAATAAATAGATCTATGAAAATCTTAAAGCATAAAAAATGAATTTATTTTGGTTAATTTAGCCTCTTCAAGAAAATCAGACTTGAAGATGTAAAGCTAACCGAAATAATTTTTTTTCTCATAGATTTACATTTTCATATATTTTTTTAGAAAATTTAGAAACTTACTTCCTTCTCATGTATATATATATATATATATATATATATATATATATATATATATATATAACAATAGAAAGGAGTAACCTACTCGAGTTTCATCGATTGATTCTTCAGGGTTACATTAGTTAAATTAATCGAGTTTTCGATTAATCTTAGATGGTATAATACATGCCCGTTGGAATGGGATTTATCCTTAATAGACGAACGCTTATTTATATTTTCAAAGATCGAGAACCGTTTTTGTTTATTGGATTAAAAATTTGGATTAATTTATGGGGATTATTTTTTCAATTACTATTTAATGAAAGGTATATTATGGGGCGTATTAATAGTTAATGAGCGAAAGGTTAAATTTATTTATTAACTGGTTTGATTTGGTTTGAGAGTATTAAGAAAAACCTAGTTGTAGGTGTTACGATAACAGAAGTTTTGGGTAGTTAAATATAGTTAATTATATAAAAAATAATATAAAGAGATAAAAGTAAGAATATAATAAATAATAAATAAATTTAACTTTTGCTTTTTAACTATTTAACCTTTTGCTTTTTAACGCCCCATAATATACATTTCATTAAATAGTAATTGAAAAAATAATCCCCATAAATTAATCCAAATTTTTGATCCAATAAACAAAAACGGTTCTCGATCTTTGAAAATATAAATAAGCGTTCGTCTATTAAGGATAAATCCCATTCCAACGGGCATGTATTATACCATCTAAGATTAATCGAAAACTCGATTAATTTAACTAATGTAACCCTGAAGAATCAATCGATGAAACTCGAGTAGGTTACTCCTTTCCATTGTTAAAATAAATTTTTGCTCTACATTATATTGAGCACTTTGTACTTGTTTTTTCTCAATCTTAACCTCTGGATACTGTGCGCTTCCAACGATCGTACTCATACCCACCGGTAAGTTACTACTTATACATTAACAAATATATATATATATATATATATATATATATATATATATATATATATACTAGCAAATATATGCACCCTCCGGGTGCAAGTATTTAAGTTTTAATGTAATAAAATATTGTATTAAATTAGAAAGGCTAATGAAACTAAATAAGAATACAGATAAAAAGATTTGAAACAGAGGGAGTATAATAAAAGATTTGAAACAGAGGGAATATAATAAAAAATGGAACAACTGAAACTTACTCTTCCATCACTCTTGTCTTTCATTGTTATTTTTTCTAATTTAAGTATTTAGTTATTAGAGGAAGTAAAGAATAAAATGACAGTTATTTTATCTTGTTAATGGATTTCATTTAAGATTCATTGAAGAGATTTTTGCTTATATTCATTAAAATAAAACCAAACAGTTAGAAATCAATAATACTAAGCACATATTTATTAAATTCCATTTTTTAATATTAATATGCAAATTAGCCTTCCCGTTTACACTGTAAACAGCTATTTTGTTGTATATATAAATATAATTGCATATTGTCAGTATGTAGACATAGTTAACAGTATTAATAATGTAAGACAATTTTATTAATAATTGAGGTTTAGATAAAAATAAAATCATGGAGAATGTGATGTCAATAACTAAGAGAATTGTGACTTGAGTAGGAATATAGTTTCGGTTACAGACAGAAAAACACACAATCTCCATTATAATAAGATATATTTGTGTGAGTGTGTAACTATTAAATCATAAAACCATTAAATCAGCCAAAGGACTTATATTTAACTTTGTTGATATGAAGAAAATGTTATCTATTTTTTTTTAATTTGAAAACTACCTCCACCATAATTACCATCGTCCTATCTTTGTCGATTCTTTTCTTTCTCTCTGATTATGTCATTATCGTTTCATTTAATCTTTTGCCTATATAATAGTTCAGTTTCCATTTAGATTCTGTTCTTTTAATTGCTATCGCTTCCAGCAGAGTCGCCTCTTCAATTTCAAAAAGAACTGCCACCATTGTTTAGGCAATCTCTTGCTATACAGAAACCGTCTATGTCAAACTTAAACGTCGAATAACGGAAGCAAAAGACAGAACACTTTTTGTTAAATAGACGAGTTCTTCTATTAATTTTGCATCTTTCTTTCTTTCTTTCTTTCCTTCTTTTTTCTTCCTTTCCTTCTTTTTTAAAGAGCTTTTTCATTATCTTTTATTTCTTTACCTTTTATTAGTTTCTTTCTTTCTTTTTTTCTTTTTCTTTCTTTTTTTCCTTCTTTTTTTCTTTCTTTCTTCCTTTCTTTGAATATTTTTTCTTTATCTTCTCTATTTTCCATTTTATCAATTTATTGGTGTTTCTTTCTTTTTTATTCTTTCTTTCTTTCTTTCTTTCAAGAGCTTTTTCATTATCTTTTATTTCTTTGGCTTTTATTAGTTTCTTCTTTTCTTTTTTTTTTTCTTTTTTTCCTTCTTTTTTTCTTTCTTTCTTCCGTCTTTTGAATATTTTTCTTATCTTCTCTATTTTCCATTTTATCAATTTATTGGTGTTTCTTTCTTTTTTATTCTTTCTTTCTTTCTTTCTTTCTTTCAAGAGCTTTTTCATTATCTTTTATTTCTTTGCCTTTTATCAGTTTCTTTTTTCCATCTCTTTCTTTCTTTCTTTCTTTGTATTCTCTATTTTCCACTTCATCAATTTCTTGGTGTTTCTTTTCTTTTTCATTCATTCATTAATTCTTTCTTTCTTCGTTTCTATATTTCTTTCTTTTTTTCTTTCTTTTTTTCTTTGAGTGTTTTTTCTTTTTCTTCTCTATTTTCCATTTTATCAATTTCTTGGTGCTTCTTTTCTTTTTTCATTCATTCTTTCTTTCTTTCTTTCTTTCTTTACCTCTTATCAGTTTCTTTTTTCTTTCTTTCTTTCTTTCTTTCTTTCTTTTTTTCTTTCTTTTTTTCTTTCTTTCTTTCTTTGAGCGTTTTTTCTTTATCTTCTGTATTTTCCACTTTATCACTTTCTTGGTGTTCATTTTCTTTTTTCATTCATTCATTAATTCTTTCTTTCTTTCTTTCTATCTTTCTTCTTTGCCTTTTATCAGTTTCTTTTTTTTTCTTTCTTTCTTTCTTTCTTTCTTTCTTTCTTTGAGCGTTTTTTCTTTATCTTCTGTATTTTCCACTTTATCACTTTCTTGGTGTTCATTTTCTTTTTCATTCATTCATTAATTCTTTCTTTCTTCCTTTCTATCTTTCTTCTTTGCCTTTTATCAGTTTCTTTTTCTTTCTTCTTTCTTTCTTTCTTTCTTTCTTTCTTTCTTTCTTTGAGCGTTTTTTCTTTATCTTCTGTATTTTCCACTTTATCACTTTCTTGGTGTTCATTTTCTTTTTCATTCATTCATTAATTCTTTCTTTCTTCCTTTCTATCTTTCTTTCTTGCCTTTTATCAGTTTCTTTTTCTTTCTTTCTTTCTTTTTCTTTCTTTGAGCGTTTTTTCTTATCTTCTGTATTTTCCACTTTATCACTTTCTTGGTGTTCATTTTCTTTTTCATTCATTCATTAATTTTTCTTCTTCCTTTCTATCTTTCTTTCTTTGCCTTTTATCAGTTTCTTTTTTTTCTTTCTTTCTTTCTTTCTTTCTTTCTTCTTTGAGCGTTTTTTCTTTATCTTCTGTATTTTCCACTTTATCACTTTCTTTGGTGTTCATTTTTTTTTCATTCATTCATTAATTCTTTCTTTCTTCCTTATCTTTTCTTTCTTTGCCTTTTATCAGTTCTTTTTTCTTCTTTCTCTTTCTTTCTTCTTTCTTTCTTTCTTTGAGCGTTTTTTCTTATCTTCTGTATTTTCCACTTTATCACTTTCTTGGTGTTCATTTCTTTTTTCATTCATTCTTTCTTTCTTTCTTTCTTTCTTTCTATCTTTCTTTCTTTGCATTTTATCAGTTTCTTGGACCGTTTCTTGTTTCCCCTCTTTTCTTTCTTATTTCTTTCTAATAATCTGATTTTTCTTTTTTCAATCTATCCTTTCTTTTTCTTTCTTTCTTTCTTTCTTTCTTTCTTTCTTTCTTTCTTTGAATCTGTTCTTTCTTTCATTCTCTTTACGAAGGTGTTCGATTTTTCTTCTTAGCATTTTAATGGTTTCTTGACCCGTCATTTCATTTGTTCATTCGTTCTTTTCTATATTTTCCTTTTTTTCTTTTCCTTCCTTCTTTCTTTCTTTTAATATGTTCTTTCTATATTTCTTTCTTTTTCTTTCTTTCTTTTTCTAATCTTGCTTTTTCTTTCTCTTTTAAATCTACCCTTTCTTTCTTTCTTTCTTTTTCTTTTAATCTGTTCTTTCTTTCTTTCTTTCTTTCTTTCTTTCTTTCTTTCTTTCTTTCAATTTGATTTTTCTTTCTTTCTTTTAATTTATTCTTTTTTCTTTCTTTCTTTCTTTCTTTCTTTCTTTCTTTTAATCTTTATCTTCTGTATTTTCCACTTCATCAATTTCTTGGTGTTCATTTTCTTTTTTCATTCATTCATTAATTCTTTCTTTCTTCCTTTCTATCTTTCTTTCTTTGCATTTTATCAGTTTCTTGGACCGTTTCTTGTTTCCCCTCTTTTCTCTCTTATTTCTTTCTAATAATCTGATTTTTCTTTTTTCAATCTATCCTTTTTCTTTCTTTCTTTCATTCTTTCATTCTTTGAATCTGTTCTTTCTTTCATTCTCTTTAAGAAGGTGTTCGATTTTTCTTCTTAGCATTTTAATGGTTTCTTGACCCGTTGTTTTGTTCGTTCATTCATTCATTTCTATATTTTCTTTCTTCTCTTCCTTCTCTCTTTATTTTAACTAGCAAATATATGCACCCTCCGGGTGCAAGTATTTAATTTTTAATGTAATGAAATATCGTATTAAATTAGAAAGTCTAATAAGAATGCAGATAAAAAGGTTTGAAACAGTGTTGGGGTATGATAGAAAAATAGAAATGAAACTTACTCTTCCATCACTTCCGTCTTTCATTGCTGAATTTTACTTATTTAACTATTTAGTTAAATTAGGAAATAAAGAATAAAATTACACTTATTTTTTCTTGTTAATGGATTTCATTTAAGATTCATTGAAGAGATTTTTGCTTATATTCATTAAAATAAAACCAAACAATTAGAATCAATAATACTAAGCACATATTTAATAAAATCACATTTTAATATCAATATGCAAATTAGCCTTCCCATTCACACTGCAAACCGCTATTTTCTGTATATATAAATACAATTGCATATCATTTGTATGTGGATATGGACAGCACTAATAAAAAGGTTAAGCAATTTTATTAATAATTGAGGTTTAAATATAAGTAAAATCATGGAGAATGTGATGTAAATAACTATGTTAATTGTGACTCGATTCGTAATATAGTTTCGGTTACAGACAGAAAAACACACAATCTCCATTATAATAAGATATGTTCTTTTTATCTTTCTTTCTTTCTTTATCTAATCTGATTTTTCTTTCTTTTTTAAATCTATCCTTTCTTTCTTTCTTTTTTCTTTTTCTTTTAATCTGTTATTTCTTTCTTTCTTTTAATTTGATTTTTCTTTCTTTCTTTTAATCTATTCTTTTTTCTTTCTTTTTCTTTCTTTTAATCTAACTTTTATTTATTTATTTTTATCTGTTCTTTGTTTCTTTCTTTCTCTTTAAGAACTTTTTTTCTCTCTTTCTTCTTAGAATTGTATTGGTTTCTTGATCCGTCGTTTCGTGCATCCGATTCTTTTTCTAATCTAATTATTTTTTTCTTTTAAATCTACCCTCTTTCTTTCTTTTTTTCTTTCTTTCTTTCTTTCTTCTTTCTTTCTTTTCTTTTAAT
>CM042157.1:19694855-19702355 GCA_023376005.1 Doryteuthis pealeii
AAACCGGGACTTCACAGGCATAGTCAGAGACCATATCCGTTCGGCCGCCGGTACATAGCGAACAATCCCTGCGAAATTATATATATATATGCCTACAGATCCTAGAAGCCATATGCATAAAAAATAAAAAAACCTAACATTAACAAAATAGCATTTAAAGTCGGAGACAACGTATTAAATATCTTCAATAACTAACACTTAACTAACACCACCCTTTTAAAAAATAATAGACTCTCCAAATTTGATAAAAACATAGATAACTGAACTAAAAAATTAACAAAATACAAATTACGTAACCCCATGATGATGACTGGTGAAACAGTCGAAAGCGCTCGGGATATAAGTTTGGGAAATATCATAAATCAACTCGATCTATACACAAAAAAGATCGCCAGAAGACTGGAAAAATATTAAGACAAAAAATAAAAAAGGAATACTCCGTATTGTTTAATAACACATGCCTTGAGAATAACTTGCTGCCAAAATACAAAAAAAACAACAAATTAATATATATATATATATATATATATATATATATATAAAGTGTGACCGACAAAAAAGATATACATATCGTGTTGACCAACAAAAATACGGCGGGAAGGCCTACATTGGAAAATAATGTAACAACTTTCGTTCTCTTTTTTGCAAAATCAAGTTTTTTTGTTTTGAACTCATTTGACTCTTATCTCCGATCACAAACACCACGGAGTAAACGATCTCTGATGATGATTTTTGTAAAATCGAAATATTAATCAATATCAGCTATGATTATGTTATAAACTGTTTTCTCTTTAACAGCATTGTGTGATGTTTTCATTCCACCTTTTCATACTCATATATATATATATATATATATATATATATATATATATATATATATGGTGAAGTAGATAGGTAGATAGATAGATAGATGAACGGACCGAGATAGATAGATACTATTAGACAACATTAAAAAACCATGACAGTCTTAAGTAGGTTAATAGATAGATATTAAATAATAATCGAGTTATCTACATAGACACACCTTTACTTACATGCCTTCACGCTTGATTATATACTCACGAACCTAGTTTAAATACATTTTTTTTAAAAGAGGTAGATTCACAATAGAAATAGTTAAATTATCAAGACAGTTTAGCATGTGTCAAATTTCCTTCTTCTTTGTTTGTTTGTTTGTTTGTTAAATATCTAAAAAAACTGAGTAGAAGTTTGTCGTTCCTTTGTTGGAAGAGCGTAATAATTGGACTCAACGCTCTGCATTTTATTTGTCCCCAAACAAAAGCATCCCTTTGACGTCACATTTACGTAATGATGATACTGTATAAATAAAAAAAAAGGGAAGTTATTTTCTCATACATATTTTGCCACGCTCATATTTATTTCAAGGTGATCTACATCTAAAATGGAAATTAGAAAATGTGTATATTGTGATGATGACGTCAAACGTCTTACAGTGGATCGAATCTACGGCCAAAATACGGATGGTTGGTTAGTTGGTTGGTTGGATTTTTACGTCATGTCAAGCCAACCAAATAAACCACTGATTATTTGATATCTGATGCCGTAGGGTTGACATTTACAGAGCTTATCTATTAAGGTGGCTTACCACACACACACACACACACACACATATGTGAAGAGAAATGGAAGTGAATCCGACGGTATGTAGTATAGTGAGAAATTTGAAAAAAACACAGGTTTAAATAAAATGAGTGGTAAGTTTATTGGCCGACGCTGCAGTGTTTCGATCTAATAATTAGATCATCTTCAGGGCATTTGTTGGTATAAGGAAGGTGATAAAAAAAATTGGTAAGTTTATTAGGAAAGGGAGACGGTTTGAAATATGACGTCTAACATTCTTCTTTTATGGTGTGTGTGTGTGAGTGTGTGTGTGTGTGTGTGTGTGTGTGTGTATTGTGTGTGTGCGCGTGCGTATGTATCGAAAAATGTTTAAATTAAACTTCGGCCTCTCGAATAGGACCTGAAATGTCCAACATTTTATCGCTGGAAGAAAGGACCAGCTTAGAATCATCCTAATGCCAGCTTACCTGGTAACCCACCTACGAATATATATATATATATATATATATATATATATATATATATTACATTTATTTATATATATATATATTTTATTATACTAAAGCTGTGTATAAAAAACACAGGTTTAAATAAGATGAGTGGTAAGTATATTAAGAAAGGTAGACGGTTTGAAATATGACATCTAATATTCTTCTTTTATGTGTGTGTGTGTGTGTGTGTGTGTCTGTGTCTGTGTGTGCGTATATGTGTGTGTATATATTCATGAATATATATATTTACCAACCCCTCCACACGAGCTGGATGTGACACAAGGTCAATTTATTAAGCGGAGTTTAACAGGTGTGAATTCAGAGTTTTCCTTCTCCTAGACTGGTTACCTAGCCATAGTTAAAGAGCCCAGTCTGCCCTGCTATTTACCCATAGCTGGAGGGAGAATTGGATTCATACCTTTCCCAAGGGTATTAGCGCCATCTGAAATCCAAACAGCTTCGTCGAGGAATTGAACTTGGGTCGACGAGTCCATTTCCTAACCATTAAAAACAAGACATTAAATAAACATGAATAAAAAAAAAATCTTACTATTTAAAGTAATATAGATAAATATGAACAAATTGAGATAAATAGATAGATAGATAGATAGATAGATAGATATGAAGATGGATAATTTTGAATAGACTGAGCTGGGTCGTTATTTTAATAGTTACCGGGTAGCAATTTTTGAGGCAGGAGATCGGGACGCACTTCCTCATAAATTGCCGCGCTATCTGCTGGTCAAATATAGCTATTGTGCTAAAAAAAGAATATCGACTCTTTTCATTTCCGTCCGTTTCGGTCTACACCGGAGGCGGCATTCAAAAATCTATTTCACCTGTTTCTTTACTGGTCTTCTAACACTAATTGCTTCCTTTCAACTCGTTCCATCAACGACAAAATAATAACGAACTATCATTGTGGCCCAGACAAGGACGCAATGTGTCGTCTACAGACAAGTCAGACACCCTCATAAAGAGAGGGTCCTCTGTATAACTCTAAATTGCATTCGCCGGCGAGTTTCTTCTCGTCTAACTTTAAAAAAAGTGTGAAGTAACCAATTTAAAATTGTTTCAATCAGAATCATTTTTAAAAAATCAAATGAAACTACGATTACCGTATTTGACGGCATATAGGACGCACTTTTTTCCCAAGATTTTGGCTCAAAAAATTGCCCTGCGTCTTATACATTGTAGGTGAAGTTTGAGACTTATTATTATTCACTCCTTTTGAGTTTTCACATCAGTGTTAGTTGATGGTCTTTCACTGGAGTCTGATTGACAGCAAGTCTCCTCAGGTCTCCAGGACTCTTCTGAGTATTCTGGCAGATTGTAGCAGTGCAGTGTTCTGAATGGTTTCAATCCTTCCTTTGATATCCAAACTTTCCAAACCCTTTCTAATCCTTTTGGGACTGTTCCAAGTGCACCAACCACAATTGGTATCACTTTCACTTTCATGTTCCATAACTTTTTCAGTTCTCTGGCAAGGTCCAGATATTATTATTATTATTATTATTATTATTATTATATTATTATATTATTATTATTTCCTGCTATTGAGATGTCTTGTGTATGCTTATTGATTGCCTGGACTGAAAAATTGTTTTTATACAGCTATGTTTCTGCTTTTGTAATGCACAACTAGACTGTTTTCAACAATATATCATTTGGTTCTCCTTAGTATTGTAACTTCCTCCTCAATGGTTGCAAATGAACTATGGACAGTATCAGTGTTTAAGTAGTGAATCAGCCGCGCATTATGGCTGTTGATTAGCACAGGAATAAACCACGTGACCTCACCCAGTCTATAAATTTAGGTGGTGCATTGTAGGACACCTTATATCAGCAAAATATTCCAACAACAGAAAAGTGCGTTCCATTCACCCTGGATGCTTCATATATGTAACCTTGTGGTAGGAAGAACGTGGTGTAATGGTTAAAGTCATGGGAAATGGACTCGTCGCCCCGAGTTCAAATCCTGGACGTGGTAAATGCATTTCATTTAGCGCTAATAACCTTGGAAAGGTATGAATCCAACTCTCCCTCCAGCTATGGGTACATAGTAGGGCAGACTGGGCTCTTTAACCTTGGTTAGGCAACCGGTCTAGGAGAAGGATAACTCTGAATTCAAACCTGCTGAACTCCGCTTAAAAATTGACCTTGAGTCGCATCCTGCTCGTGCGGAAGGGTTGGTAAATATATATATGTAGCCTTGTGTCAAATTGTTCCCGTAGGGTAGATAATCTTGTTAATGCCGAAACTATCCCAGAAATAATAAAACAATTATCAATTTACAAACATTTCTTCTTTATTTATTTAATGCCACAGCTATCCTTGTAGAAGAACAGTAGTGGTAGTATTTAACCCATAGCTGGGGCTTAATAACTATCTCAATTGTATTAATATGAAAGTGAAAGTAAGAGAGCCACTGGAGTTCGAACTCGGTTATTACGATTTCGCAGGCCAGGACGTTAACCACTACTCCACGAGTAGTTCCACAATTTAACCGTAGGTGCAGTAATCATTAGGGTTTCATCTTTTGGTCAAGTAGATCTGTTTAAAATTAACTAATTTCAGGAGAGGTATTATTTAAGCCATAGGTGAGGGATGGTGATTAATACCTATCTCCGCCCTGTCGGCTGGGGCGTTAGAATGCACCGACTGCACCTCTGCAGAGGGGTAAGACTCCCCCAATGGAGCCACCTGTTGGCCGTGGGTGCGACCCGTGATGCTTAAGGATAGAGCCCAGGTGGATGAGCAGTCCATTACTTGGAATACTCCACTTTGGCCCTATCTTGGGCTAGACGGGCGGTCGGAGAGGCCCCCTCCGATCAATCGGCTGGTCACGTCAAGCCCTAGCACCTATATGATTTTCCCAACCCTATTGCCCTTATGGCAAGCCCAAACCCCTTTTTATCATATGGGTGCTAGAAGGCGGTGGCTGCGGGTCTACATGTCCTGGGAATGACGTTAAACTCTATCTGATGGTGAGGTTCCATATTTGGAGGTTTGGGGAATGTGGAGCACCCCTTCATCACCATTGCTCCCTGGTCCACTCTGACCCGGAGTGGTAGTACCTGTTAGGGTCCCATCTATGGGTTAAATAGAAAAAATGTATTTATCAAAAAATTGTATTATCCATTAAGAATTGATTTATTTCAAAACTTTATCGGCATTAAATGACCCATTGAGGTTGATATGCCGTAAAATAAAACCAAACCAAAAAATACTATCTCGAGTGTATCGAATTCGAACTCGCTTAATACGATGTCGCAGGCCAGCATTGTAACCACTAATAATTTAATCCGGAGGTGTAGTACTAGTTAGGGTCTCATCTCTGGGTCAAATAGATCTGTTTAAAATGTATCAGTTTCAGTAGTAGCACTGTTTAAACCAATCGTTCTCAAACTTTCTTTTACCTATTTTACATAGCCATTCGTTGTTTAAAAATCCCATTGTATTTTTATAGTTAAATACATTTTGCTTGCCTGCGCCCCAGAAAATGTTATATGGTCCCCGGGGGGTCCATATGGATCCCGGTTGAGAACCACTGATTTAACCCATAGATAGGAAGATCGTGGTTAATACTTATCCCAACGGTATTAATACGAAAGTGAGCGCGACTGGAGCCTTCTTTGGTGTTTCCTGTCGAACACAGCACATCAGTCGAAACGAACAATAAAGATGAGGACAACAGTCCGAAAAATCCAAATAATACAGATCAAACCTCTTCTGAATAGTTCAGACAACGATTTCGTTTGGTCGATGTCCTATGTTTTCGCTCGCTAAATGTGTGCTCTCAAATAGCTGGCGCACTCTGTCGAATCAAAACGTTTTGTGAGATTGGAAGAAAGCCGGACGAGATGTCAGATTCAATTTGTGCATTCTTCAATCTCTTTCTGAAAGTGATTCAGCCCGTGAGCGGTAAAACTTTGCCGCTCAAACGGAATTGTCTGGTATGATGCAATCACTACCAACACAAAACGTGTTGACAATATTTATCGTCTGATTGATACATAACAGCTGTCATGTGACACTGGGGTGATGCTTTCAATTTGATTAGAGAGTAGAGCCCTGCTTAAGGCAGAGGTCTCAATCCAAGGACGCAAAAGGGCCATTATGGGAGGACGAGATGCAGCGTGCTGAAAGTGATGTAGATAGGGGTTTGCAATTACTACCAGTGATAAACAACAATATATCGTTATCTGTGAGGAAGATACTTTATTTCTCAGAGTCAATGTACATATGACAGATGTCCGAAACTGCACAATGAATTCATTTCGGTTATTCGGACTAATGTCCTCATCTTTATTGTTATCTGTACAACGTTTCTTGTCGGATTCGGGAGCCTTCTCGAACTTGGGAAGCTTCGACTTTGAAAAGAAGATTCCCGAGTTCGAAAAGTCTCCTGAGTCCGACAAGAAATACGTGAAGAAGGCCGGAGGGCACATCGGCCAAAACGTTGTAGAGATAATGATAAAGATGAGGACAATAGTCCGAATAATCAAAATAATACTGGGAACATTTTTCTTTTGAAAACATGTTACCTCATGTTTGAGATTCATCGTCTAAAGTATTTTTCTGTCGACTTTTGGAGATTACTTTCATTTCAACTTTAACAAGAATTGAAATTAAATCAATTGAAAAATTAAAATAAAAAAATTGAAATTATGGCAACCCCCAACCCTTTTTTATCATAAGGGTACTAGAAGGCGGTAGCTGAGGGTCTCCATATCCTGGGAATGATGTTAAACTCTATCTGATAGTGAGGTTCTAGTTTTGGAGGTTCGGGGAATGTGGAGCACCCCTTCATCACCTTTGCTCCCTGATTTACTCTGACCCAGAGTGGTAATACCTGTTAGGTCCCATCTATGGGTTAAATAGAAAAATGTGTTTATAAATAACATTGAGTATCCATTAAGGATGACTTTATTTCAAAACTTTATCGGCACTAAATGACCCACTGAGGTTGATATGCCGTAAAACAAACCAAACCAAACCTGAAACAAATAAAATTATGTTAAGTTTCTGACCACCATCCTTGGCCAGTTGAAAAGGACTTAAAGTAAGTAAGTCCTGAGCTATAGAATCCTTTGGTAAGTAAATAAGTCCTAAGTTTTGGAATCCTACGTAGTGTCAAAGGTCCAGTGATATAATCCTATGTTCCGTCGTCCACGAAGGTTGAAGGCAATTGAGTGTAGTTAAGATCCGAACAGCCTGTTTAAGTATTATAACAGCAGCAGAGTACTGCCAGTGATTGGCCAAGAAGTTGGTCACATGATTATCGCCGAGTCTATAAGTAGGAGCGGGCGTCCAACATACGCCTTATATCCCAAAATTCGCAACAAATTATACAATAAATATACCAATAAACTTAAACTTTACCCTATAAACTTATCCCTTAAAGCGATTCCCAATTCATTTAGCA
>CM042157.1:19707355-19734855 GCA_023376005.1 Doryteuthis pealeii
CATATGTATTTACATATATATATATATATATATATATATATACTCACACATTCATATATATATTATAGAGATGTACATACACACATATATATATATACAGAAAAATATATATACGGACATATATACATGTATACACATACACGCACATATATATGCATGTGTGTTTATGTATGCGTGTATGTGTGTATGTGTGCGTGTATATAGATACATATACATACATACACATACATGCACATAGATATGCATGTGTGTATATATGTATATAGATTTACAGACATATATGTACACATTCATACATACACATACACATATACACACACACATATATATGTATGTGTGTGCATATGTCTGTATATATATATCTGTTTGTATATATATATATATATATATATATATATACATACATATATATATATATATATATATAATATATACATACATACATATATATATATATATATATATATATATATATATATATGTATGTATATTTGTATTGAATTCTTGTAATTCTTTTTGGTCCTTTCCAGAATCAATTTTACGCCATTATATGGTGAAATAGGTTTCCATCTACCCCAATTATTGTTTTGTTCATGTTCCTCAAATGTTTCAAAGATGTCTAAATTAACGAACAATCATGAAATGAGACACACAATTCTTGATAATTAGACACATATTGTCTGGGATAGATAGAATACCATGAAACCACTCGATGAAATCTTGTTATATACTAAGCCTGTTATATAAGTATGGCATACAGCCATCAGGTTTCTTACGGTGCGAGCTGTTCTTAAGTCAGCAAACATCATTTTATTTAACAGGTTTATCACTGGTTAACTTCGGTAATTCGACGGGAAGCGGAGGTTTCGATATGACTTGAACGTAAGTCACTTAAGCCACATTGAGTCCATTTTTCTGCAACTGTAACCCTCACGTCACAACTCACCTGTTTTCATGGGCACATACCGGAAATCCTCGAGTATAATGCGTACTTTTTTACCAAAATTGAAAGGTAAAAATCCCTAGTGCGTACTATATACTATATAAAAATGAAAAATATTTTCTAAGCAATGTACAAGTCTCTATTTGCTGTCCGGCAGTGTTTATTTAGACGCATTTTTTATCAGATATTTTTAAAGATATTTTCACTTTAACAGCATTGTATGTTTTCATATCCTTTTATCTATAATTATACCGTCGGATTCATTTCCTCTCTCTTAACTTTATATATATATATATATATATATATATATATATATATATATATATGTGTGTGTGTGTGTGTATATACACACACACACACACACACACACAACACACACACATATATATATATATATATATATATATATATATATATAGTTTCCAGAAACTAAGGATAATCATTTGACAACATGTATAACAAATAGTTTGCAGAAAGTTATTTAGTTTTAAGTATACTAATAATTTGAATACAGTTATAATGGTTTCAACTATTCATATCTAATAGTAATAATTTTCAAACAGATCCATTTGACTTATGAATGGGACCCTAAAAGGCCCAACCATCGTTCTCAGAGTAACCCTGATTCCACAGACCCTTTAAATCCAGAACTGGACCCTCACCACCTGAAGCAGTTTAGGGTCGTAGCCCTTTTGAAAATTCTTGCCCATCAGGTGATAATGCAAAGTGACTACTCTACGCCCCGTCGACGGAGCGATGAATATATCAAGAGCAAGAGAAGGGCCATTGATGTATACTATGACGGACGGAAGATCTTACGCATCAGCTAACAAAAGCTACATAGCTGTTATTTCGTATTTGTCTCTGGAACAAAGACGAATATATTTACTAACAAAAGAGAAAGAAATGACTTCGACCTATTTAGTATAAGGAAGATCCTGCCTTACATAGCGGAAGACAAAGGAGATTCAGTCAATTGTCTTTGTAGTCCTTTCGTGACTGAACACAAGAGGTGGCCTTTGTTCAGTTTTAAGGAGATACACGCGCAAGGGTCACTTTAGCTTCTGAGGTCTACGAGACAGTTCGTCTTACAATGAAATGCTGATTTTTCAGTAATATATATCTTTTATATTACAATTCATATCATTAAATGTGTTCGCTCATTTCTGTAGTTAACTCTCAACATATCTAATTGCACGATATATATATAGAAGAAAAGTTGTGTATATTACAAAATGCAAGCAATAACTTGTTAAATAAGAGAAGTGAACTCGTTTCGAAATGCAGGCATTTGAACAAATTTTTACTGTGTCACTTACACCTGACCCTAATTGATCCCCGAATTTTCGCTCTCCTTTTATTTATTTAAAAAAAAATCAAAAAAAAATCATCTGAACACCGCGTGCATTAACACCAATGCAAGTTTGTTTGATTATAATGTTTTTTAAATACAAATTTAACGTCATGACATTACATCACGTGAACACAATCCACGTCACATAAACGTTAAACAAGCCACAGTTTAAAAAAAAAACAATTTTTAGCTTTACATTTCCCATCGCGTGACAAAAGCTTCATATAAACGCTAAAAAATTTGATTTTTAACATCTCAACCATTTCACGACTGTTTTTTGACATCTCAACCATTCAACTCATCTGATGATTGGATTACCATGAAACTTCAAGTTATGAGTGTAAAACCATAATATTACCATTGATTATATATATATATATATATATATATATATATATATATATATATATATATATATATATATATATATTGGTTAGGAGGTTGATTTAGAAGGCTATCTCAATCCAGGTGTAAAGAAAAAAAAATAATACGGTAACAATGATGTTGTGTGTTAACCTGTATTTAATTCTTGAATTTTCGAGATAATATCTCTTTTTCAAAAGATCACTGGAACTGAAACAGTCTAGTTATGGCATTTCTTTTTAAATGAATTTTTTTTGTTGTTGAAAATTATGGTATTTTTATGTAACTGTATTCTCGTGTTGTATGTTTACGTGAATGATGTTTTTTTTTTGTACTTGTGCGTATGTTGTCATGCGCGTGTCCATGAAAATGCGTGTTGGTTGTGACGTTATGACTGTATCCTAGCGCGGGATTGCACGTGTGTATGTGCGTATTAAAGAGCGTATTTGTGTTTGGAGGCCATGGTGATGTATAATATTTCGTGTTGGATGTAATATAAATCAATTTAATCATTTATTATTATTATTATTATTATTATTATTATTATTATTATTATTATTATTATTAATATATTATCAATATTATCATAATATTTATTTGTTTATTTAACACCGATATATATATATATATATATATATATATATATATATATATATATATATATATATATATATATATAGCGGTGTTAAATTCCAAAGCTTAGGGTCTGTTTCCAGCTATTACTTCGAATCTGTTTTGTTTGTAAGCGTTCGGAAAGGGCTAATAAATACCGTATTTGACGGCATATAAGATGCACTCCTATTTAATCAGGTCAGATTCAGGGAAAAACAGGTTTTAGTGTATTTAAGCATATATTGTTGAAAACAGTCTAGCTGTACATTACACAAGCAGAAACATAGCTGTATAAAAGCAATTTGTCAGTACAGGCAAGCAATAAACATACACAAGACATCTAAACAACAGGAAATAATAATAATAATAATAATAATAATAATAATAATAATAATAATAATAATAATAATAATAACCATATACTCTGCGAATGTAGCAAACTAGCACAACGAGAATACAAACTAGACACCACTGATAATTATGCAAAAAATTAAATTTTGACCACACAACAAAATGGTATATGCATAAACCAGAATCTGTTCTTGAGAACGAAACGCACAAAATTCTCTGGGACTTTGAAATAAAAACGGATCACCTTATCCCATCAAGAAGACCAGACCTAGTGTTGATAAACAAAAAAGAAAGAACTTGTCAACTGGTGGATTTTGCAATGCCAGCAGATCACAGGGTGAAGTTAAAGGAAAATGAAAAAGTGGACAAATATCTGGACCTTGCCAGAGAACTGAAAAAGTTATGGAATATGAAAGTGAAAGTGATACCAATTGTAGTTGGTGCACTTGGAACAGTCCCAAAAGGATTAGAAAAGGGCTTGGAAAGTTTGGATATCAGAGGAAGGATTGAAACCATTCAGAAACTGCACTGCTGCAATCTGCCAGAATACTCAGAAGAGTCCTGGAGACCTGAGGAGACTTGCTGTCACTCAGACTCCAGTGAAAGACCATCAGCTAACACTGATGGGAAAACTCAAAAGGAGTAAATAATAATAATAATAATAATAATAATAATAATAATAATAATAATTCCAGCGATAATAATAATAATAATAATAATAATAATAATAACAATAATAATAACCACACAACAAAATGGTATATGCATAAACCAGAATCTGTTCTTGAGAACGAAACGCACAAAATTCTCTGGGACTTTGAAATTAAAACGGATCACCTTATCCCAGCAAGAAGACCAGACCTAGTGTTGATTAACAAAAAAGAAGAACTTGTCAACTGGTGGATTTGCATGCCAGCGGATCACAGGGTGAAGCTAAAGGAAAATGAAAAAATTGACAAATATCTGGACCTTGCCAGAGAACTGAAAAAGTTATGGAAATGAAAGTGAAAGTTATACCAATTGTAGTTGGTGCACTTGGAACAGTCCAAAAGCATTAGAAAAGGGTTTGGAAAGTTTGGATATCAGAGGAAGGATTGAAACCATTCAGAACACTGCACTGCTGCAATCTGCCAGAATACTCAGAAGAGTCCTGGAGACCTGAGGAGACTTGCTGTCACTCAGACTCCAGTGAAAGACCATCAGCTAACACTGATGTGAAAACTCAAAAGGAGTAAATAATAATAACCATTACACCAATAACACCTCCTAGAAATTGAGTGAAAGATCTGTCGAGGTTCCTCTCCCCAGCCCTGTCGGTAGGATTTTGAATGCGGAGTGGCAGTACCTGTTGATATATGGATCAAATAAATCTGTTTAAAAAAATACTCGTATTAGACAGGAATACATGTTACCATATAACTAAAGTTTCAAAAATTATTGGAATTGAACGTGGAAAGTATAAATGGTAATGATGACAAGGAAACATTTATAAATGACTCAAATTATGGCATTAGATAACCCGCAAGGAGTTTATATGCTGTTAAAAGGTAAACTAGACCAAAACCTATTTCTCTGAATGTTTGAGATGAGGCTTGATGATTCGTATTATCTGCGTTATTCGGACTATTGACCCCACCTTTATTGTTATTTGTACAACGTTTCAGCCGATATGCCCTCCGGCCTTCTTCACGCATTTCTTGTCGGACTCGGGAACCTTCTCGGACTCGGGAACCTTCTTTTCGGACTCGGGAACTTTCTTGTCGTAATCGGGAGCCATCACGGAACTTTGAACCTAACCCTTTATTCAGTCCACGGGGGTATCCTTTTCTCATTCCGCTAACTATTGCTGGGGTAGGACTTGTGTTAATTATATTTCTATGTTACTGCCGCCGCTCAGAATTGAACTAGGAATCCAGAGATAACTGTCACTTAGAACAGTCTTAACCTAACTACCTTATCCACTAGGCCATGTGTCCAATTGGACACACGTTGTACAAATAACAATAAAGATCGGGGCAATAGTCAGAATAACGCAGATAATACTAGACCAAAACCTGTTCACCAAAAGAGAAACGATTTTGTTCAAGTTCTGGTGTCTGGTAAAAAAAATTCCAGTAACTATACCAGCATTAAGAACACATAGTTTTATTTATAGACTAGATGACTCGTTTAGCTTCCCGCTCTGCCAGTGATCCAAGAATATATTGATATTTCTTATAAGGAAACGTTATGAATGCCAAAGAAACTATTTTTAGAAAATGAATGTTTTTTCATTGTTCATTTCTGTATAGGTTAATACAGCTTTAGGCTTGATACTTCGTGAGAATAAGAATATTTCTAAACCAATATCATCATCATCATCATGTCGCGCTTTCAGTGCGGATATCCATGACAATCTCTCTCCATCCGTCCCTATCGTTCATCATTCTCGGGAGGTCCTCTATGCAGCATCCTGCATCCGCACAGAGCTGATCAATGTACGTTTTTGCTGGTCGGCCCACTCTGGCTTGTCCATGTGCTGGCTTCCACAGGAGGACGTCGCTTATGAGTTCGTCCTTGCTTCTCCAGCAGTGTCCCGCGTGTCTTGTCCGTCTTACTCTGATGGTTTGGGTGATATGTGGCAGGTGGCCGTATAGCTGTTTTCTCGTAGGGTGTTGTTTCCATGTCTTGTTCAGGATCACCTGCAGCATTCTTGTGCAGCTCCCATCTAGTTTATTCTCTAGTCGCTTAGTTAGGGTCCAGCAGTACTGATATGACAACGGCCTGGAAGAACCGTATACAAGGAGTTTATTATTTCTTGTGTGATATTGCAAGATACAAGTGGATATTATTAGATATTATCTATTTCCGAACTCTTCTGTCTTGCAATGAAATTGAAACACTTCTGCAAGGAAAAATAAAATTGTATAGATAGGAAACGCCATTGTTTTGTTTATTTCATGACAACAAGTTATTAATGTTATCTTTAGTTATAGTGTTTAAATATTGTAGATTGTTGTAATAATAATACCTAATGATATTCGTTTTTATTGTATAATACTCTACAAAAATAACACAATTCTGAGATCAGATTCCCATATAATCCTAAAGATCAGATTTCCATATGGTCGTTATTCATGTTTTACATAGTTATTTACTAAGCTCAGATGTGACACAAGGCCAGAAGTATGAGGCGCCCAATGAGAATCGAACTCACTAACAATAGTCTGTAAATCTAGCTTGCTAAGAATTACACCACGTGAGGTGCCCAGGTTATTTACTAACTTTAGCTTAGATGTGACACAAGGCCAGAAGTATGAGGCGTCCAATGAGAATCGAACTCACTAACAATAGTCTGTAAATCTAGCTTGTTAACAATTACACCACGTGGGGTGTCCAGGTTATTTACTAACCTTAGCTTAGATGTGACACAAGGCTAGAACTATGAGGCGCCCAATGAGAATCGAACTCACTAACAATAGTCTGCAATTCTAGCTTGCTAAACATTACATCGCGTGTATGCTTTACATCTCGGTATTTTGAAGGTTTTGTTAATTTGTTTAACGGCATACCAACACCTTATGGGTTATTTAATGCCGAAGCTTGTTTGCAATCATAACTATATTTTAAATGTTCAATTGCACTTTTTAATTGTCTTATCATCTGTTTGTATTACGGGTTCAAGTATTCCTATCAAATACTAATGATTTTTAAACAGACACATTTGATTCATAGATGGAACCATCATCATCGTCATCATCATGTCGTACATGCAGCACGGGTATCCATGACAATCTCTCGCCAACCTTCCTTATCATTCATTGCACCTGGGAGCTCCTCTGCGGAGCAGGCAGCATCTTCGCATAGCTGGTCATGTAGGTCCTTGCTGACGCCCACACATGCATGTCCATGTGTTGGCTTCCACAGGAGAATGTCGCTTATGAGTTCATCCTTGCTTCTCCAGCAGTGACCTGGATGCCTTGTCCGTCTCACTCGGATAGTTTGTGAGATGGGGGGAGGCAGGTGACCGTACAGCTGTTTCCTTGTGGGGTGCTGTTTCCACGACTTATTCAAGACTGCACGCAGCATTCTTGTGCAGCTCCCATCTAGCTTATTCTCAAGACGCTTTGTTAGGGTCCAGGTGGTGCAACCATACAGCAGCACCGACACAACCACAGCCTGGAAGAACTGTCGCTTTAGCTTGTCAGGGAGATCGGACCTCCATATAACTGATAATCTATTTGTGGCCAACCATGCCTTTGTATTAACATCGCTCTCTGTGGATGAGATATTACCACCCAGATACGTGAATTGTTCTACTGGCTTAAGAGGCTTGCCGTTGAGTGTGGAGATGTTTCCTTTATTTTTGAAACTCATGAACTCTGTTTTACCGGAGTTCACAGAGAGGCCGATATTCTTTGCTGCCTCCTCTAAGCTATGTAGCAGTGATGTACTAAATGATGTATCGAAGGAAAATACATTCATATCAAAGAATTGTTTAGGCGTCTGTAATTATTTAAAGATTTTTGTGTGACACCATATCAATATATAATTTAGACTATTAATACCTATAAATGAATTGACCTCCTAAACAATAAGCTGAAAATACAACTCCCAATGTGTCATATATGAATAAATAGAGATGCTAGCGTTTAAACAACGATCACTAGTAAAACAACTGGTAAACCTACAGATAGTATAAATAGAGGTACTGTGATGTTATAGTGAGAATGGTATCAGTCAAAGATTGGCCGGTAGAAACTTGATTCAAATCGCCACTTTCATTGTTCTAGGCAATGTTTTTAATCATCTATTAATAATGGAGATTCGCTTCCGGTTTTTGTCTGTAACAAAAACTACACACGCTTACATCACATTACCCAAATCAAACATAAATACACTCAAAATTTGAACATGCAACATTAGACAGTCCTCATGTTTTTTTTAAAAAACAAGTTTTAATAAATATGACTGGTATTATATATCTATATATAGTTTGTTTTATTTTAATATACATATTTAAAGTTTACATTTCAAATTGTTTTATTTTTTAATCCTTTAATGAATTTGATGATTTTACTTACTTAGGGTACAAACTCGCTGACATTGAATTTTTACTCCCACCCCTCAGGCAATATGTTCCAAAAATCTACTTTTACATCGCCCGGAGGGTATTTTTTTATTTTGTACTAGTTTAATGAATGAAAGTTGAGGCAATTTTACCTGTATAATTGTTGCCTAATTCATGGGTATACTATCAATTATGCACGGTTAGTGTAGAGAAATTATTTAAATTCAAACCTAAACGGTTAAGGATTTTGATGGACATCTCGTAACCTTATTTTTCCATCTCTTCCTGTTCGGATTATAAACCGTAGGAAGGAATTTTTTTAGTATTACGGAAAAGTAACGATATTTTTGTTTGTCTTATTTTCTATTTATCTCTATTAATAATGGAGATTCGCTTCCGGTTTTTGTCTGTAACAAAAACTACGTCACTGCTTACGTCACATGACCCAAAATTGTCATAACAGAATAAATACACTCAAATTTGAGCATGCAATGTTAGAGAGTCATCATTGGTTTTTTAAACAAGTTTTAATAAATACATGACTGGTATTATATATCTATATATAGTTTGTTTTATTTTGATATGTATTTAAAGTTATCAGAACTAAGTTTCCATTTCAATTTTTTTTTTTACTCGTTTAATAAATTTATTTTTATTTTTTACTCGTTTAATAAATTTGATGATTTTACATTACTTATGATACAAACTCTCTGATATTAAATTTGCAACTTCCATCCCCTCAGGCAAAATCTATTTTACGTCGCCCAGAGGGTGTTTTTTTATTTTGCTAGGAGTATTAATTACGGTTGGGATTAAATACAAATGCTTTTATTAAGGTGTATTTTGTTATTAGTTTTGTTGTTGTTGGTATCTGTCCGTCTACTAAAGATGATGGCGTAGTGTCTACTTTTTTAAAATCTGCAACTGCGTGAGTGGCTGAACAGACAAATTCTTGAATGGCAATCTCTGGTGCAGTTACTGCAAAGAAACAGTGATGCTTGCTGGAATTTCTGTTGTCTCTCCTTTCTTTTGGCTCTCTTTTCTGTGCCGGCTTCTTTCCTTTCTTTTTCACTCCTTTTCGTTCCTTGTTTAACGAGGAGGCGCCATATGACACGGTCTTCTGCACAAGCTGACCATGTATTAGTTTTATATACATTACAAAACTATGAAAGCTTTGCGCAATACCTGGAGAAAAAAATAGATCTGGTTAAACAATCGATGTCATTGACACCGTGTCAATATGATTTTTAGACGGAAAGGTATTGATTTTTACTACGATAATTATGGGGAATCAAATAAAATAAAGCAACGTTTAAATGCTTTTAAGGAACGTTCTCCACCTCACTTAAGGATGGAATCCTATATATAAAACTAGCAGCGGCTACCCGGCGTCGTCTGGGTAGAGGGGGATTTTAAAAAAAATTAGTCCTGCAGGTCCATTATCACTGAACGAGAGTCGATTCCTCATGGGATGCCCCATTTAAATCACTATGTAAAAAAATAGACCTTGCATTGATCCAGCTATCTGAACAGAAATATTAATGTCTACTATCTAAAATATTAAATGAAAAAAATCCATGCTGTTATCATTTAAATTTTATTTTCTAATTATCTTCACGAATATAAATCAAATCTCTATTAATTTTGCACCAAGCCCTGGCGATATTTAATGTGTATATATATTTCCTTTGTCGTTAATTGTTTTATTTTCGAAGTTTCCTCTGGACATACATATATACACAACTGCCTTTTATATATGTATAGATAGATAAAAATACAATTATAAACGAATAACTCTCTTGAAAACACTGAAGAAGGATTAGCGCGTTTTAAAAGTATTTCCTAAATGCAGTGCTCAACTATCCACAACGTAGGAGCTACATATTTAATTTGAATTATTGATTATATATATATATATATATATATATATGCGTGTTGGAGTATTAAAACAGGGAAATACATTGTCATATATGTGTTATCAGTCGCTAAGTTAGGTATTGATATCTGTCGCCGTAATTATATTTATATCATATTTAATTCTCTCTCTCTCTCTCTCTCTCTCTCTCTCTCTCTCTCTCTCTCTCTCTCTCTCTCTCTGTCTCACTCTCTCTCTATATATATGTATATGTGTGTGTGTGTGTGTGTGTTTGTGTGTGCTGTGTATAGGCGCGTGTTGTTGAAAGTGAAAAATAAAGCGAGAATTACTGAATGGATAAAATAGATTTTATTTCAATTTTATTTTACTTGCACGTGTTTCGGCCAGGAGTTTATCCATATACATATATACTTCTTTCGATATTATATTGTAAATACAAAATAAATAACAATAATGATAACCTAACAATTTGTTTTTAGTATACAAGGAATAACGCGGCTCTAGTCAAGTAATTCTTTGGTGTTTTAAATCAAAGCGGTTAAAATACAGAAAATTTCAAAAATATGCGTGTGTGTGTGTGTGTGTGTGTGTGTGTGTGTGTGGAGAGAGAGAGAGAGAAAGAGAGAGAGAGAGTAGTGTATGTTGTGTGTGTTATATCATATTATCTATGAATTATGAAAAAATCAATATTATTATAACTAAAACGAGTGACCACCTAACAATATGGTGGCAACATGGTTTCTCCGCGTGTTGTTGAGGAAATGAACAGGCATTAAATAATTTAGATTAGATAGAGCCTAACTTGACCAGCTCTGCGCGAATAACTGGGCGCTAGGCAGAGGAACCGCGGAGGACGATGAATGATAGAGACAGTTGGCGAGAGATTGTCATGGATATCCGTGCTAAAAGCGCGACTCATGATTTATGTGTCTGAGTTGGTGCAGGTCTTGGCAAGAAGACTGACCAAGAAGAAGAATGAATCAAGGATGAACAACCAAACAGGAACTAGAATAGAAGTTAACATGCGACTAGACATGCACACGAGCGGCCAGAGAAGAAAGTAAGTTATGCATCTATGAATCTCTCTGTATAGTTGTCTATCTCTCTAAATATTCTCCAGTAAAAGAACACTTATATGTATACCCGCAGCATTTAAAGAAATACATGGTGTTGTTGGTTGATGCATGTCTTGGCAAAATACTGACCAAGAAGAAGAAAATGAATCAAGATGAACAACCAACAGGAACCTAGAATAGAAGTTAACATGGCGACTAGACATCGCACGAGCGGCCAGAGAAGAAAGTAAGTTATGCATCTATGCATCTCTCTGCATAGTTGTCTATCTCTCTAAATATATCCAGTAAAAGAAACACTTATGTATATACCGCGAGCATTTAAAGAAATAACATGGTGTTGTTGGTTGATGCATGTCTTGGCAAAAATACTGACCAAGAAGAAGAAAAATGAATCAAGGATGAACACCACAGGAACCTAGAATAGAAGTTAACATGGGCGACTAGACATCCACGAGCGGCCAGAGAAGAAGTAAGTTATGCATCTATGCATCTCTCTGTATAGTTGTCTATCTCTCCTAAATATCTCCAGTAAAAGAACACTTATGTATATACCGCGCAGTCATTTAAAGAAATAACATGGTGTTGTTGGTTGAGCATGTCTTGGTTGGCAAAAATACTGACCAAGAAGAAAGAAGAAAATGTCAAAGATAAACACCCAACAGGAACTAAATAGAAGTTAGCATGGCGACTAAGCCACATATGCGAGCGGCAAGAGATTGAAGTAAGTTATGCATCTATGCATCTATCTGATCTCTATTCTGTCTACTCTCTCTCCCTCTCTGTTAAAGAAATGTTTATATATAACACAACATGAGTGAGGGGTTAATAACACGCGGTGTACTTTTTATCACCGTAGGAGGAAATGGACTTGGCGACCGCGATTTCAAATCTTGGCGAGGCTATGTGCATTTAAAAATAGTGCTTATACCATTAAAAAGTAGGAAGCGCGTGGTGTATGGTTAAAGTCATGGAAATGGACCTCTGCCGCCCGAGTTCAAATCCTGAACTTGCTAATTGCATTTCACTTAATGCTAATACCCTTGTAAAAGGTATGAATCCTACTCTCGCTCCAGACATGGGTAATAGCAGGGCAGTCTGCGTTTTTTGTAACTATAAGCTAGGTAACCAGTCTAGAGAAGGAACACTCTAAATTCAAACCTGTTGAACTCCGCTTAAGAAATTGACCTCGTGTTACATCGCTGCTCGTGCGGAGTGGTTGGTAAATAGATATACCTCTTAAAAAGGCGTCCCATGATTGTGTTATGGTTAGTAACTAGTCCTCTCGCTGGTTCCAATACTTGCGATCTCTCTTCGCACATCCTACGCGTGCGGGCGAACGGGTTAGGTAAATATCCTACCTTGCAAAAGGTATGAATCTACTGATTCTCTGTCAAGCTGTAGGTAAAAATAAGACGGACAAAATTTAGAAGGTGCATTAAAAAACAGACATATATGTATATTTACCAAACTCTCCGAACGAATAAGATGTGATACTTTCTTAAGTCAATTTCTTAAGTAGAGTTTGAGTGCTTTAATTTCATAGTTTCTCTTCTAGATTGATCGCCTAATCAAGGTTAAAAAGACCAGTCTGCCCTACTATTTACCCATAGTTGGAGGGATAATGGTTGGATTTATACATTGGCCAAGTTTATTAGCGCAATGTGAAATCTACCAAGAAAAACGCGAAAGAAGAAGAAAAACGATGAAAGAAGAAGAAGAAGAAGAAAGAAGAAGAAGAAGAAGAAGAAGAAGAGAAAAACGCGAAAGAAGAAGAAGAAGAAGAAGAGAAACGCGAAAAGAAGAAGAAAAAGAAAGAAGAAAGAAGAAGGAAGAAGAAGAACGCGAAAGAGAAAAGAAGAGAAAAGAAAGAAAGAACAAGAACAAGAACGCGAAAGAAGAAGAAGAAGAGAAGAAGAAGAAGAAGAAAGAAGAAGAAACCTCCAAGAAGAAAAAGAAGTAGAAGACCTCAAAGAAGAAGAGAAGAAAGAAGAAGAACGCAAAAGAACAAGAAGAAGAGGAAGAAGAAAAATGCAAAATGAAGAAGAAGAAGAACGCGAAAGAAGAAGAAGAAGAAGAAGCTTTACAAACACTTCACCATCTGATTCTACAGTGCAGACATACCCCTTCCCCTGGTACACCCACTTTCAATATCGACAGAAGTTGAAGTATAGCAATGCATTATTAAGAGTTGACCGTCCCAATCAGTTGTTATTATACAACACGTCAAGTGGTCAGATTATATAAGCAGACACTGGACACGAAAACGTTTATATATTATATATATATATATATATAATATATATATATAATATATATTATATATGAGGGTAAGTAAACAAACAAATGGTTTTAAGCCGACAATTTGACATTTTCTCGATTTGTTTAGCCTTTACAATTGAACATTATATAGCCCGCCTAAATTCATTCATTATTAACTAATTAATTTTCAAAATTAGGTATGACTTCAATTAAGCACATATCCCTCCAAATATATATATATATATATATCCTATATTATATATATATATATATATATATATATATATATATATATATGAGTAAAATAGGGCATTATATCCGAGAGTATGTAGAAAAAATAGAAAACACGCAGTATTTCGAAAGGTGAGTTTATTCTTGATGGTTAAGTTGACGTTATAACGTTTCGGTTTATGGATCCTTCATCAGGATACGTGGTGAAATCTTGTGTGGAGATGGTGGGTGACTTGCGGAATATATATATATATATATATATATAAATATATATATATATATATATATAGTATATATATATATATATATAATATATATTATATATATATATGTAAACCCTTATACGACGAGCACTACCTTATACCTGTATCATGTATATATTTACATATGTGTTTGTAATTATTTTTATTCTGTAAATGTTTTTGATTTTTTTCGTTGAGTGAGAAACTGTCTTAATACTTATCTTTTTTTACTTATCTTTTATTTATTTTATCAGTGATAGGATTATTGGGAAGTATGATGTACCTATCAGAATCGTTATTGTTGTTATGTTGTGTGTTGTTAGATGTAGTGTTATTTTATGCTTTTTTTAGCACGGTGTATGGAGTTGAAACGTTGTTGTAATTTAAGAAAATACTTTTCAATAGTATTAAATTCCTCTTCTAAATATGTCCCAATCTATGGGTTAAATAGAAAAACATGAGTTTATAAACAATTGTATTATGCATTAAGGATGACTTCATTTCACAACTTTGTTGGCATTAAATGACCCACTGAGGTTGATATGCCGTAAAACAAACAAAACCTTAAACCTTTCTAGATATGTCTTATTACATATCCTAAGTGCTCTAAGAAAGAAACCTGTTATAGTACCGCTCTTTATCCTATATATATATATATATATATATATATATATATATATATATATATATATATACATATGTATATCTATCTATCTATATATCTCTTTCTCTCTTTCTCTCTCTCTCTCTCTATATATATATATATATATATATATTATATATATATATGTATATATATACATTTATATATATATATATTGAGAGAGATAGATAGATAGATAGATAGATAGATAGATAGAGAGAGAGAGAGAGAGAGAGAGAGAGAGAGAGAGATAGGTTAAGCAAAGTAATATAACAAATATCTTGGTAGTTATTTAGAATATATATATATATATATATATATATATATATATATATATATATATGCATGTGTGTACTTAACAGTGTGTGTGAGTGTGTGTGAGTGTGTGTTTGAATATATATATGTGTATGTGTAGTTATATATGTAAAATATATATATATATATATATATATTTATGTGTGTGTATCTGTTCCTATACTTATATATGCACGTTAGTGTATATATATATATATATATATATATGCTGGCCATCGTCTTTATAGTACAATATGTATTTATATGTGTGTATGTGTTTGTGTACATATACATGCACGTTTGTATATATATATATATATATATATATATAGAGAGAGAGAGAGAGAGAGAGAGAGAGGGGAGAGAGAGAGAGAGTGAGAGACAAATAGAAAGAGAGAGAGATGCATGACGAGGATATATTCATAAAAGTTCTGTCCATAACTCCCTGCCTTCTTTTCCTTTCTAATTCAAGTCGACATGTTGTTTTAGCTCTTCTGACCTCTTGATGGTTCGTTTGCCAATCGAATCAAACACATTCACAAAGAATTTACGAAACACGACTGATGTAATCTCCCATCAGAACTTGGCGTTCTCTTTCTTCCGGCCAAGCATCTCGAATTTATTGGACTTTCAATCAATCCACCTGAAAGATAGAACGCATTATTGCCTTTGGTATCCACTTATATGAGGTGCAGAATCAAACAATATGATAAAAAATCGAATACACATAACGAAAAAAATCGAATATATATATATATATATATATATATATATACATATATATATATAAAGATAAATCTAATGAGTCAGACGAACCTACTATTAGTTTCGCTTAATGCTCTTCAGGGCTAAGATCTGACTAATAGTAGGTTCGTCAGACTCATTAGATTTATCTTTATTATTTGCTCTACTTAGGTATTGAGCACTTTTTACTTATTAGCTATTCTCCTAGCGGTTATATGAATATATATATATATCTTATATACATATATATACATATAAATTGTTTTTTCTTTTGGCCAAATACTGTACCAATAGATTATTTTTTGTTGGTACGACTTTCTTGGTATTTTCTTTTTTTTCTCCCCGGTTGATGTTTGGTAGTATATTTTTACAATCAAACTATTTGCTGGGTTTTTTCTCACCGCAAGGATTTACCAACACGCTTGGTATATTATATATATATATATATGCGTGTGTGTGTGTGTGTGTGTGTGTGTGTGTGTGTGTATGTGTGGTGACGCATTGAACTCTGGGTAGATAATTGGGATTAGGAAAAAGTTAATTTATAAAACGAGTTAATTTTTTTTCAAAAAATAAATACGACTGAAGAATCTAAAAAAAACATCAACATTAAAAAGATTTCTAAGAAAGGGGTGGGGTATTTGCCTCATACCCCACTTGTATGGGCTGGGCACAAGCCGAAGCTCATGGGTGGGAAAGAACAAAAATTGCGTCGTTCCCCTTGGCATTCCCACTCAAGGGGGCGCAATAAACCCAGCCCTGCCCATTTAAATCAAGGGGGCAAGTATTGCCTGGGGAGATGACCCCCTAGGATCACGCCGTTAATTTAACACACAGATCCAGTGGCCGAAGCTCACCGGAGATTTTTAAGAAAGGGAACACGCGGGTGTGTGTGTGTGTGTGTGTGTGTGTGTGTGTACACCCATCTATAAAAAATCATCCTCTGAATACATTGATTTTTCATAATTCATAAATATATATATGTATATCACATACACACACTAAACACACACACACACACACACACACACACAGACACACACACACGTCAGATATCAATAACTAACTTAGCGACTGGGTATTATATATATATAACAATCTCTTTGTCTGTTTTAAACACACACACACACACACACACACACACACACACACACATATATATATATACATACATATTTATATATCATTAAATATGATACAGATATTATTACGGCGTCAGATGTCAATAACTAATTTAGTGACTGAGTATACATATATGATCATCTCTTTGCCTGTTTTAATACACACACACACACACCACACACACACACACACACACACACACATATATATATATATATATATATATATATATATATGAATATGCGTGTGTATATATATTTGATTAATACAAACTAACTGCATATTCTTTAACCAACAGCAAAAATTAAATTAAAATGAATGACGATATTTAATTAGGTTTCTATTAAGCTTATTACGATACCGCCATAATTTAATGGTATTAATAAAGTATTAATAAAGTATTAATAAAATAAAATTAAGTATTAATAAAATAAAATAAAAATTGTGCTGTTTGCTCGCGAAAAGAAACCTTTATTGTATAAAATTTGAATTATTCAAAATCCAAAACAACTTTAATAGAACTGAGTTTATATTTTATATTTTCAATATTAACAGAAACCAAGTGTTTTTGGTAATATTGAAAATATAAACTAGGTATTTACCTAACCCATTTGCAACGGATAGGATGTGACACAATGTTGCAAGTATGGGGCTTCTGCGAGTATTGAATTCGCTCTTCATTAGTAATGGATCTGCGCGACTAACTTGTGTTAACATTACAACACAATGGGACCCTCATACTTGTATCTGTAGGTATTCATTCAACACGGATGCTATATATAGTGAGTGACATAACGTCACAAGTATGGGTATTTGTGGTATACTAAGAAACGGAAGAACTCGTGCAGAGGTTACTTGGTTGGATTTTAAAGCATGTCAACACGTCTATGGTTATTTTATGCCAAAAACATATTTGTTTTATTCATTCTTGTTAGGTATTCAATTTTTAACATAATTTTGAAACACATTTTTAATACTCATTTTTTGGCCAATTTAAACCATTGATGGGAACTTGTCATGTACTACACTTCGGATCGTAATGAACCTGGGAGTATTGGCAATGAATGGGTACTCCCATTCCCCAGAGATCCAGAATTGGAAATTTGCAATTAGATGCCCAAGACACCGAGATAATGAATTTGCGAAACTACCTTAGTAACCATTTCGTCATTATACAACGTCTTTAGTAAATTCATAGGAAGTTTGCTGTTAGTGTTAAATACTCATACACATATACCCATGTTGGGTATTTACACAGTGGAAGTTCTTTCACTAGAGAGGGGAGAGACAGATAGACAGAGAGATGCATAGATGCATAACTTACTTTATTCTCTGTCCGTTAGTGTAATGCCTAGCTTCTTTCTATGTTGTTGGTTGTTCATACTTGATTCATTTTCTTCTTGGTCAGTCTTTTTGCTAAGACATGCACCAACCAACAACACCATGTTATTTCTTTAAGACTTTTATTCTTAACTACTTTTCTTTTTCTAACTAAACACATCGCGCGTGTGCAAGTGAGCCCCAGCTAAAGCAAGACATGCCTCCTGCCTCAAGTCCGAGCTGGTACTGAGGGTTAACCAGTTCTCACGTGATTTCACGTGATTCACGGGTTTTCCACCTGTGGGGTCAGAGGTCACCAACAGTTTGTAAATTATCCATTCTACACGGTGTTGTCAATAATCTATGCCGCCACATAGATTATGCAACATTAGTAGCAGTAATAGAAATTATTTCTTAAAACATTTTGAAAATACCATGAGTACAAATCTTTTGCGTTTCATTGTATAAAGACACGTTACAGTTTATGTAGTTTAGTTGAGTTTAGCCCTAAATCAGCTTGATGAAGAGTGTATGTTTATATATATATATATATATATATATATATATATATATTATATATATATATATACAAACTTGAAGTTACCGAACTTTTTAGAAACATACACTCTCGATCCAGTCAGCGCTTATACAATTAAACACACTTGCTTTGGGCTTAACTCAACTAAACTTCGCAAACTTTAACGCTATATATATATATATATATATATATATATATATATATATATATATATATATATATATATGACTTCCACCTCGTGACTGCTTACTTGTATTAGGTCAGGAAGACAACATATAGTTGCAATATTTTTTTTCTTTCTTTGTTCAAAAATGTTCGTGTCTCGTCGAGGAAACTCTTCTGTAGTTCATTGTGCAGGTTTGGCCTCGCTTTCACTGCCGGGCAGCTATACGCATGTGTGCGATTTTCCGTCAATATGCATCGACACGCACGGATACAGCATAATTAAATCGTATGAAAAGAACTGGCTGTGTGAAAGGAAAAGCCGGAAAATTTGGAAGGAAAATGGCAGCGAAATTAATAGTTCAGTGTCGTTGTTGATTCCGACTAAAATGATGTTGCATATTTTATGTGACAAGTTGAAATTGGATGAGATGCAAAGATGTAAAGAAAATATAATAAAAATGGCGGATGTGTGCAAGAGTAACCATTTACGTTCTGGCTGTTCAAAAAAGTAAGAGAGAATAAACAGGAAAAATAAGATAGGCAAATATGGGTAGTGTTACATAATAATAATAATAATAATAATAATTATAATAATAATAATAATAATAATAATAATAATAATAATAATAATAATAATAATAATAATAATAAGAAGAAGAAGAAGAAGAAGATGAAGGAATAATTGTCAGCTAGTTGATTTTGCTATTTAAGGAGAGTACTGAGTGAAAAAAGGAAAGAAAAAACTCGACAAATCCCAAGTTTCCAATACTTTTTATTTCTAAAAAAACTGTATATATATATATATATATATATATATATATATATATATATATATATATTATTTGTGTGATTCGAACCCTGCAGTCTTCCTGTCTATAGCTCTGCTGATGAGGCCTAATAGGCCGAAATGTACATACAGAGTTTGATTTTTCTCGATTTGTTTAGCCTTACATTTGAATAGGTATGCCCGCCTAATTCATTAATTATTAATTAATTAATTTTCAAAACTTAGGTACAACTTCAATTAAGCACATATTCTCCCAAAAATTGTCGGGTAAATAAAGCCATATCAAAACACATTGTTTGTTTGTTTACTTCTCATATATAAATATATATATATATATATATATATATATATGTATATATATATAAAATGTTGTTCTGGTTCCAACGGGAGAAAATTTCATATTTTATTAAAAAGAAGAAGGTCCGCAAAGTGTATTATGTTCTCAGAAAAAATGTTTTATTCTTTTTATCTTACATACGCGACACGTGTTTCTGATCTATTGTCTCCTTCAGGCATTGAGTTATTAATTTGGCAGAATATGTCCGATATTTAATAGGTTGTGTGTTCCTGCAATTTTTCTGTTATATATATATATATATATATAATATATATATATATATATATATATATATATGTTCTTCTGGAGCGGGACTCTCATTGGCATAGAGTTAAAGGACCAGGTGACGATAGGAAAAATAAAATATCCGACCCGAACTAGCACCCCGATAGAAGAGTAGAAACCCGGTTGGAAGAACAGTCGCTCGATAAAAGGCAGAAGACGAAGACGAAGACGATAGAAATAGACATTAGAATAACTTAAGAAACAGTGTATAACACTATTTACCCATAGCTGGAGGTAAATAGTGGGGTAGACAGAGATCCTTTAGATCGATCGCAGACAATTTATTTTGTTGTGTTTGGGGAAATCAAAGGAAAACAGTAATAGACGATACAGTCAAGCGCATCAGAGTTCTTTTTTTAAAAAAAGCAATTAAGAAAAAAGAAAAAGCTTGAAAAAGACGATAGCTTGAAAAAAAAGGAAAAGTAGTTAAGAATAAAAGTCTTAAAGAAATAACATGGTGTTGTTGGTTGATGCATGTCTTAGCAAAAAGACTGACCAAGAAGAAGAAAATGAATCAAGGATGAACAACCAGCATCATAGAAAGAAGCTAGGCATGACACTAACGGACAGAGAATAAGTTATGCATTGAAGACGATAAACGAGACAATGAAGAAAATGAGGAAGAAGGAAAAGCAGAAATAGATTGAAGCATTCGAAAAAGAAAAGGAAGTAATGAAAGATATAACAAATAAAAAGAAAAAAATATAATGAAAAAATCAGCAGGTGTTGAAATGTCATAAACGATTTTTAAAAAAAGAAAGAAAAGAATAGATAATTTGTATATGCTGAAAAGAACCAGACGTTAATAGAAAAGAAAAAAAAATCGAAAGAAAAGAAAAAGAGCGAAAAGCAAATGAATAAAAGAAGAATGGAACTATTTTGAAATCTACGGAAGTCTAAAACAGACTCCATTTTTATTTTTATTTCTTTTACTTTTTTTTTTTTTTCATTTTATTATTTTTTTAAAGTCGATTACGCTCTTTATTCCGATATCGAAATTGTTCGCATAATCATTTTTCATTGCGTTTTTTTTTGTTCTTTCTATCGACTGGTAAAGCGACGATAATTATACTATAAGAAAGCAGAAAGAGATTATGTTTGGAGTAATAATAGGAATATTTCTTGAAATTTACGAAGTTCTGCTTCCAGACATTTATCTGCAGGGACAGGTACACTACCCGGTAAAAATGAAAGGTTTTAAATATAGATATTGCCAACGAAAAATAGTCACGTGATTCTTATTATCTTCTAATTTGTTTTTCTTTCTTTCTTTCTTTTTTTCTAAATTAATTTACTTGCTTATAATTTCTTCTTCTTCTTCTTCTTCTTCTTCTTCTTCTTCTTCTTCTTCTTCTTCTTCTTTAACACTAGGGATCATATTTTATTATTGTAGTTGTTGTTGTTGTTGTTGTTGTTCTTCTTCTTCTTCTTTTTGACTCAATAGTGATTATATATATATATATATATATATATATATATATATATTATATATATATATATATATAATAAAGGGATTTACTTTCTCTACTACTCGAGTGCGTTATTTCAATACACACTGAAATACTATATTTTATATTTATATCTGTCTATGTCTGTCTGTTTCTGTCTCTCTCTGTTTCTCTCTCTCTCTCTCTCTCTCTCTCTCTCTCTCTCTCTCTCTCTCTTCTCTCTCTCTCTGTATATATATATATATATATATATATATATATATAATTATGGGGAGTCGGCGTTGTGTAGTGACTACCAAGGTTTCGAACCGGGTCCTTATTTTTTAAAATTAACTTCCCTCAGTACTTGGGTCACGGGCCGCCCAGTCATCGTAATCCTGTTCTCTCACGCACGGCCAACAGGTGCCGTTGGCTTATTGTTCAGCCCCATTTCACAGGGCTGTTTATTTTCTGTAGATAACGTGGCTGCAATTATAACATTCCCTCGGAAAATGATGTTGTAATCCGTTTTTATGTTTCATTACTTTCAGATTAATCTCTTGTTGATATTCAAGTGTGTCGACTTCCTCATCTTCCTCTTCTTCTCGTGATAAGGTCCGGTTTAGCTCAGCCGGTAGATCATCCGGCTCGGAACTAGAAGGTTCTGGGTTCGATACCGATCCTCGCCAATTCAGCGTATGACCATACGTCTTGGATCTGTGCGGTAAAGTAGGGAGCTGATGATAATTATGGCGCTCCACCTCAGATGCAAAAAACACTCCCTGGTCTAGCGCTAGTGAAAAAGTGATAGACTTTCACGCTGTCCAGCTGATACCGACAATAAGCCTCTTCGCCTTAGCTCAGTCGGTAGAGTGTTTGACTCGGAATCACAAGGTTTTTTGGTTCCACTTTACTTATATATATATATATATATATATATATATTATATATATATATATATATAATATATATATACGCACAAACAAAAATACGCACACGTACAAGCAAAAAGCGCATTCGACATCACGTAAACACGTAGACATGCAACACGAGAATACAGTTAAAAAACGCACACATTTAACCATTTACACCATTTCTGTCATTTAAAGAAAAACTATTTCGTTTACCTGACGAATGCGTTAGCAGGAAACCATTGGTTGTAAATACTGTTCCCATATAAATAAATAAAAGCTACACCTTTTATTTGTTCATTCATTCATATATATATATATATATATATATATATAATATATATATATATATATATATATATATATATATATAAAACCTTAATTTCTCATGAATAACTTTATTTCTGGTACGTCGGACTCTTCAAATCTGATTTTCTAATTGGCAATAGTTACATATATCTATTTAGATATGATTTCATCTTGCCAATGAATTGTTTTAAAATTCCTTTTATGATATACTTCATATCTATACGCATACACATACACTGATATCTATATGAATATAATCAAAATCTTTATAAGTACATTTGAATTCTCAATTTTCGTTGAATCCTATCACGGTAACACCTGATACCATTCACAACCACACCCACTCCGACTCCCATATATATATATTTTTTTTTTGGGGGGGGGGGAGAATATGTGCTTAATTGAAATCATACCTAATTTTTGAAAATGATGAGGCCTAATAGGCTGAAATGTATATACAGAGATTGATTTTTCTCAATTTGTTTCGCCTTACATTTGAATAGGTATTCCTGCCTAATTCATTAATTATTAATTAATTAATTGATCTTCAAAAATTAGGTATGACTTCAATTAAGCACATATTCTTCCAAAAATTGTCGGCTAAAAAAGCCATATCAAAACACATCGTCTGTTTGTTTACTTCTCATACTGTCGTGTAGTAAAAGTCACCATAAAGTGGAATATATACTTCTAAACAAAACGAAAAATCTGGGAAGGACCTGCTGGTGTAATGGTTAGAGTCTCTGCCTGTCAGCTTGACAGTCAGGGTTCAAATTACACACAAAGCGGTCTTCCTGTCTATAGCTCTGCTGATTAGGTCTAAAAGGCTGAAATGTACACACAGAGATTGATTTTTCTCAATTTGTTCAGCCTTACATTTGAATAGGTATTCCCGCCTAATTCATTAATTATTTATTAATTAATTTTCAAAAATTAGGTATGACTTCAATTAAGCACATATTCTCCCAAAAATTGTCGGCTAAAAAAGCCATATCAAAACACATCGTCTGTTTGTTTACTTCTCATATATATATATATATATATATATATATATATATATATATATATATATATACTATTGTTGTTGAGGATTACTCCAGAAAGATGAGGAGATGAATAAGTGGGAAAGCATGTACTTAGGGTCCTGAAGATTTCATATCGATCGAAACCACGGTAGGCCCACAATCCTTTCACACTTCTATATATGTATATTAATTTATACATTTATATAAGCGTAAAAAATTATGGGTTTACAGCAGTTTCGATCGATATGATCTCTTCAGAATTCTACATGTATGCTTTCCCACTTAATCATCTCCTTGTCTTTTTGGAGTGGAATTGCTAGACCTATGCCCCCTGGGTTTATTGGTGGAGTTGGCAGACCTACGCCACCTGGTTTTATGGAGTCGGATTCCTAGCTCAATGGCCCTGATTTTTATGCAGTGGAATTGTATATACTATGTTCCCTGTTTTTTATTTTTATTTTGTGGATTTTCTAGACCTATGTACCGATGATATTATGGGGTCAAATTGCTAGACCTATGCCCCCCTGGGTTTATTGGGAGAGTAGGCAGACCTACGCCCCCTGGTTTTATGGGGTCGGATTACTAGCACAATTCTCTGATTTTTATGGAGTGGAATTGTATATACTATGTTCCCTGTTTTTTTTATTGTGTGGATTTGTTAGACCTATGTACCGATGCTTTGATGTGGTGGAATTGCTATAACAATGCCCCCTGGGTTTATTGGGGGCGTAGGCAAACCTACACCCCCTCGTTTTATGAAGTCGGATTGCTAGCAAAATGCCTCTGATTTTTATGGAGTGAAATTGTATATACTATTTTCCCTGTTTTTTTAATTTATTTTGTGTATTTTCTAGACCTATGTACCGATGTTTTGATGTGGTGGAATTGCCAGAATAATGCCCCCTGGGTTTATTGGGGGAGTTGGCAAACCTTTTTATGGAGTTGAATTACTAGCACTATGCCTTTGATTTCTTCATGGAGTTACTTTTTCTGGAATTAAAAAAAAAAATTATCCACCTTCTTAAATTTAAAAAATAATTGAATTATAGGAGATTGAGATTATATTAAATACATATTTTTTGTAAATGTTGCCTCCAAATTTTGAGTGGAATCCTTAAAAAAAATGTAATGTTTGAGATACGCCTGTACTATTAAAAGTGCTGGGTGGCGTTCGCAATTATGTTATTACTGGTTCATTGGGGATTTTAGATCTTTCATTCTTTTAAAAAAAATCTAATATAAATATTATATCTGTTTTTTTTATTGTGTGGATTTGCTAGACCTATGTACCGATGCTTTGATGCGGTGGAATTGCTAGACCTATGCCCCTTGGTTTTTATGCGGTGAAAATACTAATTTTGTGCTTCTTGGTTTTGTAGGGTGGAATTTCCAGAACTTTGTCTCCGGTTTTGTGGGGTGGAATTGCTAGATCTTTGCCCCAGGTTTCATGCGGTGGGATTACTAGGACAATACGACTAGTTCTCATGGAATGGGATTCAATACATTATAGTCCCTGATTGTTATGGGTTAGTATTGCTAGACTTATGCACCCTGGGTTTTATTGGCTGGAATTTTACCTTTGATAGGACCATAACCTTCCAATTTAGTTCAATCAAGCAGTATTAATTTATACAATTCAGTGTTATTCTTTTATTTTCTAGGTGCCATCATTGAGATTGTTCTGTGAACAGTTTCTGATTGTTTCTGGCGTTTAAGTCATCCAATGTTTTCTAAATGTTCGTCCATTATATCACTTCACTATAAAATTGTTTTTCTTGTGTAGATCTTTCTTTTTTTCTGTTCTTTTGATTACTCTGTGCATATAACTAACAAGTAATTGGTATCCTCTTCAGTTTTATTGTATTTGATAACTAAAGAGAAAAACTTAGTTAATCATACATGGAGTTTTAATTATTCTTATAAATTCTTATTAAGAAAATAATTGGTACTAGTTCGTTATATAATTTTAGAAGATAAACATTCTACTGAATTTGTTTTATTGTTGAAGTTTCATGTTTCTTTATTTTTTTCTTCTGTTTTGAAAATGCGTATATATAAAGAAACATTTATTTTTAGACATTTTATGATTGAAAAAAATAACCCCTGGTTTGATAGGCTGTAATTGCTAACACAATACTCACTGGTTTTTAATGCGGTGAAATTGATAGACCTTTACTTCTTGGTTTTTATGGGGTCGAATTTACCGTTAACAAGGAAATGACCGAGGGTTGACAATGATTACTACTATTGAGATGACTGGCGCTGTCTGACTGACTAACTGACCTGTCGGCTCGAACCCTCAGGCCTTTTATATTGGTAGGTACTCCTACGCATCTTTATCTTTTGATCTGATAACGGGCATTTGTTATATATTTCTTTATCTTCTCCCTGCTTCTTTGACCGGAAAGCCTGACTTCCGTCTTCCTCTTTTTTAAATATATATTTCTATATTTCTCTTTGTCTTTTTGCCAGAAGCTTCGTTTTCCGGCCGAGGACAATACAACACAATAACTTATCAGCACAGTCTTCTAAAATCCTCTTGGATAGAACAAATCTATCGTGTCTTGTCCATTTATTTCGTAGTCTGGAATTAGTGGTTTATATTTACTGCGTTCAGAAGAGCAATTTTCTTCGAAAAAAAAATGAATATTTTTATGTGACATCGTATTTTAACGTCACTTTAAATGATACATAATTTAGTTCTATTTTGAAAGACTGTTCGCAACAGCTATTTTAAACTGGATTCAGTAATAGTCGAACAAAGAAGTCATCCTACTTTGTTCTGCTTTGTCTACATCGCCTAAAAAAAATTTGATTTTTGATGAGACATTTTTTATAACGAGGTTTTTTCATAATATGGTTTTGTATATAATGAGGCTCAAATACAAGCCAACAACCACCCAATAACCCGAATGATAAATTATATATATATATATATATATATATATATATATATATATATATATATATATAATATATATATATAATAATTTCTTGTCTTTCTTCATTGTAGTATTGTATGATATAATATTTCATTGAGAGTGTTGAATATATATATATATATATATATATATATATATATATATATATATATATATATATATATATTATATATATATATATATATATATATATATATATATATACTTTGTTGTGGTACCATGTTTCTTGGTACAAGGTGATTTTAGCTGGTCCTATTCCCTACCAATAGTTTGTTGTAGAGTTCAGGTTCCGTA
>CM042157.1:19741394-19748894 GCA_023376005.1 Doryteuthis pealeii
GCATAGTGGAAGTTCTTTCACTAGAGAGGGGAGAGACAGATAGACAGATAGACAGAGAGATGCATAGATGCATAACTTACTTTATTCTCTGTCCATTAGTGTGGTGCCTAGCTTCTTTCTATTCATTTTCTTCTTCTTGGTCAGTCTTTTTGGTAAGACATGCATCAACCAACAACACCATGTTATTTCTTTAAGACTTTTATTCTTAACTACTTTTCTTTTTCTAACTAAACACATCGCACGTGTGCAAGTGAGCACCAGCTAAAGCAAGACATGCCTCCTGCCTGAAGTCCGAGCTGGTACTGAGGTTTAACCAGTTCTCACGTGATTTCACGTGATTCACGGGTTTTCCACCTGTGGGGTCAGAGGTCACCAACAGTTTGTAAATTATCCATTCTACACGGTGTTGTCAATAATCTATGCCGACACATAGATTATGCAACATTAGTAGCAGTAATAGAAATTATTTCTTAAAACATTTTGAAAATACCATGAGTACAAATCTTTTGCGTTTCATTGTATAAAGACACGTTACAGTTTATGTAGTTTAGTTCAGTTAAGCCCTAAATCAACTTGTTGAAGAGTGTATGTTTCTAAATATATATATATATATATATATATATATATATATATATATAATATACTTGAAGTTACCGAACTTTTTAGAAACATACACTCTCGATCCAGCCAGCGCTTATACAATTAAACACACTTGCTTTGGGCTTAACTCAACTAAACTTCGTAAACTTTAACTATATATACTTTAAATATATATATATATATATATATATATATATTATATATATATATATATATATATATATATTGACTTCCACCTCGTGACTGCTTACTTGTATTAGGTCAGGCAGACATCATATAGTTGCAATATTTTTTTTCTTTCTTTGTTCAAAAAATGTTCGTGTCTCGTCGAGGAAACTCTTCTGTAGTTCATTGTGCTGGTTTGGCCTCGCTTTCACTGCCGGGCAGCTATACGCATGCGTGCGATTTTCCGTCAATATGCATCGACACGCACGGATACAGCATAATTAAATCGTATGAAAAGAACTGGCTGTGTGAAAGGAAAAGCCGGAAAATTTGGAAGGAAAATGGCAGCGAAATTAATAGTTCAGTGTCGTTGTTGATTCCGACTAAAATGATGTTGCATATTTTATGTGACAAGTTGAAATTGGATGAGATGTAAAAATGTAAAGAAAATATAATAAAAATGGCGGATGTGTGCAAGAGTAACCATTTACGTTCTCGCTGTTCAAAAAAGTAAGAGAGAATAAACAGGAAAAATAAGATAGGCAAATATGGGAAGAGTTATATAATAATAATAATAATAATAATAATAATAATAATAATAATAAGAAGAAGAAGAAGAAGAAGAAGAAGAAGAAGAAGAAGAAGATGAAGGAATAATTGTCAGCTAGTTGATTTTGCTATTTAAGGAGAGTACTGAGTGAAAAAAGGAAAGAAAAAACTCGACAAATCCCAAGTTTCCAATACTTTTTATTTCTAAAAAACTGTATATATATATATATATATATATATATATATATATATATATATTTGTGTGTGATTCGAACCCTGCAGTCTTCCTGTCTATAGCTCTGCTGATGAGGCCTAATAGGCCGAAATGTACATACAGAGTTTGATTTTTCTCGATTTGTTTAGCCATACATTTGAATAGGTATGCCCGCCTAATTCATTAATTATTAATTAATTAATTTTCAAAAATTAGGTACGACTTCAATTAAGCAAATATTCTTCCAAAAATTGTCGGGTAAATAAAGCCATATCAAAACACATTGTTTGTTTGTTTACTTCTCATATATATATATATATATATAATATATATATATATATATATATATATTATATTAATGTTGTTCTGGTTCCAACGGGAGAAAATTTTATATTTTATTAAAAAGAAGAAGGTCCGCAAAGTGTATTATGTTCTCAGTAAAAATGTTTATTCTTTTTATCTTACATACGCGACACGTGTTTCTGATCTGTTGTCTCCTTCAGGCATTCTTCTGGAGCGGGACTCTCATTGGCATAGAGTTAAAGGACCAGGTGACGATAGGAAAAATAAAATATCCGACCCGAACTAGCACCCCGATAGAAGAGTAGAAACCCGGTTGGAAGAACAGTCGCTCGATAAAAGGCAGAAGACGAAGACGAAGACGATAGAAATAGACATTAGAATAACTTAAGAAACAGTGTATAACACTATTTACCCATAGCTGGAGGTAAATAGTGGGGTAGACAGAGATCCTTTAGCTCGATCGCAGACAATTTATTTTGTTGTATTTGGGGAAATCAAAGGAAAACAGTAATAGACGATACAGTCAAGCGCATCAGAGTTTTTTTTAAAAAAAAAGCAATTAAGAAAAAAGAAAAAGCTTGAAAAAGACGATAGCTTGAAAAAAAAAGGAAAAGTAGTTAAGAATAAAAGTCTTAAAGAAATAACATGGTGTTGTTGGTTGATGCATGTCTTAGCAAAAAGACTGACCAAGAAGAAGAAAATGAATCAAGGATGAACAACCAGCATCATAGAAAGAAGCTAGGCATGACACTAACGGACAGAGAATAAGTTATGCATTGAAGACGATAAACGAGACAATGAAGAAAATGAGGAAGAAGGAAAGGCAGAAATAGATTGAAGCATTCGAAAAAGAAAAGGAAGTAATGACAGATATAACAAATAAAAAGAAAAAAATATAATGAAAAAATCAGCAGGTGTTGAAATGTCATAAACGATTTTAAAAAAAGAAAGAAAAGAATAGATAATTTGTATATGCTGAAAAGAACCAGACGTTAATAGATAAAAAAAAATCGAAAGAAAAAAAAAGAGCGAAAAGCAAATGAATAAAAGAAGAATGGAACTATTTTGAAATCTACGGAAGTCTAAAAACAGACTCCATTTTTATTTTTATTTCTTTTATTTTTTTTTTTTTTTCATTTTATTATTTTTTAAAAATCGATTACGCTCTTTATTCCGATATCGAAATTGTTCGCATAATCATTTTTCTTTGCGTTTTATTTATTTTTTTTTTGTTCTTTCTATCGACTGGTAAAAGCGACGATAATTATACTATAAGAAAGCAGAAAGAGATTATGTTTGGAGTAATAATAGGAATATTTCTTGAAATTTACGAAGTTCTGCTTCCAGACATTTATCTGCAGGGACAGGTACACTACCCGGTAAAAATGAAAGGTTTTAAATATAGATATTGCCAACGAAAAATAGTCACGTGATTCTTATTATCTTCTAATTTGTTTTTCTTTCTTTCTTTCTTTCTTTTTTTCTAAATTAATTTACTTGCTTATAATTTCTTCTTCTTCTTCTTCTTCTTCTTCTTCTTCTTCTTCTTCTTCTTCTTCTTCTTCTTCTTCTTCAACACTAGGGATCATATTTTGTTGTTGTTGTTGTTCTTCTTTTTGACTCAATAGTGATTATATATATATATATATATATATATATATATATATAATATATATACATATATGTATATATATACATATATATATGTATATATATACATATATATATATATATGTATATATGTATATATATACATATATATACATATATATATATGTATACACACACACACACACACACACACACACACACACATATATATATATATATATATATATATATATACAATCACTATTGAGTCAAAAAGAAGAAGAACAACAACAACATTATATATATATACATATATATATATAATATATATATATATAAATATATAAATATATATATATATATATATATATATATATATATAATATATATATAATATAATATAATGTATATATATATATATATATATATATATCTATCTATATATAATATATATATATATATATATATATATAATATATATAATATATATATATATATATATATATATATATATATATATATATATATATATATATATATATATATATATATATATATATATATATATATATATATATATATATATATATATATATATATATATATATATATATATATATATATATATATATATATATATATATCTGGAAGGACCTGCTAGTGTAATGGTTAGTCTCTGTCTGTCAGCTTGACAGTCAGGGTTCGAATCACATCCAAAGCGGTCTTCCTGTCTATAGCTCTGCTGATGAGGCCTAATAGGCTGAAATGTACACACAGAGATTGATTTTTCTCAATTTGTTCAGCCTTACATTTGAATAGGTATTCCCGCCTAATTCATTATTTATTTATTAATTAATTTTCAAAAATTAGGTATGACTTCAATTAAGCACATATTCTCCCAAAAATTGTCGGCTAAAAAGCCATATCAAAACACATCGTCTGTTTGTTTACTTATATATATATATATATATATATATATATATATATATATATATATATATATATATATATATATATATATATATATATACTATTGTTGTTGAGGATTACTCCAGAAAGATGAGGAGATGAATAAGTGGGAAAGCATGTACTTAGGGTCCTGAAGATTTCATATCGATCGAAACCACGGTAGGCCCACAATCCTTTCACACTTCTATATATGTATATTAATTTATATATTTATATAAGCGTAAAAAATTATGGGTTTACAGCAGTTTCGATCGATATGATCTCTTCAGAATTCTACATGTATGCTTTCCCACTTAATCATCTCCTTGTCTTTTTGGAGTGGAATTGCTAGACCTATGCCCCCTGGGTTTATTGGTGGAGTTGGCAGACCTACGCCACCTGGTTTTTATGGGGTCGGATTCCTAGCACAATGGCCCTGATCTTTATGGAGTGGAATTGTATATACTATGTTCCCTGTTTTTTTTTTAAATTTTGCGGATTTTCTAGACCTATGTACCGATGATATTATGGGGTCGAATTGCTAGACCTATGCCCCCCCCCTGGGTTTATTGGTGGAGTATGCAGACCTACACCCCTGGTTTTATGGAGTCGGATTACTAGCACAATGTCCCTGATTTTTATGGGGTAGAATTGTATATACTATGTTCCCTGTTTTTTTTATTGTGTGGATTTGTTAGACCTATGTACCGATGCTTTGATGTGGTGGAATTGCTATAACAATGACCCCTGGGTTTATTGGGGGCGTAGGCAAACCTACGCCCCCTCGTTTTATGAAGTCGGATTACTAGCAAAATGCCTCTGATTTTTATGGAGTGAAATTGTATATACTATTTTCCCTGTTTTTTTAATTTATTTTGTGTATTTTCTAGACCTATGTACCGATGCTTTGATAGGGTGGATTTGCTAGAACAATGCCCCCTGGGTTTATTGGGGGAGTAGGCAAACCTTTTTATGGAGTTGAATTACTAGCACTATGCCTTTGATTTCTTCATGGAGTTACTTTTTCTGGAATTAAAAAAAAAAATTTATCCACCTTCTTAAATTTAAAAAATAATTGAATTATGGGAGATTGAGATTATATTAAATACATATTTTTTGTAAATGTTGCCTCCAAATTTTGAGTGGAATCCTTTAAAACAATGTAATGTTTGAGATACGCCTGTACTATTAAAAGTGCTGGGTGGCGTTCGCAATTATGTTATTACTGGTTCATTGGGGATTTTAGATCTTTCATTCTTTAAAAAAAAATCTAATATAAATATTATATCTGTTTTTTTATTGTGTGGATTTGCTAGACCTATGTAGTGATGCTTTGATGCGGTGGAATTGCTAGACCTATGCCCCTTGGTTTTTATGCGGTGGAAATATTAATTTTGTTCTTCTTGGTTTTGTAGGGTGGAATTTCCAGAACTTTGTCTCCGGTTGTGTGGGGTGGAATTGCTAGATCTTTGCCCCTGGTTTCATGCGGTGGGATTACTAGGACAATACGACTGGTTCTCATGGAATGGGATTGAATAGACTATAGTCCCTGGTTGTTATGGGTTAGTATTGCTAGACTTATGCACCCTGGGTTTTATTGGCTGGAATTTTACCTCTGATAGGACCATAACCTTCCAATTTAGTTCAATCAAGCAGTATTCATTTATACAATTCAGTGTTATTCTTTTATTTTCTTGGTGCCATCATTGAGATTGTTCTGTTAACAGTTTCTGATTGTTTCTGTCATTTAAGTCATCCAATATTTTCTAAATGTTCGTCCATTATATCACTTCACTATAAAATTGTTTTTCTTGTGTAGATCTTTCTTTTTTTCTGTTCTTTTGATTACTCTGTTCATATAACTAACAAGTAATTGGTATCCTCTTCAGTTTTATTGTATTTGATAACTAAAGAGAAAAACTTAGTTAATCATACATGGAGTTTTAATTATTCTTATAAATTCTTATTAAGAAAATAATTGGTACTAGTTCGTTATATAATTTTAGAAGATAAACATTCTACTGAATTTGTTTTATTGTTGAAGTTTCATGTTTCTTTATTTTTTTCTTTCGTTTTGAAAATGCGTATATATAAAGAAACATTTATTTTTAGACATTTTATGATTAAAAAAAAATAACCCCTGGTTTGATAGGCTGGAATTGCTAACACAATACTCACTGGTTTTTAATGCGGTGAAATTTCTAGACCTTTACGTCTTGGTTTTTAAGGGGTGGAATTTACAAATCGTATGTCACTTGATTTTATGTGGGGGAATTGAGTATTATGCCCCCTATTTTTATGGAGTGGAATTGATTATTTTAATACAAAAATAATACTTTTACAATAAGTAGCTCGGGTCCGATTTTCAGCAGACACCGCTTAGCGTTTTTAGGACAGGAGGCCAGGACGGTTTTTATGGGGTCGAATTACTAATCTTATGTCACCTGATTTTATGTGGAGGAATTGAGTATTATGCCCCCTATTTTTATGGAGTGCAATTGATTATTTTAATACCAAAATAATACTTTTACAATAAGTAGCCTGGGTCCGATTTTTAGCAGGCACCACTTAGTGTTTTTAGGACAGGAGACCAGGACGGTTTTTATGGGGTCGAATTTACTAATCTTATGTCACCTGATTTTATGTGAGGGAATTGAGTATTATGCCCCCTATTTTTATGGAGTGGAATTGATTATTTTACTAGAAAAATAATACTGTCACAATAAGTAGCATGGGTCACATTTTCAGCAGGCACCGCTTAGCGTTTTTAGGGCAGGAGGCCAGGACGGTTTTTATGGGGTCGAATTACTAATCTTATGTCAGCTGATATTAAGTGGGGGAATTGAGTATTATGCCCCTATTTTTATGGAGTGGAATTGATTATTTTAATACAAAAATAATACTGTCACAATAAGTAGCACGGGTCGGATTTTCAGCAGGCACCGCTTAGCGTTTTTAGTGCGAAGTGCACCTAGCTTTGTCCGCTCTTCTGTTTTAACTATATCCACGAGAGGGTAGAAGAAAGATGTATTCATAATTTTACAAGAGACATAAACTGCAGTTGCCAATTGCAAATACTGTAAAAAAGTAAAGTCGTCGGGGGGGGGGGGCTTAGAGTTGGTATCATCCAA
>CM042157.1:19756394-19773894 GCA_023376005.1 Doryteuthis pealeii
CCGTTTTTAGTTGGCGTGATAGCAGCGTAATCCGGTGGGATCAACGTATTTTTTTTGACGAGCCTCGCACGAGCTTCGGTTTGTGCGTGGCTTCCCCTGATAAAACACCTTGTGTCACACCCTAACCTGGTGGGAGGTCTTGTTACTTGATGAATAGGCATAGCCTATAATTTTAGTAAGGAGGAGTAATGTAGATTTTAGAGATTAAGTGAAGTAGTGAAAAATTACTAAGAATTTCACTATCACTAGACCATGCAGAATTGTTTTTGATGAGGTGAACATCTACGCCTACCGTCAGCTTTTCTAACAGGCGCGTTTTCTTGCACATTAAATGTACTGTACACTATAATCAATAAATAAATACAGCGCCTACACCCGTAATTGAGCACTGGGTGGACTTCGAGGATTAGTATTCCTTGTCTGTTTTATTGTATCTCTCTACAAATGAAAGACATGGTTTTCAAGATTAAAAATGCAGGAAATAGACCGTTACTAAGTGCTGTTGTAAGTTTGACTAAGTAAGGGGATAAGTAGGAAAAAGAAATAGGGCTTTGTTTAATAGTATCATAGTTAGAAATAATGCAAGATTCTAAATATTTTCTGATTTTTTTTTTTTTTGTGTACATTTAATAACATTTTGAAGTCTTTGAAATTAAAATGGTGATTTGCTTTTCAATTTATATATATATATATATATATATATATATATATATATATATATATATATAGTATTTTATGGTATAGGAGAAATGAAAGTAAAGTTCCCAATTACGGGTGTAAGAGCTGTATTTATTTATTGATCATAGTGTACAGTACATTAATGTGCAAGAAAACGCGCCTGTTAAAAAAAGCAAGGAACCCTGCATTTTTTAACAAGTTGTCTTGAAGAAAAATATCTAAAATGCTGCTTGGAAACCAATGGGAACAACTGCACGGTAAATGTATTGTACACTATATATATATATTATATTTTGCTTGAAGGCAATTATAATGCACGTATCGCATAAAATTCGATAATTATAGAAAATAATCTTGACAAGATGGTTCGCTATGCAGAACACCGTACAGACTGTTTCAACTTTATTAAGTCTCTTCAGCGATGTATACTAACGACTCCCCTCCGACAGGAATCGAAACCGGGACTTCACAGGCATAGTCAGAGACCATATCCGTTCGGCCACCGGTACATAGCGAACAATCCCTGCGAAATTAACCTTGTCAGTGATACTACACGCCTCTACCATAGTAGGTAAGTGGACGTTTATTAAGTAGTAAACAAACCCGGCCGTAAGCTCTTCGGCGAAGTGAATAAGATTTTTGGATGTTTGTTTTTTATAGAAGCATTGTTGAATAAATTATATATATATATATATATATACTCCTGAATCCATAGGTCAACAAATATGTAAAAGGACTTGACAAAAAGAGCTAAATATACAATTAAAACTAAATATACTATTAAAACCGAATGGTAGAAACAAGACTTGATCAGAATTAACAAATAGGTGCAGGCATAAAAACAAACGCATACTCTGCCTTGTAATTTCAGGAATCATACCGGGGGGTAAGAACGGCTGGGTAGAGGCCACCACCACAATGAAATTACGGTTAACCCATTCCTATAAAGAAACAAAATAGAGGAACATTTTTACTCAACACATTTGTTAACTCGAGTCGGTCTGGTTTTCAACCCTTCAATTTTGATCACACACACACACACACACACACATTGGTGTAGTGGTTAGAATCTCCGCCTGTCAGCTTGGCAGTCGAGGTTTCGAGTCACACACGGGGCAGTCTCCCATGTCTATAACCTTGCTGATAAGACCTAATAGGTCGAAATGTACATTCAGGGATTGACATATTCTCGATCTGTTTAGCCTTACATTTGAACATATATGCCCGCCTAAAATTCATTAATTATTTACTAATTATTTTTCAAAATTAGGTATGACTTCAATTAAGCATATATCCTCCAAAAATTGTCGGCTAAAAAAGCCATATCAAATAAACACATTGTTTATTTACTCATTCTCATATATGCATATATATATATATATAAGGTGTGTCAAAAAGTATCGATAGTTTTTGTACTTTTTGACACACCTTGTATTCTGTAAAAAAGAACGTTCCATACATTCTTCATTTTTATGTTGGTAAATACAGCTTTACATTTGGTACTTTTTTGACACACTTTGTATTCTAAAAAGAATTTATCAATGGAACGTTTTCCAGAATACAAGGTTTGACAAAAAGTGCAAAAAATCTCAATATATCTGACACACTTATATATATATATATATTGGAGGATATGTGCTTAATTGAAGTCATACCTAATTTTGAAAATTAATTAGTTAATAATTAATGAATTTAGTTGGGCATATATGTTCAAATGTAAGGCTAAACAGATCGAGAAAATGTCAATCTCTGAATGTACATTTCGACCTATTATTCAGGGAGTGACATTTTCTCGATTTGTTTAGCCTTACATTTGAACATATAAATTCATTAATTGTTAACTAATTAATTTTCAAAAATTAGGTATGACTTCAATTAAGCACATATCCTCCAAAAATTGTCGGCTAAAAAAGCCATATCAAATAAACACAATGTTTATTTACGTACTTTCATATGCATATATATATATAATATAATATATATAATATATATATATATATAAGATGTGTCAAAAAAGTATCGATAGTTTTTGTACTTTTTGACACACCTTGTATTCTATAAAAAAGAACGTTCCATTCATTCTTCATTTTTATCTTGGTAAATACAACATTACACATGGTACTTTTGGGACACACTTTGTATTCTGACACACTTATATGAAGTCATACCTAATTTTGAAAATTAATTAGTTAATAATTAATGAATTTAGGCGGGCATATATGTTCAAATGTAAGGCTAAACAGATCGAGAAAATGTCAATCCCTGAGTGTACATTTCGACCTATTCAGGGATTGACATTTTCTCGATTTGTTTAGCCTTACATTTGAACATATATGCCCGCCTAAATTCATTAATCATTAACTAATTAATTTTCAAAAATAGGTATGACTTCAATTAAGCACATACCCTCCAAAAATTGTCGGCTTAAAGCCATATAAAAATAAACATATTTATTTGTTTACTTAACCTCATATATATATATATATATATATATATATATATATATATATATATATATATATATATGCTAGTTGTGAATCATAAACCAAAAGTTCTGAGAGGATTGAATGGTGATAATGCCTAACGTATGCTCAGCTGGGTAACTTATCTATCAACAATTGACTGTTTTTTTCAAACGACAGGGTGTATTCGATTCTAGTTGCTCACGGCTGATATAAGGCTGATGAAAATTACGAAAGGATCTGAATAATAGAAATCTGTGTTTGTATAAAATAGAAAACAATATCAAGACTGAAGGCTTATGAATGCAATGATTCTAGTTCTAACACTTTGTCATTGTTTGGCTTCAAAAGCCCTGAAGCTGCGAGGAAGATAAACTTGCTGACAGATCAGTTTTCTCGCTGTAAATTGAGAAAATCTCTATTAAATCCTTCTTTCATAATATGATATTATTAAGTATCAAACATTTTTCCAAAATCCAGCTGAGTGACTGTAATTAGTTTTATTTAAGAGTTTCTCTTCAAATCTGGTGTTGGATATCATCTTGATATATATATATATATTCACCAAATCCTCCGCACGAGCAGGATGTGACACAAGGTCAATTTCTTAAGCGGAGTTTAACAGGTTTGAATTCAGAGTTTTCCTTCTCCTGGACAGGTTGCCTAACCAGGTTAAAGATCCCAGTCTGCTCTACTATTTACCCATAGCTGGAGGGAGAGTAGGATTCATACCTTTGCCAAGGGTATTAGCGCTAAGTGAAATGCAATTTACCACGTCCAGGATTTGAACTCGGGGCGACGAGTCCATTTCTCATGACTTTAATCATTACACCACGCGCTTATATTTGACGGCATATAAGACGCATGGGCATATAAGACGCATCCGCATTTTTTCCTGAATCTGACCTTCTGAAATGGGGGTGCGTCGTATATCCCCACGCGTCTTATATGCCGTCAAATACGGTAATTAATTTACTATTTACAGGGGTTGATAAATTGTCCTAGAATTACTCACTGCTAAAGGACAGAGCAAAAGATTAGGATTACACAACACTCTAAGCAAGGATCAGTCGACGAGGATTAAAACTGATACTACGTCTTTCTACTTCAAGAAAGGGTCAAACTTTATGCTTCAAGGGATCTCCACTGTAAGACTACTTTCAGCTACAGACCTAAAATAGCTACAAATCAGATTTCCCAATGATCGATAATCTATCTATTGCAGGTAATGCCTTTCAAATATCAATTTTGAAGAAAATTAGCGTTTCATTTATTATTTATATAAATTCGAAGTCAAAAACTATCAGGGGTTTCTACATGGTAGTATGATATATGTAACTATTACCCCCCCCCGTCATGTCGGCTGGTGAATTAGAATGCGCCAACTGTACCTCTGCAGAGGGGTAAGACTCCACCAAATGGGGCCACCTGTTGGCCATGCGTGGCGTCCCGTGATGCTTAAGGATAGAGCCAGGTGGATGAGAAGTCCATGACCTGCAACTCTCCACTTAGAACCTTACTTATGCTAGATGGGCGGACGGAGAAGTCCCCTCCGATCAATCGGCTGATCACGTCAAACCCTAGTACCTATATGGTTTCCAAAACCCTATTGCCCTTATGGCAAGCCCCAACCCTTTTTATTATATGGGTGCTAGAAGGTGGTGGCTGAGGTTCTACATGTCCTGGGAATGACGTCAAACTCCATCTGATGGTGAGGTTCCAGTTTTGGAGGTTTGGAGAATGTGGAGCACCCCTTCATCACTATTTCTCCCTAGTCCACTCTGATCCGGAGTGGTAGTACATGCTAGGGTCCCATCTATGGGTTGAATAGAAAAAAAACCTGAGTTTATAAACAAAATTTGATTATCCATTAAGAATGAATTAATTTCAAAACTTTGTCGGCATTAAATGACCCACCGAGGTTGATATGCCGTAAAAAAAACTCAACTAAACCAAACCAAACTATTATCCCCAAAGTAACAGGAGGCAATTTCAAATCTCTTCTACAGATAACAAAAACCGCCCAGCAGGTTATTCTAATGAACGAAGCATCTGCTATTCAAATAACAAAACGGCGTAAAGGGTTGTTCTTATGATAAATGCTTCTGATTATAAATCAAGTGGAAAGCTGAATAAATAACAACGAGATATGCGCATAACGTTTCATTCATTGTTCATTTCTGTCTTCATGTCCTTTCAGAGGATTGAAAACGGCATACCTGTTGTAAACTAACAAAGGTTACTAAATTGAGAAATAATCAAACGGATGTTAGAAATGAAATGGAATTTTTATACCATTAACAAAATACAATACATGCATGGACAAGGTAAACCACTGCTAGAGGTATAAGACTACCCAGTCAGCATAATACTTGCATATTTATGAAGATTGAAGCATAACCATTAATGTTCATAGTTGGGGAATATAACAATATCGGAAAGAGCTTTATTATAGAGTACAATACATTTACGGTGCGATTGTTACCGTTATTTTCAAAGACAGGTTGGTTGTATTGACGATAAGTGGTTTGTATGCTGCTTTAAAACCAATGGTAACAATCGCATCCTGAATGTATTGTACTCTATAACAAATAAATACAGCTCTTACACCCGTAACCAAGCACTTTATTTTCATTCTCTAATACAAAAAACTACTAATATATATTAATATTTATATTTTTGCTTGAAGGCAATTACGATGCGCATATCGCATAAAATTCGATAATTATAGAAGATAGATAATATTGACAAGTGAATCTCGCAAAGAATTACTCGGCGTGTAGAACATCGTACAGCAACTGTTTCGACTTTATTAAGTCTCATCAGCGATGTATACTAACGATCTCCCTCCGACAGAAATCGAAACCGGGACTTCAGCAGGATAGTCAGAAACTATACTGCCTCGGCCACCGATACAGCACCGAGAAATTCCTGTGAAATTAACTTGTCAATGATACTGGGACGTCTCTACCATAGGAGGCAAGGGAACGTTAAGTGAACAACAAACACGGTGCTTTATGCTCTTCGGCGAAGGAAATAAGATTTTGGAATGTTTGTTTATTTTTAGAAGCATTGGTGAATAAAGTATATATATATATAGAATGAAAAAAAACAGGTTTAAATGAGTTAAGTGGTGAGTTTATTGGCCGACGCTGCAAGATTTATACACACACGCGCAACCACACACCTAAAAAATACACAATGCTTTCTTTTCGATACACACACTTACACAGTCCCATACTCACACCGTAAAAGGGAATATTTGACGTCATATTTCAAACCGTCTCCATTTTTCAAACCTCAAATTTTAAACAGACTGAATAACAAGGACTACCACTCACTTTCCTCGTTATTCTGTGATAAAAATTTCTTATTACCTTCCATATACCAACACAATGATTATATGATTTTTATACAATTATATGATTTCCCCAACCCTATTGCCCTTATGGCAAGCCCCAACCCCTTTTTATCACATGGGTGCTGAAAGGCGGTTGTGGAGAGTCTTCATGTCCTGGGAATGACCTTAAACTCTATCTGATGGTGAGGTTCCAGTTCTGGAGGTCTGGGGAATGTAGAGCACCCCTTCATCACCCCTTCATCACCATTGCTCCCAGGTCCACCCGGAGTGGTAGTACCTGTTAGGGTCTCATCTATGGGTTAAATAGAAAAACCTGAGTTCATAAAAAAAATTGAGTATCCATTTAGAATGAATTTATTTCAAATCTTAATCGGTATTAAATGACCCAATGAGGTTGATATGCCGTAAAAAAAACAAACCGACCAAACCAAAGATATTTTAGCTTGTCTTCTCTCTTCTATCAGATGATCTTAACCAATGTATCGGAGACAGTTTTTGCTTCTGTAAATTAAAATATACTGACATGTTTTTGGCATCGGTTGAAAAAAAAAAAGTCTAATTATACGACTGTCACGAATTGTTTCAGCTTAGACTTAAATAAAAAGAAACCCAGCCATTTTATTCTTAAAATCAAGTGGTAAGTAAAATGGCAGCAAACTTATCGTTCTTTAAAATAAAATAAAAAGAATATCTAGTAAAAATACTAAATACATTTTTGGAAAGTTGTAGTTTAAAAAAAACATGATCAATTTTAACAAGTATCAAACTTGACAAAATTGAGAAGACAACATATGTTAAAACAATTATTTCATTAAATAGTTTATTCCAACGCACAAGTAAAACGTGACAATAAAAAACAACATCTAAGTTGTTAAGTGTTTTCAGGAAATACTATTTTCCTTCTCTGGAGAGGAACATGTTGACTGAATATTTACCCCGGGAGTAACATTTTCAGACATTAAAATTATAAGAAATACAACGTCGAAGATTCACACCGTAACAGGTTGCTTCAAATATTGGAAAACTGAAATTATTTTTCTCAAGTTCGACGCTAGCAGAATATTCTCAAGTCCAACGCCAAGCAGAATATGGGGAAATCGAACTTAACGGACCTAAATTCCACCATTGTGTGTCATCCGCCGAAAGAAAAAATACAAAAAAACAGGGAATTAACTGAAATTAATGAAATTTTCAGTGTTGATATATTAATGAATACAAGATATAATGCACCAGTTATTTTATTTAAAAACTTTTACATTTTTTAAGGTCAGTTAACTTAGAACCACGAATTTTTGAGAATCTGTGTTACGCTTCAAAGATACGGGGTTTAAAGTTAACTGACCTGAAAAAATCTAAAAGATTTTAGATAAAATAACTGGTGCATTATATCTTTTATTCATTAATATATCAACACTGAAAATTTCATTAAATTCGGATAATTCCCTGACTTTTGGTATTTTTTTTCTTTCGGTGGGGTGACATATGAAGGTCCGTTAATTTCGATTTAATCCATAATATTATAAAATCCAACGCAACTGGAAAGTTTGGTAAGATATTAGCACTATCAACTATTGAACTGACGAGGTAGAAAATCCGTCTGTTTATATAAGATAAAGTTGGCGGAGTGACCTATTGTCGGTATCAGCCGGACAGCAAGATAATCTATCCCCTTGTCGCTAGCACTAGACCAGGGAGATTTCTTTCACTAGGGTGGAGCGCTACACCTACTGTCAGCCCCTTACTTTACCGCACAGATCAAATTATCCAATATGTGCTATTCCTGCATTGATTTGGAGGGGACCGATATCGAACCAGGAACATTGTGATTCCTTTGCGGGTGTTCTATTGACTGAGCTAAACCGTTTTATATAGAGCCCAGAAACATCGGTAATTTCGTTATGCAGATCATTTGCATAAGCGTATTCTAGGCCTGCCTTAGCCAACTATTTCAGCCACATTTTTCGAACTTGGGAACCTTCTCGGACTCAGGAACCTTCTTGTCGAATTCCGGAACCTTCTCGGATACGTGAAACCTCTTGTCGAACTCCGGAGACATCATGTCTTAATCGAGAGTATTCATGAAACTTCGAACTGAACTCTTACATCAATCCACGAAGGTAGACTGTTCTCTTTCCATTAACCATGACCGGATACAAGTGTTAAGCTGTGTTAAGTATTCTATGTTATTATCGCCCTTGGCCAGGACGGAACTTGTATCCTTAAGACTGTATTAACTCAACCGCTATATCATACTCTCCCTCCAGCTATGGGTAAATAGCAGGGCAGACTGGTTCTTTAACCATGGCTAGGTAACCAGTCTAGGTGAAGGAAAGCTCTGAATTCAAACCTGTTAAACTCCGCTTAAGAAATTGTCCTTGTGTCGTATCCTACTCGTGCGGAGGAGTTGGTAAATATATATATCCGTTCCGCCGTGTGTCCAGTTGGTAAATTGGTACAAATAATTCTTCTCTGGTTCGCGTCGACCATCCTCTCCTACATACGCAACACACGAAGCGTTGACTTTTTATCGACGGAGACAAGCCGCCTCTCCTTACTTGCCCGGCAGTTTATCATTCCTTTCACTTCCGCTACAAGAATTCGCCGGAATAAATATATTAGGCATCAATGGGGATTGTTTCAAAGGAAAATAGGCGTTTCATTCATTATTCATTTCTGTCTTTGGTAAATACCTTTTGAAGATGCTTCGTATTATCATATTTGGGCATAAAATTACTTTCGCCGACTTGAGAAGTGGCGACGTCAAATCTCCAGTAAGAGATAACAAAAATCGCCTTGCAGGTTATTGAAACGAAAGATGCTTCTGATTAATATCAAGTAGTAAGTGGAATAAATAACAAGGCGATAGGAATATTCGCGGTTTAAATTCGTGTTGCCAGAGCTGATAAGCTGGTATCAATTTAATGAGCGAAATTCAAAAGACAGTCAAATTGTATTATGAATTCCACTGCGCGAAATGCAATCGATAAATGCAACTTGAAACATGAAGAAATTAATTCTGAAGATCGACTTGTATGATTAATATGTTTGTCTAAGAAAAACATTTATAAGTTAATTCTGTTCTCATTAGGGTATTTCGTATTCTGACTCCAGCATGGTGGACAAATCATATATTAATATGTACATTTCAGCCCATTAGGCCTCATCAAGGGATTGACTTTTTTTAGCCTTACATTTGAACAGGTATGCCCGCCTAATTCATTAATTATCAATTAATTAATTTTCAAAATTAGGTGCGACTTCAATTAAGCACATATTCTCCCAAAAATTGTCGGCTAAAAGCCATATCAAACACATTGTTTGTTTGTTTACTTCTCATACTGTCGTGTAGAAGTCACCAAAAGTGGAATATAACTGAGTTCAAAACAAACGAAAAATCTGGGAGGCCAGCTGGTGTAATGGTTAGAGTCCCCGCCTGTCAGTTTGACAGTCAGGGTTCGAATCACATACAAAGCAATCTTCCTGTTAATAGCTCTGCTGATGAGGCCTAATGGGCTGAAATGTACATACAGGGATTGACTTTTTCTCGATTTGTTTAGCCTTACATTTGAACATGTATGCCCGCCTAATTCATTAATTATCAATTAAATGATTTTCAAAATAAGGTACGACTTCAAGCACATATTCTCCCAAATATATATATATATATATATATATATATATATATATAGATGTGTCAGAATGGTATTGATATTTTTGTACTTTTTGACACATCTTGTATTCGGAAAAAGGAACGTTCCATTCACTGTACATTTCTATCTCGGTAAATACAGCTTCAATCTCGATACTTTTATGACACACCTTGTATATATATATATATATATATTATATATATATATATATCATCAGGTCATACTTACAGCACAGTGTCCCCTGGCCCTTTCTCTCCACCCGCCCCTATGGGAAATTGCTCCTAGCAGGTCTTCGGCGCGGTAACCAGAATCCGAGTTGATTGATGTAGACGTCTGCTGGTTTGCCCACACTAGTGTGTTCATTTGTTGGTGTCCACAAGAGAACGTCACTTATGAGTTCGTGCTTGCTTCTCCAGCTGTATGCGTGATAGTAGGAAAGTGACCTTACAGTTGATTTTCTGTGGTGTGCAAGACAGCACGTAACATTCTTGTGTCGTTCCCATCTAGCCTTTTCTCTAATCGTTTCGTTCGAGTCAAAATGGTGTAACATGAAAAAAATGATATTATATCATATGTATGTGTGTGTGTGTGTGTGTGTGTGTGTGTGTGTGTGTGAGTGTTTATGAACTAAAAATAATCAAGATCGCAGTTTTGGTTATTTCCTATAACTACAACATAAACAAAGGGGAACCACTCTTGTCTGATAAATTATTTATTTATTTTCCCATTAACCTAACACTAAACCCTAACCCTAACCCTAAACCCTAAACCTTAAACCTGTCTTCTTTTTTCTTAGTAGATCAATAAATACATCATTTATCAGTCAAGAGTGGTTTCCCTTTGTTTATGTTGGAGTTATAGGAAATAACCGCAGTTTCTTACTATTATTTGAGTGAATCTTTAAGATGAGGGTTCATCTTTGGACTGTTTTGACAGTTGTCTTTCGGTCGATATGCTCCCAGCCTTCTACAACTAATTTGTGTGTAGAACTCTGTAGTAATCATGTCGACATGAAGGCTTTTGAGTTCGAGAGGCACATCGGCCGAAACGTTATGTATATAACAATAAAGATAAGGACAACAGTCCGAAAAATCCAAATAAAACAAATTCCTAATATTGTTTCATCATCATCAGTTTAATATGTCTTCTATACAATAGAAGATGCAATCAACAAAAGAAACCATTTCTCTGAATATTTGAGATGAGGCTTGATGATTAGTATTATCTGTGTTATTCGGACTATTGTCCTCATCACAGGAACCTTCTCGGACTCGTTCGAAAAGAAGGTTCCCAAGTCCGAGAAGGTTACCGAATCCGACAAGAAATACCTGAAAAAGGCCGGGGTGCACATCGGCCGAAACCTTGTACAGATAACAATGAAGATGAGAACAATGGTCCGAATAATGCAGATAATACTAAAAGAAACCATATTATAAGATTTTTTTGTTTTATTCGAATCAGATCTGAACAAGTAATGTTCTGGAAATGGAAATGACAAATTTTGTGCATTTGGTTGAAATGTTATTTGTTACGACATAATTAATTCCGGTAAAATAGCACAGAGATAATGAAGAATTAATTAAACCAAAATGTTATCTTCATTTGCAGACAAAACAAGAAGATAGCCAAAATAAATGTCTTCGTTTTCCTTTGTCTTGCACAAGAGAAAAAGGAAGAGATTTATTTTATTTTATTCTTGTTCGTATTTTTGTCATTCAATGAGACTCGCTTCTCTCTTCCGTTTAGTTCCTATAAAATGTCTCATTGTTTTTCTTTCATTTTCATGGCAATAAGTAGGTTATTATTATCATCCTTTGACATATTCCAGTCTGTTGGGCATCAATTCTCGTCTAATTACACGGGTTTACAATGAAATTGAGGCAAGCACAAAAATAGCTGTTTTAACCTAATTTGGGGGTGCTGAATTCAGATTTGAAATCCGTTTTTAATCATCACCTCTAGTTATTTTTTTTAGATATGCATACTGTACATTTTGTACACATACTGTACATAGAGGCGTATATGCATTCAGGGTTAATTTCTAATATTGTGTGACTTATGTCTTCTTTTTTAGTTATTATGCAATAAATGTAAGTGATGGCATTACATTATATATACTAGCAAATTTATGCACACTCCGGGTGCAAGTTTTTAAGTTTTAATATAATAAAATATCATATTAAATTAGAAAGGCTAATAAAACTAAATAAGAATGCAGATAAACGATTTGGAACAGAGGGGGTATTATCGAAAAATAGAACAGCTTTGAAACTAACTCTTCCATCATTTTTCATTACTCCCGTCTTTCATTGGTAAATTTTCTTAATTTAACTCTTTACTTAAAATAGGAAGTAAAGGATAATATTACAGTTATTTCTTCTTTTAAGAATTTCTTTTAAGATTTATCCCAGAGATTTTTGCTCATATTCAATAAGATAAAACCAAACAATTAGAAATCAATAATATTTAGCATATATTTATTAAAATCAATTTTTTAAGATCAATATGCAAATTAGCCTTCCCATTCACACTGTAAACCACTATTTTATTGTATATATAAATACAATTGCGTATTATTAGTATGTAGATATGGTAAACAGTCTTAATAATGTAAAACAATTTTATTATTCATTTAGGTTTAAATAAAATAAAATAATGGAGAATGTGATGTAAATAACTAAGGGAACTGTGAATTGAGTAGTAATATAGTTTCGGTTACAGAGAGACAAACACACAATCTCCATTATAATAAGATATAGTTATATATCAAGACAGATTCTCATTCTTGCCTCAGACAAAAAATTTTTTTTGTAAACCAGTGTTATTTTAATATTAGTATTAGCCTTTTATTTAACCAGTTATATCATGCGGGTTATTAATTACACAAACGCCCACCCTGTCGGTGTTAGAATGCACTGACTGCACCTCTGTAGAGAAGTACGACTCTCCCAATGGGGCCACCTGTTCGCCGTGGGTGATGGCCCGTGATGCTTAAGGAGAGAACCCAGGTGGTTGAGCAGTCCATGACTTGCAAAACACCAATTTGGCCCTATCTTAGGCTAGACGGGCGGTCGGAGAGGCTCCCTCCGATCAATCGGCTGATCACGTTAAGCGCTAGCACCTATATGGTTGCCCCGAACCTATTGCCCTTATGGCATACAGAGATTGATTTTTCTCGATTTGTTTAGCCTTACATTTGAATAGGTATGCCCGCCTAATTCATTAATTATTAATTAATTTTTCAAAATTAGGTACGACTTCAATTAAGCACATATTCTCCTAATATATATATACAGGGTGGGTCAAAAGTAGGATTACAGTTAACACTTAAATTTAATGAAGTAACTGTAACCCTACTGTATACCCTGTGTATATATTTGTACCAGGATATTTTGGAGGGAGGGGCGATTCGTATTAGGAGGTTGCGTTAGGTGTTTTTTTTTCTTTTTTAGTACTTTCAAAGTATAAATGATATTTTTTCTCGACTCACATTGAATTTTAAAAATTTTATTCTAAACGATACTTTTTGTTTTAATATTCTCGTATTTCTTGTCGTTTCGTATCAAGTTATTGTTGTTATTAAGACATTTTAGACGATATGTTCGTACTTTTGGAGAGTCCTTTCGTTGTTAGATGCTATTTTGATTACTAAGGGTTTCTGTTTCTTTAAACGATACTTTTTATACTTTTGGGGAGGGTTTTTATTTTCCATCTTTTAGCAATACTTTCGAAGTATAAAAATATTTTTCTCTTCGTCTCGTGTTAAAATGTTGTTTTTTGTTTTCTTTTTTAGATTTTAGTTTATACAATACTATAAAAATGTTTTTGGGGGTTTTGTTTTTTAGATTTTAGTTTACACAATACCATCGTACTAATTTTCTTGTGATTTTTTGTGGGTGGGATTGTTTCGTATCAACTTGTTTTTATTAGGGTCTATTTATTTATTTTTTACAATATACTGGTACGGTTTGGCGACATCGTTTCGTAGTTAGATGTTAATTTTATTAATTTTTTAAAAATTATTTTAAACAATACTTCTCTTCTTTTTGGGAGGGGATTTGGAAGAGAATTATTTTCTAAGGAATTTTATATTAAAAGTTTCTGTTTTCTACTTTTTTAAAGGGATTTTTTTAAATTCATAAAATGTGAAAAAAAATACTTTCGTTTAGTGTATAGCAAATCCGTATTTATTTAATTAAAGAAAATAATGTATGAAAATATAAAGATAAAAATAATAATATAATATATTACAGTGTTTATAAAAAAAATATTGAAAATAATGTTTGAATTAAAAATTGTCGTCATTTTTATTAATGGATGTATGTAGGAGACATAATATTCTATTCATTTTTTTAAAACTGTTGTTGTTGTTGTTGCTGCTGCTGCTGCTGCTGTGAATAATTTCAAATAAGTTCAAATCCGTGACACCTGTAGAGCTCAAACAGTTTTTGTTCGAAGAAATTAAGTATTTTTAAAATCAACAATAAAAGGAATTTAAAAAAAATATCCCATGCCTGATCCTCCATAGAAAATTACTTGGGTCTAATTGTTCGCATCAAGATGTCAACGAAGATTAAAAGTTTACGGCAATTAAATTTAAAATGCAAAAATTTAGGTTATATATTACAGACTTGAAATTGTTTTTTTTTTTTATATCAAATGCATGAGAAAATATTATAAAGTTAATTTTCCAATTTTTATTCACGTTTTAAAATATTTTTCAACTATTTGCGCGCGTGAAAAAGAGCGCTTTTTGAGCTTCCCTATCATTTAATATTTTATCGAGATCAAAGCAGTTCAATTCCATGCATAGGTATATCTATAAACAGACCCCCTCACTGAGTATTTTTTTGTTCATAATATTAAAGAAGGTATTTTTAGTTAGTTGTTTACTAATTTTAAGAAAATATTACTGTAGTGAGATAGACAATGGCGTGTTATCTCATTTACATGTGTGTATTACACCAGGAGATATATAGAGACAGTTTAGAGGACTGAAGAGAGAATTAGCTACGAGAAGCTGAGACCTAGAGCAACGATTACGCTCGAAGAATTACTGCTACTACTACAACAAGAAGCACGAAACCACACATCACAACAATTACAAACCGCTTTTAAGGAGACTAGTTGAGCTTAACCTTTATTTAGACAATTCTGAGCGTCAAAGTGGTATTTATTGTAACACTAAATTATAAATGTGGCACAAGGCCAAAATTGGGGTGAGGAAGGTTGGTTATCTCTATCCTAGCTTTTAACTTAAACATTCTCATTCATGATCCGATTCGTTCTACAGTTGTCCATTTACTATAAAAATAATTCGCAAAAAAGTCACCAAAACTTACCAGTCCCTCTATGAAAAACGTACAGCTAACCCATATTTATATAATTGAAGAAGAGGGGAATGATGAAAGGTATTTACAATTAAAATTCGGAGCGTCAAAGTACCTCTCCGGGCTTTTACTCGCCTTTTTATGAGGGAGGTATAGCCTAGAGTCACATTTAATTAGATGTTCCTCTTGTGCTGCTCAGTATAAAGGCTCAAAGTTCGACATATGGTTATTTGCTGCTGAGACACTCCCTAACCAGAGGCTGGTGGCTGATCAACACTAGCTGCGTTATCCAGGTGCAGATGTATGATGTTGAAAGACCCAAAACGTCTTAGAATCTTGGGAATTACATCACTAACGATGTGGCCAGGGGCACCTGAGGGTCTATATATATATATTTGTGAATAAAAAGGTATTAAATATCAGGGGTATCGTGATTATGGACCATTTCCACTCGTGGGTATCTGAGGCCCACCAAGTTTCGTTCGGTCTGAATATGATAAAAACGTGGTCTGACGAAACTCGGTGGGCCTCAGATACCCACGAGTGGAAATGGTCCATAATCACGATACTCCTGGTATTTAAGGCCTTTTTATTCACAAATAAATTGACTCTGTATATAAAAATTAAGCATTGAGCTCTCATTCAGAACCTGAACAAACTACTGGTAGAAAATAAGACCAGCCTAGAATCACCCTTGTACCAATAAACTTGGTACCCCAACAAAGAATATATATATATATATATATATATATATATATATATATATATATATATATATATATATATATATATATATATATATATAAAGGGTTTTATAATTTGCTTGATGCATTGTGTTTATATTGGTTTAAAGGTTGGTTTTGAAGACTATCACAAAATAAAAGTGTAAAGAACAAAAGGCAACTATGGTTTTATTTGTTTACTTTTGATTCATTCTTAATATTTCGAGATAAAAATCTCTTCTACAGAAGATCTCCGAAACTGAAGTTGTTACTAGTGGGCAGCCACTACAAACTACTTCAGTTTGATAGCCTTCAAAACCAACAACCAAACCAATATATATATATACTTTTATTTATGGATAGTTCTGTAAATTAGCATCTTCTGTAAATCTGTTTTTTGTATTCTTAATGTTAACAAATATATTTTGTCTCATTTCAGTTATTGTTCTATGTGCATCCCCTGATACGGTGCGAGAAATAATGATCCGCGCACACGAATTAAATTTTGACAATGGAGAATACGTTTTTTTCAACATTGATCTTTTTAGAAGGTAAGTGTGTTATGTGCATAGCAAAAAAAAAAAAATCCAAAAAACATTAACTCAAAATATTTTTATTGTTTTATATTTTATAATATTTAGTAATATTTTCATGTTTTATTTCTTATTTGCTATCTATATTATTCATATTAATTTTATTTTATTTATCATTTATTTATTTACATACGTTTAATTTTATATTTACTATTAATTTCATATTCTGATTTATTTTTTTAATGATCTTTATCAATCTTATTCTATTTTTGTTTATTTTTATCAAAGTTTTTCTTAGTGATTCCATTTATAAAATTCACACAATTGCAGTACAATGAAAGAGAAAAACTCCTTCTTTGTATTATAATTGGGAGAATTTTAGAAATGTAATTTTATAAATGACTTTGGGATATTTGAAAAAAAAACTCTTGGGTTCCAGAATCTAATTTATGGCTATGATTACCTGAAAATATAAAATAAAATTTAAAAAAAATCTAATCAGGTTACCACTAATTTTGATTTAGAGCATAATGAGTATAACAGTTTTGAGCTTACACACCCATAGAATTTATTTCTCATCACACCTGACCACCAGCTTGATTCTTATCTTGAATATAAACAACCATCCCTTGCGGTGGTATATACAAATATACAAAAGAGAGTCTGGGAGTGTTTTAAGATTTTGAATGTGGAAACTAGTTTCACAAAATTCGCAGTCTGGTAAAGCTGATAATATATATATACATATATATATATGATAAGTT
>CM042157.1:19776394-19798250 GCA_023376005.1 Doryteuthis pealeii
GTGGTGTTGTGTGTGTGTGTGTGTGTGTGTGTATTTTGGGGCAGCATTAATTTCTTTATACATGTAGAATTAAACAAAAGGCACATCTTATGTTTAACCAATTTTTTTTTATCTTTTCCTAATTTTCTGGCGGACTTTTAAATGTTTGGGTGGAAATTGGTGGATAAGTCCACCAAAGTTCAGTTCCGAATACTTTCGGCACTTTGAAGTGCCTATCATCAAATATCATCATCATCAATCATCAATCCCTGATGAATGGCACTTCGAAGTGCGAAACGTACTCGGGAATCTGAACTTTGGTGGACTTATCCACCAATTTCACCCAAACATTAAAAGTTGGCCAGAAAATTAGAAAGATAAAAATAAAATTGTTAAACAGGAGTGTTGCCCTTTTGTTTAATTCTACATATATATATACTATATATATATTATATATATATATATATATATATATATATATTATATATATATAATAAATAAATTATAAAAAGGTTACATATCTATTTTATTTGCTGACAAAGGAACAGTCACAATCATTTTTGGTTCATGCGTCAGCAATCATCAGGTGAATTTTAATCTAAATATTTATATCAGCTCTATTTTAATATTGAGCACTCTCCAATAATAACTGCGTTTGACACAACGTCCTAAAAGCTGAAACAGTGACAATCCACACTAATATGTAATATATATATATATATATATATATATATATATATATATTATATAATATATATATGTGTGTGTGTGTGTGTGTGTGTGTTTTGGGTGCGGTATTGACCTATAATTCTGTTAAAAATATTGCTATTTGTAATATATTTTTCTTTAATTTTATTTTTTACGCGTTTGACGATATTTTTTGTAATGGATGTACGAAAGTGCTTATAAATATATCCGTTTAGTTGGAAAATACATTTGAATAGTTTCCAAAGATAAAAATCTTATTATTTAATTAATGGCTCTCGGTATAAATTGACGACAATTCTACTTTAATCTATCTAAAAGTATTTTTTATATTGGAATCGTTTTTGTTGTAGCATTATTGATATCTTTCTGAAGGAAATAGCGGTTCCCCTTTGTACAAGAGCATCCGTAGATGTCAGTTTCTGATTTAGTTTTATTTATCTATCATGAAGTATCCGAGGCAAGAGATAGTGAATTCGAGATCAACTTGAATAAAAGAAACGCATTCTATTTCCGAAAGAGGAAAGAAGGAAGAAAGGGACCAACAAGCTCAAATTAAAGAACCAGAAAAATACAGTAAAAACTTTTTCAAATAATAAAACACATAAATAGAAGAAACGAACTGAAAAAGAAGGGACAAGAAAGAAAGAAAAGAAAGAAAGAAAGAAAGAAAGAAAAGAAAGTACTTAGAAGAAGGAATACGAAAAGAAGAAAATAAAAGAAAGAAAGAAGTAAAGAAGAACACGAAAAGAAAGAATAAAGAAAGAAAGCACTGAAAAGAAGGAACAGAAAAAGAAAGAAGAAAGAAAGAAAGAAAGAAAGAAAGAACGAAAAAAGAAGAAAGGAAGAACTGAAAAGAAGGAACAAGTAAAGGAAAGAATGAAAGAACTAAAAGAAGGAGAGAACAAGAAAGAAGCAAAGAACTTAAAAGAAGGAACAAAAAAGAAGAATAAAAGAAAGATGAACTGAAAAGGACAAAGAAAAGAAGAAAAGAAAGAACTAAAAAGAGGAACAAGAAAAGAAAGAAAGAAGAAAGAAGACTAAAAGAAGGAAACCAGAAAAAAAAGAAGAACGAAAAGTACGAATAAAAAAAGAAAGAACTGAAAAGAAGGACAAGCAAGAAAGAAAAGAAAGAAGAAAGAAGAAAGAAAAGAACTGGAAAAGAAGAACAAAAAGAAGAACTAAAAGAGAACAAGAAAAAGAAAGAAAGAAAGAAAGACTGAAAAGAACGAACACAAAAAAAGAAAGAAAGAAGAACTGAAAAGACGGAAAAAAAGAAAGTAAACAGAAGAAGGGGCAAGAAAAGACATAATGTATTTTGAAAAAATAAATAAAAAACATCGAGGATGAAAGGAACCAAGCAAACAAATGAACTATCTGGAAAGATGAAACCGAAAAGAAGGAACAAAAAGAAGAAGAAGAAAGAAGAACAGAAAAACAACAGAAATATAGAAAAATTCAAGAAAAAACGACGACAGAAGAACAACGAGAAAACTGAAGCTGAAAAGAGGGAAGAATAAAAAACTACAAGTGGGCGAGAAGAGGACCAGAAAAAAAAAAGAATTAGTAAAAAAGGTGGTGTGATGAAAGCCAACAAACAAAACCGAAATGAAATAAATAATAAGAATATCGAAAAAAAGCAGAAAAGATGTGAAGATGACAGGGAGAGAAAAGAAAGAAAGAAAGGAGGAAATAGAATAAAGAACTGAAAAGACATGAACGAGAAAAGAGTTAGGGGTGTAAACAGCACAAGTGAGATGGAAAGAAAGATAAAAGATAGATAGACAGAAAGAACAATACAGTAAAAAGAACGAGAAAAATGTAATGAATAAAAGGCAACAAACACAAACCAAAAAGAAAAGAAAGAAAATAATAAAACAACAGAAAATATAAATAAAAAGACGAAAGAAGAAAAGAACACGGAAAATAAAGTGAGAGTGAGTACTACGTGAGGGGAGAGAAAGACCCAAAAAGATTATGGGAATGACAAAATGAGTAATAATAAAATACAGAAAACGAAAAAAGAAATGTAAAAGAGAAATAGGAGGAACAACAGATGGAGGAGAGAAAGAAAGAAAGAAAGGAAATGAAGGAAGGAAGGAAAGAATGAAATAAAAAATTGAAAAAGATGAACGAGAAAAAGAAGTAAAAGGGAAAAGAATAGAAACAACACCAGTGAAAAAAAATGAACGAGTAGTAGAAGAAAGTAGTGACATGAAATAAAATGAAAATAAAAGGCCACAAAAACAACCGAAAAGAAGGAAGAAAGAAAGAAGAAAGAAAGAAGAAAATACAAAAAAATACAAAAAAAACGAAGTGAAGAGAAAAAAAATAACGATAAGATGAAAGAAAGAAGAAAAGAAGAAAGAAAAGCAAAGTAATTCATATGATATACCATCAGCGTGTTTTTTTCTATTTCTACATGGTACCACAAACAAACAACCAAAAAGAAGGAAGAAAGAAAGAAAAAAAGAAAAAAGACAAAGAATATTAAAAAAACGAAAGGAAAGAAAAAAATAAACGATATAGAGAAGAAAGAAAGAAGGTAAAGAAAGAATTAGAACGATAAATCATTAGAAATTACACCAAGGCGTTTTTCTCTATTCTACCTAATGTACCACAGGAAGGACGCAGGACTTTCAGTGCAAATAGTCCTTGGTCGAGAAATTGAGTTATGATTGCCAATTCCACCTGCTCGCAATCTTATGTCACCTGCTCGGAAGATTTCAAGCAGAGACTCGATTCATTTCCTGGGTACAGGTTAGCAGGATGTTTAGCCTTCCTATTCGTTAGACACGTGCGATAAAAAGAGATGTCTAGATTTAATAAAAGCGGGGAAAAAAAGATCTACACTAACAATTGCCTCTCCGTAATGTTTAAGCATATAATTGATACAGGAAAGAAGAAAAAACGACTTTTCTATGAACGCGATCAACTAATGTTTGAAAGCCAAACATTTTCCCTCTTACCGGCCACAGATATGTCTAGAGATTCAGAGTGTCTCATACAAGCTAATTAGGCGTATTAGCGTAACAGTTATCGTCGTAGAGAAAAGAAAATCGGCCGTCCGCGAGTTCAAATCCTTGACATACCGTTTGCGTTTCATTTCACGCTATGTCCTCGGTAAAAAGGCATAAAACGATGGGATTCCCTCACCCCAGCTTATGGGAAGATGATTATGACAGTGGGATATTTTAATTTTAGTTACGGCAACCAATCTAAAGAGAATTGAAAACTCTAGATTTTAAATCAGATTTACCCTAGGTATTATCTCGCGTTATTCCGGACTATGTCCGTTATTCTTCATTTTATTCTGTACTGCGTTTCGGCTGGGATGTGCCCTCTGGCCTTCTCAGGTATTCTTTTCGAACTTGGGAACCTTCTTTTCCGACTCGGGAACCTTCTTGTCATAATCAGGAGCCATCATAAGAACCTTTGGAACCTACCCTATAGGAGCGCACATCGGCCGAAACGTTTTGTACAGAATAACAATGAAGAAGAGGACAATATGTCCGAATAATGCAGAATATACTAATCTCTAATTAATATTTTTTCTTCATACTATCATCTAATTTTTCCAAAAATCTATCTCTCTCTTTGAAAAAATCAATCATCCATCCATCCATCCTTAACATCCATCTTCCTCTCTCTCTCTCTTCTCTCTTCTCATTATATATTTATAATATATATATATATAATATAATTATATATATATATATATATAGAGAGAGAGAGAGAGAGAGAGAGAGAGAGAGTGTGTGTGTGTGTTTGTGATGAGAGAGCATAAATTTGAGTTCGGTAGCGTGGATATATCAACACCGGCTTACTGACAGTTTCCTCAACCAATGCAATCTTCAGACACAGACCATATATTATATATATATCATTATATACTATAATATATATATATATAATATATTATAAGTTCTCTTCAATTCTCTTCAAATCTATCTAATGTTTTTTCAAAATCCTATCCCATTTTTTTTAAAAATATTTTCTATACTGATCTATCTATTTTCGCTATATATATTTCTTTTTAAATCTATCAATCTATCCCTCTGTTTTTTTTTCAATTAAGCAATTTCATCTATCCATCATATCAAGATCTGTTTAATCCCTCCACAAATAACCCTTTAAATATAAGCCTAATGAAAAATTATGCTGCTCGCGAAAAATGAAATACTGTCTGATCCAAAAGAAAAAAACAACTAATTTTGCTTAATCAGCTTTTAAAAATTGAAGATTTCTGTTTAAACATTTCTTTTTAAATCTTAACTTTTCTGCACTTTATGTCAGGTGCAATCCAAACATTTTTGTTGTTTTTCCAGTTTATTGCTTTTTCAAATTCTCCTCATAAGAAAAAGATTTTAATATTTTTTTAAAATTAAAAAAAGAGTTGGTTAAAGGATTTAACATTCCAATTTCTTTCTCAGGGGAAGTTCCATTCAAGCATATAATTGTGGGGGTTTCTTTTTTTGTTGTTGTTTTATTTTTGTTACGTACATTTAGAAATATAATTTCATTCTTTTACTTATAAAATATAAGCATTTTATTTATAACTATTTTTCAAATTTGGACAGAATCTACATTATATTAAATTTTTGAATTTCTCATCTTATGATTTTCTTTATTCTTTATTAATTTCATAAAAATGTTTTGCGAGTAAAGTCTTCAAAACTTTCTTTTGATTACATCAGTTTTTTAAAAATGTTGAAATTGAAAACTCATCAGATAAAGCGAAAAAGTCATCTGCCTGTGTAGCGTTCGGTAAAAAAATGTATGCATGTCAAAAAGGTTTGGTTTGGTTTGTTTTGTTTTACGGCATATCAACCCAGTGGGTCATTTAATGCCCATAAAGTTTTGAAATAAATCAATTCTTAATGGATAATACAATTTTTTTATAATACATTTTCTATTTAACCCATAGATGGGACCCTAACTGGTATACCGCTCCGGGTCAGAATGGACCAGGAGCAATGGTGATGAAGGGGTGCTCCACATTCCCCAAACCTCCAAAACTGGAACCTCACCATCAGATAGAGTTTAACGTCATTCCCAGGACATGTAGGACCCGCAGCCCACCGCCTTCTAGCACGCCTATGATAAAAAGGGGTTGGGGCTTGCCCAAATAAAGGGCAATAGGGTTGGGAAATCATATAGGTGCTAGGGCTTGACGTGACCAGCCGATTAATGGGAGGGGGCTCTCCGACCGCCCGTCTAGCCAAGATAGGGCCAAAGTGGAGTATTGCAGTCATGAACTGCTCACCACCTAGGTTCTATTCCTTAAGCAATCATGGGTCGCCACCCACGGCAACAGGTGGCCCCATTTGGGGGAGTCTTACCCTCTGCAGAGGTGCCAGTCGGTGCATTCTAACGCCCACCAACAGGGCGGTGATTATGTCAAAAAGTGTATGCATATGTTAAAATATACTAAAAAATGTTGTTCTGCGTTCCCAACGGAGAAGCAAATTCCCAATATTTTATAAAAGAAGGTCCCCGGAAAAATGTATTTATGTTTTCAGAAAAAAATTAATTCTTTTTATCCATTAAATAATGGGTGCTGTTCATAAATACCATGCACACACGTATATACACAGATCACATACATAAAAAATACATACTATTACTCACAGAATACATACAGACTAGACAAATAACCACAATTACAGATATGTGTATGTATACACACTAGATGTTTTAGAAAAAACAAAAACTGTGATAACTAAATAAGAAAAAAAGTCCTCTGATAAAATATCTCTCTAACTCACTCAATCCCTCTCCTCGCACCCCCTCTTCTCTCTCCTCTTTATATATATATAATATATATTATATATATATATACGTATATACTATATATATATATATATAATATATATATGGAAATACGGGTGAGGAAAATGTAATCCGACATATAGAAGAAAATTTTAAAAATATAAACAACACAGGAATGTTAGATCAGGGGAACATTTTATGTGTCAATACTTAAGCATTTCGGTATATCTGTACCATCTTCAGGACACTGTTAAGTATGAATTATGTGAGGACAAAATTGAAAGATGTTTAAGTGTTAAGTGGAATCAAACAAACAACATACGCACAGTATAAAATTAAACGGTAATAACATCGTATCACACATCCCCTATACACTTAAGCCATCTTTCATTTTGTCACCTCACAAAAAACATTACTCTATATTATATATAATATAATATATATATATATATATATAGGCAGAGAGAGAGACCGAGAGAAGAGAGAAGGAGTAGATTTGAGGATATCGTAGCTTAATGTGAAGTCATACCTTATTTTATAAATTAATTAGTTAATAATTATTGAATTTAGAGCGGGCATATATGTTCAGATTGTAAGAGGCTAAATAAATCGAGAAAATGTAATCCCTGAGATGTACATTTCGACCTATTCAAGGTGACATTTTCTCGAATTTTTTACTTTACCATTTGAAAATATATCCCGCCCTAAATTCATTAATTTTATTAACTAATTAATTTTCAAACATTAGTAGACTTCAATTAAGCACATATCCTCCAAAATTGTCGGCTAAAAGCCATATCAAATAAACACCATTTGTTTGTTTTACTTACTTCTCAAAGATCAGGTATATAAGTAAGGTAGCGTGATCAGGACACATATCTGGTTACTGACATTATTTTTTCGCCATGCGATTTCAGACAAAAAATATATATGAGGTGTATCTATGTTGTCTGTGATTGTAGCATGCATGCACACTCCACATATACTATGTACATTCATGTGCACCATACGTTTTGGTATGTTGTGCGTCCATGGTATGAGGATCTCGAAATATCCCTTAAGAGAAGATAAATCCTCCCTGGGAAGTAAGCATCTGTCTTATCTTTGGATTTTTTTTATACGATTTTCTGGATTTTTTTTTACATGAGATGATTACATCGTTGCTTTCTCTGCTGTCAATTTTCTGGCTAATATCTACTTGTCCATTATCACCCACCCCCCCCACATCAACTTCCGTTCTGTTGTCCCCTCTAATAGGCAACGGACAATAATAATCATCTTATGTGCTCAACACCTTTTCATCCCTATTTTTTTTTCATCCTCTCTATAGAAAGTATTTTTAATCCATTACTAGCAAATATAATTACCTCCGCGTGCAAGTATTTAACTTTAATGTAATTAGAATATTATATTAAATTATAACGGTTAATGATATCTAAATAAATGCAAACAAAAATAGTTTGAAAAGAGGGGGTATAATCGAAAATAGAACAACTGAAATTTACTCTTCCCTCCCATCATACCGTCTTTCATTGCTGAATTTCCTAATTCAGCTTATTTAGTTAAATCAAGAAGCTATTGAATAAAATGACAGTGATTTATTCTTGTTAATGGTTTTCTTTTATAGATTTTACCCCTGAAATTTTCTCATATCATTAAATAAAACCAACAATTAAAAATCCAATAATACTAAGCACATATTTATCAAAAATTAATTTTCCATGATCCAATTATGCAAATTAGATTTACGTCTTACCATGTAAGCGCTATATTTGTTAGTATAAATCTAGATTAAATGCATTATTTAGTAATGTTAGAAATTATAAGGTTTAAATAATAAAAATATAATCCATGGACAATGAACTGTAAATAGCAAGAGGGAGATTTGACATGGAGTAGTATACTATTACTCAAACACAACAATCTCCATTATAATAAGATATTACTACCTTGCGAGTTTTTTTACATAGAAATCCTAACTAATGGTTTTTTCACTGATTTGAAATTACAAGCAACTCTCCTCAGTTCCATAAATATTCTAAGTACTCGAAGCGCATTTTAGTGTGAATGTGGTCTAGGATTGGTCTCAATTCTTCCTCTATTTTGTTTTTCAAAGTGTCTTTTCAATATACAATATTTCTTAGTCTACTTCATGCTAAGATCCAGTATTTGTCTAGCATTTTGCCTTTCCCACCAGTTGAAAATTATTTTCCTAAATTAATTACATTACATCTGATCTTCTGCTGGTCGGAGGACTTTAAAATTGAAAAATATAAAAGTCGAAAAAAATTTTCTCCTCATCTTTATATCTATATCACTAATAAACAATTTATTTACACTAATATTTGTTTTTAATTCTTATTATTATACATTGTTTTTAATCTTTTCTTATTCATTTATTACTTTTCGTTGTAATTTTTTCCTTTCTTTTCTTATTGTTTTTCTTTGTTTCGTCACCTTTAATTAATTTCGCTATATTTTCATTCATTTTTAAATTATGTTTCTAATGTATCATTTATAATAACGTTATAATTTTTTCTTAGTACGCTCCTCTAAAGAAAGGTGAACGAAGATCTATGTTACGCCCAATCGCTTTGTTTTTTTGAGGCGTGTCCTCTCTTGAAAATCCCAGCCTTTTCAACACTGTAGATTACCGCTTGAGTTCAAACATGGACCTCTGGGAAATATGTAATGTTGAAATTAGGCCGAGGCCACACCCCTTTTTCATCTATATGGAGTCTTTTCGCGCATATATTTTAAAAAGCGCACAGATTCCCTTTTTTATAATATATTATTGATTTTAATATTAATATTAACTAGTAGTTGGTTTTTTCTTTTTTCTTTTTCCTTTCTTCCTCTGTCTCTCTTTCGTATGCGCTTTCTATTTTATCCTTTTTCTTTCTTTCTTTTTAATATCTACATTCTATCTTTGCATACCCTCTTCATTTACTTCTTCTATTCTTTTGGTCCGTCTTTGGTATTTCTACATCTTGTCTTGGTCTGGAATTTTCTAAGGTCTGGACTTTCTGGGGACTTCGGGTCTGGTCTTTCTATTGGGGATTTCTTTTATCAGAAGCCCTGTGTCATTGTTAGTTTTTAGAGGTAATAACACAAGACTCGATTTGCTTTGATCTTACTTTATTTTTAAATCCCCACCAGACATCTGCGCAGAGTGAGTCGGAGCGTGTATAACACGACTCACACGTCGTGCGTTTCTTCCGCCGACTGACTAAAATCTATTCTAATTAAAAAAATCTAAGAAGAGGGTCTCCTCCACCGATTTTCACACGGTATCCCCGGAAGGTTAGGACTGAGGTCAAGCCTTGTCCAACTCATCCTTCAAGGCCGTGGGCTGTAACTTATAACCGCATTTTTATTCTACACTATTGCACATAGATATTAGGTATCTAATAATTATGTAACATAACTCGCTTTCTTTCTTTACTTTTTTTCATTCTATCTTACCCGCTTTCTCTCTCCCTCCCTCCCCTCTCTCTCTCAGTTAATTTTTTTTCTCATGGAAAATTAAGGGAGAGAACAAGTTTTCTACAAACAAAGGTCGTTGATTTCTACTAAACTTTCGCTTTGCATATCTCCACCAAATTTTCTCTTTATAAAAGGTGAATTCCTGCTGGTAGTTTTACAACAAACACGCAGAAATACAGAACAGACAAGTCGTACAGAATAACTTTATGTATATAAATATTGATGATCACTAATCTATGATTACAGCAATTTTTTCTCTGGTTCAGGAATTTATTCTAAGTGTCCAAGCCGATTCCTGAAAACCATGAGAAAAATTGCTGTAATTCATGAGAAGTGAGTCATCAATATTTAATATACATAAAGATTATTTCCCTGTACGACTGTCTGTCTGTTATTTCTGCCGTGTTGTTTGTAAAAACTACCTAGCGAATCAACCTTTCTATAAGAGGAAAATTTGTGGAATATGCCAAAGACGAAAGATTTAGATATGAAATCAACACCCTTTTTGTGAAAAACTTCTCTCCCTTAATTTTCTGAGAAAAAATAACTTGAGACCGAAGAGGGACGGAGGGGACAGCACAGAATGATGAAATAAGTAAAGGAAAGAAGGGTTATGTTCAATAATTATTAAGATACCTAATCATCCATGTGAATAGCTGCTAGAAATAAAATGGCGGTTATAATGTTACAGCCACGGCCTTGAAGGATGATGACAAGGCTTGACCTCATGTCCCTAACCTTCGGTGGATACCTGAGACTCGGTGCGAGGAACCTCTCCATTAGATTTCTTTAGATTAAATAGTTTTAGTCAGTCGGCCGAGAAACCACGACGGTGGTGAGTCGCTGTTATACACGCTCCGACTCACTTGCGCAGATGTCTGGTTGGATTTAAAAATAAAGTAAGATCAAGCAAATCGAAGTCTTGTGTTATACTCTAAAAACTAACAATGACACAGGGCTTCTGATAAAGAATCCCCACAATAGGACCAGACCCGAAGTCCCAAGAAAGTCACAGACCTTAGAATTTCCAGACCAAGACAAGATGTTAGAAATACCAAAGCGACAAAAGAATAGAAGAAGTAATGAAGAGCGTATGCAAAAGATTAGAAATGTAGATATTAAAAAGAAAGAAAGAAAGGGATTAAGATAGAAAGCGCACGAAAGAGAGACAGAGGAAGAAAGAAAAAAGAAAAAAAGAAACACACTAGTTAATATTAATATTAAAATCATAATAATATTATAAAAAGGATCTGTGCGCTTTTTAAATATATGCGCGAAAAGACTCCATATAAGATGAAAAAGGGGTGTGGCCTCGGCCTAATTTCAACAATTACATATTTCCCAGAGGTCCATGTTTGAACTCAAGCGTAATCTACAGTTGAAAAGGTGATTTTAAGAGAGACACGCCTCAAAAAACAAAGATTTGGCGTAACATAATCTTCGTTCACCTTTTCTTTATAGAGGGCGTACTAAGAAAAATATAACGTTATATATAAATGATACATTAAAACATTAATTTTAAAAATGAAATAAAAAATATAGCAAATTAATAAAGGACAAAACATAAGAAAAACATAAGAAAAGAAGGAAAATAACAAACGAAATAATAATAAAAATAAATAAATTAAAAACAGTATATATAGAATAAACAATATATAGTAAAATAATTCTTGTTATCCAATATATAAATATAGATAAACAATTTTTCACTTTTTAATTTTCAAATTTTAAGTCCTCCGACCCAGAAGATCAGATTTAATGTTAATTAATTAGAAAATAATTTTCAACTGGTGGAAAGCAAAATGCTAGACAATACTTGGATCTTGCCAGAGAGTAAGAAATATGTATTATATGAAAAGACCTTTGAAAAACTAAAATAGAGGAAGAATTGAGACCATCTAGAACCACAGCCAACTAAAATCGGCTTGGATAATTAGAATATTTTGGAAACCTGAGGAGAGTTGCTGTATTCAAATTCCAAGTGAAAAACCATTAGTTTAGGATTTATGCTAAAAAAAAACTCGCAAGGAACTAATTCTTATATAATGAGATTGTGTGTTTGTAATATATCACTACTCAAGTCACAATTCCCTTTTGCTATTTACGTCCATTGTCCATGATTATATTTTTTATTTAAACCTTAATTATTACATACTAAATAACATGCAATTGTAATCTAGATATAACAACAAAATAGCGCTTTACAGTGTTGAACGTAAATGTAATTGCATATTGATATGGAAAATTAGATTTGATAAATATGGTGCTTAGTATTAATGATTTTAATTGTTTGGTTTATTTAATGAAATATGAAAAAAATTCAGGGGTAAATCTTAAAAGAAAACCATTAACAAGATAAATCACTGTCATTTTATTAAACTTCTTGATTTAAACTAAAAGTAATTAGGAGAATTCAGCAATGAAAGACGGGAGTGATGGAAAGTAAATTTCAGTTGTTCTATTTTTCGATTATACCCCTTTTTTCAATTTTTTGTTTGCAATTTATTTAGTTCATTAAGCCTTATAATTTAATATAATATTCTAATTACATTAAAGTAAATACTTGCACCGGAGAGTGAATATTTGCTAGTAATGATAAATACTTTCTATAGAGAGATGAAAAAAAAATAGGATGAAAAGGTTGTTGACAGCACAGAGGATTATATTGCCGTTGCTATCGAGGGACAACGAAAACGGAAGTTTGAATTGTGGGGTGGGTGATGATAATGACAAGTAGATTTGCAGAAAATTGACAAGAGAGAGAAGCAACCGAGTAATCATCTCGAATAAAAAAAAATCCAAAATCTATAAACAAAATCCAAAGAGAGATGTACTCCCAGGAGGATTATCTTCTCTTAAGGGATTTATTCGAATCCTCATCCATGACGGCACACAATACCAAAACGTATGGTGCACATGTGTAAATATATATGGGAGGTGCATGCATTACAATCACAGACACCCATAAGATCACTCATATATTTTTTGTCGAAGATCGCATTGGCGAAAAATGTCAGTAACCAGATATTGTGTCCATTCATCACGCTACCGTTAACTTATTAATAACCTATCTATGAGAGTAAATAACAAACAAATGTGTTTATTTGATATGGCTTTTAGCCGCAATTTTTGGAGGATATATGTGCTTAATTAGAGTCATACCTAATTTTGAAAATTAATTATTGTTATAATAAATTACTGGAATTTAGGCGGGGCATACTATTTTCAAATGTAAAGCTAGAAAAAACTCGAGAAACATGTCATCCTTGAATAGGTCGAAATGTCATTCAGGGATTGACACTTTCCTCGATTTAATTAGCCTACATCTGAACATATATGCCCGTCTAAATTCAATAATTATTATACTATTAATTTTCAAATTAGGTTGACTTCAATTAAGCACATATCCTCCAAATCTCTCTCTCTCTCTTCTCTCTCTCTTCTCTCTAATATATATATATATATATATATATATATATAATATATATAGTAATGTTTTTTGTGAGGGACAAAATGAAAGTGTTAGTGTATAGGGAATGTGTTGATGTTATACGATTAGAAAAGAAAGAAAAAAAATAAAAAAACCAGAAAAAAAAAACAAAAGAAAAGAAAAAAGAAAAAAAAAATACAAAAAACAATAACAAAAAGATAAAAAAAACAAAAACAAAATAAAAAGAAAAATAATAAAAAAAAATAAAAAAAAATTAATAAAAAAAAAAAAAAAAAATAAAAAAAAAAAAAAAAAAAAAAAAAGAATAGATCAAGAACAAGAAAAAAACAACGAAAAGAGTGGGTATGTTTGTTTGTTTGATTACTAGATACATCTTAACATCTTTCATTTTGTCCCTCACATAATCATTACTAACTAGTGTCCTGAAGATGGTACAATATACCGAAATGCTATAGTATTGACACATAAAATTGTTCCCTGATCTATAACCATTCCTGTGTTGTTATATTTTTTTAAATAATTTTCTTCTCATATTGTCGGATTAATTCCTCACCGTAATTTCCATATATATATATATATATTTATAGTATATATATATATATATTATATATATATATATATATATATATATATAAAGGAGAGAGAGAGAGAGGGGCATGCGAGAAGTGGGGGGAGGAAGGGGATTGAGTTGGAGTTAGAGAAGATATTTTATCAGAGGGATTTGTTTCTATTTAGTTATCACGTTTGTTTTTTTCTACCAAAAACACTCTATGTGTATACATACACATTGTAATGTGGTATTTTGTCTATGTAATGTATCTGTGAGTATGTATGTATTTGTTTTTGTATGTGTTGTGTATATAACGTGTGTGCATGTATATGAACACACACACTATATGATTGATAAAAAGAATTAATTTTTTCTGAAAACATAATACATTTTCCGGACCTCTTTTTAATAAAATATTGAATTTTCTCCCGTTTGGAACCAGAAACAACATTTTTTATATATTTTAAACATATGCATACACTTTTTTGATACACCGCCCTGTTGGCTTGGGGGGCGTTAGAATGCTACAGCTGCCACCCTGCAGAGGGGTTAAGACTCCCCCCAATGGGGCCACTGTTGGCCGTCGGGTGGCGACCCATGATGCTTAAGGATAAAGCCTAGGTGGATGAGCAGTTAGTGACATGCAATACTCCACTTTGGCCTATCTTGGGCTAGACGGGCGGTCGGAGAGGCCCCTCCCCATTAATCGCTGGTCACGTCAAGCCTAGCACCTATATGATTTTCCCAACCCTATTGCCCTTATGGCAAGCCCAACCCCTTTTTATCATATGGGTGCTAGAAAGGCGGTGGCTGCGGGTCTACATGTCCTGGGAATGACGTTAAACTCTATCTGATGTGGGTTCCAGTTTTGGAGGTTTGGGGAATGTGGAGCACCCTCATCACCATTGCTCCCTGGTCCATTCTGAACCCGGAGCGGTAGTACCAGTTAGGGTCCCATCTATGGTTAAATAGAAAATGTATTTTATAAAAAATTGTATTATCCATTAAGAATTGATTTATTTCAAAACTTTATTGGCATTAAATGACCCACTGAGGTTGATATGCCGTAAAACAAAACAAACCAAACCAAACTTTTTGACATGCATACATTTTTTTTACCAACGCTACACAGCAGAGTGACATTTTTGTCGCTTTATCTGATGAAGTTTTCAATTCAACATTTTTAAAAACTGATGTATCAAAGAAAGTTTGAGACTTTACTCGCAAAAACATTTTAGTGAAATTAATAAAGAATAAAAGAAAAATCATAAAGATGAGAAATTTCAAAAATTTATATAAAATGTAGAATTCTGTCAAATTGAAAAAGTAGTATTAATAAAAATGCTTTATTTTAATAAGTAAAGAATGGAAATTATATTCTAAATGTAGTCAACAAAAATAAAACAACAACAAAAAAAAACATCCCCAAATTATATCTTGAATGGAACTTCCCTGAGAAAGAAATTGGCAATGTTAAATGCTTTAACCAACTTTTTTTAAATTTAAAAAAATATTTAAAATCTTTTTCTTATGAGAGAATTTGAAAAAGGCAATAAACTGGAAAAACAACAAAAATGTTTGGATTGCACTGACATAAGGCAGAAAGTTAAGATTTAAAAAGAAAATGTTTAAACCAGAAATCTTCAATTTTAAAGCTGATAGCAAAAATTAGTTGTTTTTTTTCTTTGGATCAGACAGTATTTCATTTTTCGCAGCAGCATAATTTTCATGTAGCTTATATTAAAGGGTTATTTTGTGGAGGGATAGAACAGAATTCTTGATAGATGGATAGATAGATGCTTAATTTTGAAAAAAAAAAGAGGGATAGATTGATAGATTTAAAAAGAAATAATATAGCGAAATAATAGATAGATAGATAATAATGATTTTAAAAAATGGGATAGATTTGAAAAAATACATAGATAGATTTGAAGAGAATTTGAAAGAGAATTAATATATATATATAATATATATATATAATATATATATATATATATATATGGGTGTGTCTGAAGATTGCATTGGTGAGAAACTGTCAGTAAGCAGGTGTATATATTCCACGCTACCTGAACTCAAATTTATCTCTCTCTCACAAACACACACGACACTCTCTCTCTCTCTTCTCTCTCTCTCTCTCTTATATATATATAATATATACTATATATATATATATAATATATATATATATATAGAAGAGAGAGAGAGAGAGAGAGAGAGATGGATGTAAGATGATGGATGGATGATTGGATTTTTTCAAAAAGATGAGAGATAGATTTGGAAAAAATTAGATGATAGATGAAGAAAAATATTAATATGATGATTAGTATTATCTGCATTATTCGGACTTTGTCCTCATCTTCATTGTTATCTGTACAACGTTTCGGCCGATGTGCCCTATAGGGTTAGGTTCAAAGTTCTATGATGGCTCCTGATTATGACAAGAAGGTTCCCGAGTCGAAAAGAAGTTCCAAGTTCGAAAAGAAATACCTGAAGAAGGCCAGAGGCACATCAGCCGAAACGCAGTACAGATAATAATGAAAGATAAGGACAATAGTCCGAAAACGCAGATAATACTAGGGTAAATCTGGATTTAAATCTAGAGTTTTATTCCTCTTAGATTGGTTGCGCGTAACTAAAATTAAAATCCCAATCTGCTCTATCATTTCCCCATAGCTGGGTGAGGGAATCCCATCGTTTTAATGCCTTTTACCGAGGACATTAGCGTGAAATAAACGCAAACGGTATCGTCCAAGGATTTGAACTCAGGACGCCGATTTTCTTTTTCTACGACGATAACTGTTACGCTAAGTACGGCCTATTAGCTTGTATGAGACACCTGCTGATCTCTAGTAACATATCTGTGGCGGTTAGAGGAAAATGTTGCTTTGCAAACATTAGTTGATCGCTTCATAGAAAAGTCGTTTTTTTCTTCTTTCTGTTTATCAATTATATATGCTTAAACATTACGGGAGGGCATAGTTTAGTGTAGATCTTTTTTTCCCGCTTTTATTAAATCTAGACATCTCTTTGTTATCGCACGTGTCTATAACGAATAGGAAGGCTAAACATCCTGCTAACCTGTACACAGGAAATGAATCGATCTGCTTGCAATCTATCGAGCAGGTGAACATAAGAGTGCGAAGCGGTGGAATTGGCAAATCATACTCAATTTCTGGACCAAGACTATTTGCACTGAAAGTCCTGCGTCACTTCCTGTGGTACCAATTAGGTAGAATAGAAGAAAACACGCCTTGGTGTATATTCTATGAATTTCGTTCTTTCTTTCTTTCTTCTTTCTTTCTTCTCTTTCGTTATTTTTTTTCTTCCTTTCGTTTTTTTAAATATTCTTTTGTCTTTTTTCTTTATTTCTTTCTTTCTTCTTCCTTCTTTTGGTTTGTTTTGTTTGTGTACCATTAGGTAGAATACGAAAAAAACACGCCTTGATGTATATTCTATGAATTTCGTTCTTTCTTTCTTTCTTTTCTTCTTTCTTTCTTCTCTTTCGTTATTTTTTTTTTCTTTCCTTTCGTTTTTTTTTGTATTTTTTTGTATTTTTTTTTCTTTTTCTTTCTTTCTTTCTTTCTTCCTTCTTTTCGGTTGTTTGTTTTGTGCTTTTATTTTCATTTTTATTCATTTTTGTTTCTTTTTTATGTATTTTCTCTTTTTTCTGTCTATCTATCTTTCCTTTCTTCATTTCTTCTCACTGGTGTTGTTTTATCTATTCTTTCCCTTTTTACTTCTTTTTTCGTTCATTCTTTTCAATTTTTATTTCATTCTTTCCTTCCTTCCTTCATTCCTTCTTTTTCTTTCTTTCTTCTTTCTTTTCCCATTCTGTTGTTTCCTTATTTTTTTCCTCTCTTTTTACATTTCTTTCGGCTTTTTTCTGTATTTTCTATTATATTTCTTTTCATTTTGTTTTTTATTCAATTTTTCCTTTTTTATTTTATTTATCTTTTTTGTGGTCCTTTCTTTCTTTCGTCTTTCTTTCACTTGTAGTTTTTTATTCTTCACTCTTTTTACTTTATTTTTCTCGTTTGTTCTTTTCTTTCTTTCGTTCTTTTTTATTTATTTATTTTCTGTTGTTTTATTTATTTTTCTTTCTTTTTTCTTTTTGGTTGTTTGTTTGTGCCTTTTATTTTCATTTTTATTCATTTTTCTTCTCTTTTTTAACTGTATTGTTCTTTATTCTGTCTATCTATCTTTCTATCTTTCTTTCTTTCATTCTTTCACTTGTGCTGTTTTATCTATTCTTCCTCCTTTTTAACTTCTTTTTCTCGTTCATTCTTTCAGTTTTTTTAATTCTATTCCTTCCTTTCTTTCTTTCTTTTTTTCTTTCTTTTCCATTCTGTTGTTTTCTTTATTTTTCTTTCTTTTTACATTTCTTTCTGCTTTTTTCGATATTTTCTTATTATTATTTCATTTCGGTTTGTTTGTTTGTGCTTTTCATTTTTTTCATTCTTTTTTTATTCATTTTTCCCTTTTTTTACTGTATTTATTCTTTTTTTTTCTTTTTCTGGTCCTTTCTTTCTTTCGTCCTTTCTTTCACTTGTAGTTTTTTTTATTCTTCCCTTTTTCACTTCATTTTTCTCGTTTGTTCTTTCTTTCGTTCGTTTTTTCTTGAATTTTTTTCTTTATTTATTTCTGTTGTTTTTCTTTTTTCTTTCTTTCTTTCGTTCTTTCTTTTTTGTTCCTTCTTTTCGGTTTCATTCTTTCAGATAGTTCATTTGTTTGCTTGTTCTTTCATCCTCTTGATGTGTGTTTTATTTATTTTTTCAAAAAATACATTATGTTCTTTTCTTTGTCATTTCCTTCTTTCTTTCTGTTTACTTTCTTTTTCTTGTTCCTTCTTTTCCAGTTCTTTCTTTCTTTCTTTTTTTTTTGTTCGTTCTTTTTCAGTTCTTTCTTTCTTTCTTTCTTTTTCTTGTTCCTTCTTTTTAGTTCTTTCTTTTTTGTTCTTTCTTTTCAGTTCTTTTTCTTTCTTTCTTTCTTTCTTTCTTCTTTCTTTTTGCTTGTTCCTTCTTTTCACGTTCTTTTCTTTTTTTTTTCGTACTTTTCAGTTCTTTCTTTCTTTTTCTGGTTCCTTCTTTTTAGTTCTTTCTTTCTTTCTTTCTTTCTTTTTCTTGTTCCTTTCTTTTTAGTTCTTTCTTTCTTTCTTTTTCTTTGTCCTTCTTTTCAGTTTCATTCTTTCTTTTATTTTTTTCTTTTCTTTTCTTGTTCCTTCTTTTAAGTTCTTTGCTTCTTTCTTTTTCCTCTTCCTTCTTTTAGTTCTTTCATTCTTTCCTTTACTTGTTCCTTCTTTTCAGTTCTTCCTTTTTCTTTTCTTTTTTTCAGTTCTTTCTTTCTTTCTTTCTTTCTTTTTTCTTTCTTTTTCTTGTTCTTCTTTTCAGTGCTTTCTTTCCTTTTATTTTTTCTTTCTTTTCGTGTTCTTTTCTTTTAACTTCTTTCTTTCTTTTATTTTTTCTTTCTTTTCGTATTCCTTCTTTCTAAGTACTTTCTTTTCTTTCCTTTCTTTCTTTCTTTCTTTTCTTTCTTTTTCTTGTCCTTCTTTTCTCAGTTCTTTCTTTCTATTTTATGTTGTTTTATTTATTTGAAAAGTTTTACTGTTTTTTCTGGTTCTTTATTGAGCTTGTTGGTCCCTTTCTTCCTTTCTTTCCATCTTTCGGAAATAGAATGCGTTTCTTTTTAATTCAAGTTGATCTCGAATTCACTATCTCTTGCTCGGATACTTCGGATAGATAATTAAAACTAAATCAGAACATGACATCTACGGATGCTCTTTGTACCAAAGGGGAAACCGCTACCTCAGAAAGATATCAATAATGTACACAAAACGATTCCATAATAAAATACTTTTAGATAGATTAAAGTAGAATGTCGTCAATTTATACGAGAGCCATTTAATAAATATAAAGATTTTTATCTTGAAGCTATTTCAAATGTATTTTTCCAACTAACGGTATATTTATAGCACTTTCGTACATCCATACAAAAAATATCGTCAACGCGTAAAAAAATAAAATAAAGAAAAATATATACAAATAGCGCAATATTTTAACAGAATATAAGTCAATACACGCACCCAAACACAACACACACACACACACACACACATATATATAATATAATATATATAATATATATAATATATATATATATATATATATATTATATATAGTTGGGATTGTCACTGTTTCAGCTTTTTATTGGAACGGTTGTGTCAAACGCAGTATTATTGGGAGAGTGCTCAATATAAAATAGAGCTGATATAAATATTTAGATATAAAATTCACCTGATGATTGCTGACGCATGAAACCAAAATGATTGTGACTGTTCCTTTGTCAGCAAATAAATAGATATGTAAAACCTTTATATATTATTTATTATATATATTATATATATATTAATATATATATATATATATATATATATATATATATATATATATATATATAATATGTAGAATTAAAACAAAAGGCACATCTCCTGTTTAACATTTATTTTCATCTTTTCTAATTTTTCCTGGCCAACTTTTTAATGTTTGGGTGAAATTGGTGGATAAGTCCACCAAAGTTCAGTTCCCGAGTACTTTCGGCACTTCGAAGTGCCATCATCAGGGATGATGATGATGATGATGATGATGATGATGGCACTTCAAAGTGCCGAAAGTATTCGGGAACTGAACTTTGGTGGACTTATCCACCAATTCCACCCAAACATTAAAAGTCCGCCAGAAAAATTAGAAAAGATAAAAAATAAAATTGTTAAACAGAAGATGTGCCTTTTGTTTAATTCTACATGTATAAATGAAATATGCTGCCCAAATACACACACACACACACACACATCACACACACACACACATACACATACACATACACACATATATATATATTTTTTTCTCCCCAACGAATTTTTCAATAAAATAAAATATTCACTCTGATGAAGGTCGATTCTTGTATGTGTGGCGAAATATTTTCACACACATAACTGACCGAAAACACATGTGTAGTGATCGATTAAATTCATTTTATCCATTTACTTTTCTTTTCTTTTAACTCATTTTTCCTCATATATATATATATATATATATTATATAATATATATATATATATATATATATATATATTATTGTGTATATCAAACACTGCAACGAATTTGAGATTTTGAGACGCTTTTGGCGTTGAATTCTCTCTCTCTCTCTCCTCTCTCTCTCTCTCCCCCCTCTCTCTTCTCTCGCTCTCTCTCTCTCTCTCTCTCTCTCTCTCTCTTATATATATATATTATATATATATATATATATATATATATATAATTTTATATTTTTCTGTTTTCTGTTTATATTTTCTTTTTTAATTTCTTTCTTTATTTTTTGGTTTTCATTTTAATTTAATTTTCTTTTTTTTTTTTTTTCATTTCTTATATATTTTTTCTGTCACATTTGATGTCACGTGAAAATATACCTAAGCTTCTTATGTTTTCGATTAACTCCTCGCATAAAAAGATCTGATAATGTGAACACACTTCATGCTATATTAACCCTTGTCTAATCACGTGTGACTATTAGCTCGTTTGAGGATTCTCTTATATATGTGAAAACTTGAGTAACGGTAATATAGTATCCATATTTTTATTTCATGTTTTGACCTGCCTCTGCTATTAAAGCATTGAGCACTCTTTATATGCATACGCTTTTGTTATTTACTGTCTTTCATTAACAATGCTTCTAAAAAGCAAACATCCAAAAATCTTATTCCCTTCGCCGAAGAGCATAAGCCCGGTTTATTATTGTTCACTCAACTTCCCCGTGACTCATATGGTAGAAGCGTATCAGTATCCTTGACAGGTTAATTTCGCAAGGATTGTCCGGTGCGTATCGTGGCCGAAGCAGTATCGTCCCTGACTTATGGCTGCT
>CM042157.1:19803260-19828260 GCA_023376005.1 Doryteuthis pealeii
CATACAGAGATTGATTTTTCTCGATTTGTTTAGCCTTAAATTTAATAGGTAATCCCGCCTAATTAATTAATTAATTATTAATTAATTAACTTTCATAAAATTAGGTTCGACTTCATTTAAAACACATATTCTCCCAAATATTGTCGGCTGAAATTAGCCATATCACAAACATCGTCTGTTTGTTTACTTCTCATATATATAATATATATATATATATATATATATATATATATATTATATATGAACAAAAAGGGATAAGACAAACAGGAATATTTCTTTTATTCTCAAATAGTTTCGGCGTTAGGTCAGCGTCAGGAGAAAATTCTAGTTCAAAGAAATTGTTTTTTGAGAGTTCTTTTTTTAAAAGAGATTATTATTAAAAAGAATATCAAAATTAAATTATTTTTGAGTGTTTGACAAGCCACTATAATCCGGGTAGAAAAGTGTTAGAAATAGCGAGTTCATCAGTCCCGTGAAAAAAAAACCTTTGAGTTGAGTTCTTTTGGAATGTTCACAAATATATGAGAGGGAGGATTTTTAGGAGTTGTGTGTATGTCCATATATGTACACATATAAATGTATATGTGTGCATAAATATATGTGTGTGAGTGTGAATGTGTGTGTGTATCTCGGTACTGTGCGCGTGACTGTTAGATTTTCAAATGGGTCAAGGAGTGGTCTGTTTGATGTGGGGTGGTTGGTATTTGTTTATTTAGGTGTTACATTTTTTGTCACCTTGACTTTATTCTTTATTGCAAGGGTAGGGTATCAATTCTTCTGTTGAGGCCAAATGGGTGAAAACTTGTTTAATTAGGTGTTACTGACCCCACCTTTTTTGTCACCTCGACTTTGTTACTAGTATATATATATATATATATATATTTGGGAGAATATGTGCTTAAATGAAGTCGAACCTATTTTTTGAAATTTAATTCATTAATAATTAATTAGGCGGGATTAAACTATTTAAATGTAAGGCTAAACAAATCGAGAAAAATCAATCTCTGTATGTACATTTCGGCCTATTAGGCCTCATCAGCAGAGCTATAGATACGAAGACCGCCCCGTGTGTGATTCGAAACCTGTCTGTCAAATTAGCAGGCAAGTGTTTACGTCTCGTAAGTTCGTGTAGAGGTCACTTAAGAGGAATATAAAATACTACTACTTAACAAAGCGAAGAAAATCTTGCTAAGTCCGTTTGGTGTGGAGGTAAGACACTTGCCTGCTAATTTGACAGACAGGTTTCGAATCACACACGGGCGGTCTTCGTATCTATAGCTCTGCTGATGAGGCCTAATAGGCCGAAATGTACATACAGAGATTGATTTTTCTCGATTTGTTTAGCCTTACATTTAAATAGTTTAATCCCGCCTAATTAATTATTAATGAATTAAATTTCAAAAAATAGGTTCGACTTCATTTAAGCACATATTCTCCCAAATATTGTCGGCTGAAAATAGCCATATCACAAACATCGTCTGTTTGTTTACGTCTCATATATATATATATATATATATATATATAATCCAAAAGTCCAGAGAAGAAATCTTCCTTTTTTTAAAAATCTGTCGCAGTTTGAGAGCTCAATGTGTGCTCTTATTGTTAGAGTCACAGTGCAAATTTATAAGTAAAGAAATAACAAAAGACTTAGAGATTTTGCATTATAGTCTATTTCAGGGAGCTTATACAAATTATCTAACTCTCCCGACTCATCAGATGCGAATGATGAATTCTTTATTACTTTATTAAAGGCATTTGAAAACAGATTTTTTTTTAATTATCTATAGTCCTGTGATAGGAATTCAAAACGAAAACCTTGATGTTGCAAAAAAGTTATGTGGTAGTTTCAAATATGAGCACTTCCGCCACACTTATCTCGGTCACCGAGTCATGTATCTCTTATTGTAACAGTTTTTGAAAAAAGAAGACATATTTCAAGTTCGACACTAGACGAATTCTCTTATTCAAACAGGATGAGCATTAACCCGTCGACGGTAGGCCTGCAACATATATATATATATATATATATATATATATATATATATATATACAAGTCCCCCCCAAAACATAAAAAAATGTATGATATATGAGTTTATAAACAAAGCGAGAAATCTGGGAATTCCGCTAGTGTAACAGTTAGAATCTCCGACTGTCAGCCAGGGTTCAGTTAGAGCTCGAATAACACACACAGCAGCTTCGAGGCTATAACTCTGTTGATGAGGCATAATAGGCCGAAATGTACATTCAGAGAATGATTTTTTCTCGATTTGTTTACGCTTCACATTTAGACAGATATATCCGCCTAATTCATTAATGATCAACTAATTAATTTTCAAATTAGGTATGACTTCAATATGTGATCATATATATATATATATATATATATATATATATATATATATATAATGATCAATATCATTGATAGAGCATGTATACATAAGTTAGGGTAGGTAATTTGGTTTAAAAATCCTATACGCAGATAACTGTCAGTGCAGTTCATTTCGTGTCTTCTCTATTCTAACTTACATACATACATTACTAGATTTGCTTTTAAAAACCTTGCTTTAAAACTAAGTGCGGTATACAAAGCTCTTGAGACGCATGGAATCTATTTGTTATTATTTCTTTTACATGAACCTGCTATGTTCATTTTTGTCTTGACAGTCGTTTCTTATGGAGTTCCCAGATGTCGCTTCCGTCAAATCTTAATTTCTTGCAGTCATCTGGTGTTTGAAGCACATGTATTTGTGTGGTAAAGTGAGAAGCTGATAGTAGGTGTGGCTCTCCTCAGACGTTAAAATAATCTCCTTGGTTTAGCGCTAGTGAGAATGGGATAGACTCCCTCGCTGTCTGGCTGATACCGACATTAGGCCGCCCAGACGACTTAAAAAATTTTTTATAACAGATGCGTTAGCTGGTGAGCTATAATAGAATGAAGTAAAATAGTTTGATTGGTTTGGTTTGGTTTAGTTTGTTTTACGGCATATCAACCTCAGTGGGTCATTTAATGCCGATAAACCTTTGAAATAAACCAATTCTTAATGGATAATACAATTTTTTTATGAATACATTTTTCTATTTAACCCATAGATGGGACCTAACAGGTACTACCACTCCAGGTCAAAGTGGACCAGGGAGCAATGGTGATGAATGGGGTGCTCCACATTCCCCAAACCTCCAAAACTGGAACCTCACCATCAGATAGAGTTTAACGTCATTCCCAGGACATGTAGACCCTCAGCCACCGCCTTCTAGCACGCATATGATAAAAAGTGTTGGGGCTTTCTATAAAAGCCATAGGGTTGGGGCAATCATGTAGGTGCCTGGGCTTGACGTGATCAGCCGATTGATCGGAGGGCGCCTCTTCTACCGCTCGTCTAGCCTAAAGTAAGGTTCCAAGTAGAGTGTCGCAGATCATGGACTGCTCACCCACCTGGGTTCTATCCTTAAGCATCACGGGTCGCCACTTACGGCCAACAGGTGGCCCCATTTTGGGGAATCTGCAGTCGGTGCATTCTAACGCCCAAGCCGACAGGGCGGAAAATAGTTTGAGTTGTTTAACAGATTCAACTATTTAGTAACATTTGATATCACAAAATAATCACGCAGATATCACCGTCTCCGTTTTTTTCATTAATTGACCTAATTATTACCGAAAATACATCGTAATTATGGCATAGACGCCAAACATGTTTTCAATTTGCAAAACAAGTTCATTCTATTTTTTTCTTTATTCTTAGACGTCTTGAGATATAACACTGTTTCATTTTATTCATTTCTTTTCATAATTTAGCACACTCCATTCAAAATAATCACAGTTACTTTAACATATCATTTAGTTTATTTTCATATATTTAGCTTAATCAATTTTTTTTAAAAACTTGCCTTCCTTGCAATTTTATTTCATTTAAACTCTGCATGGAGACGTCCACAGAAATGTAATTGAGACTGTTGCGAAGTTGTTTCCTCCTTGTTAATGAGTTTTGTGTCGCAATTAGGTTGATCTTAAAATAATCAAAACTAAATTATCGGTATTGTATAAAAATGTTTCAACTTTAAATAAACTATTTATATAAAGAATTCCTCTTATATAAAGAAATATTGAAAATTCAAAATTCAAATAAAACTTTAATTATTGATATCTACTTATGAAAAGTAAGGTACCAGCCGAGCGACTCAATTAAGTAATAAAACACTTGAATATGCGGAAGATATATACGAATGCCTTTCATCTCCTCACAAGAAGAATAGAACCCTCTCGCCTTTAGTATACCCATAACAAGGAGTCGAACAGTCGGATATCTCCACTGAAAGAAATGCTGGTAATTATGAACTTTTGTTTAGTAAATTATGGTGTTCCAGAAAAAACAGAACCCACAAATTTTGTAATAAAACTGTTAATTTTCCCATTACACAGATAAATTAGGGTTTAGGGTTAGGGTTAGGGTTCGGGTTTAGGATTAGTTTAATGGGAAAATAAATAAATAACTTGGGTTCTGTTCTTTCTGGGTCACCCTGTACAGGGTGACCCAGAAAGAACAGAACCGAAATTATTTATCTATTTTCCCATTAAACTAATCCTAAAACCTAAACTCCAACCCTAACCCTAACTTTAACCCTAAACCCTAATTTATTTGGGAGAATAAGTGTTTAATTGGAGTCGTACCTAATTTTGAAAATTAATTAATTAATAATGAATTAGGCGGGAATGCCTATTAAATGTATGGCTAAACAAATCGAGAAAAATCAATCTCTGTATGTACATTTCGGCCTATTAGGCCTCATCAGCAGAGCTATAGATCGGAAGACCGCCCTGTGCGTGATTTGAAACCGGACTGCCAAGCTGACAGGCCGATCCCATAACCCTTACACTACTTACGACTCCAATTAAACACTTATTCTCCCAAAAATTATCGGCAAAAAGCCATTCTAAACAAACCTTGTTTACCACCTAATTTATTTGTTTAATGGGAAAATTAACAGTTTTATTACAAAATTTGTGGATTCTGTTTTTATTAGGACCTATTATTTAATCATAATTACCGAAATGTTCTGCCCCGAGAGAACAGGCCTCGGCATTTATTCCTCTCGGCGGCCGAACCACTCACTATCAGGCGGCTGAGAGTTCAATCACCGCTACAATAACATTACTTACCAATGCATGTGGACGATATTTTTGGTATGGATGTTTTCAAGGGCCGAAAATATACTGAGAGCAAGTTGACAAAACTTCAGTCAGGCTATACGTGTTAGAGGGCTGGGTTAGCTCAGTCGGTACAGCGTTCGGCTAGAAGCCACAAGGTTCCAAGTTCAGTGTATGAGTAGCACAGGGATCTGTGCGGTAAAGTAAGGAGCTGATAGTAGGTGGCGCTCCACCGCAAACGCAAAAATAATCTCCTTAGTCTAGCGCTAGTGAAAAAGTGATATACTCCCTCGCTGATAGACTGATACCGATATTAGGCCACCCCGACGACTTTACTTACTTTACTTAAACGTATTGCTGATCCATACTTGTAGCTGTGGAAAGAGTCGACGTTCGGGCTGAAATATTATGAATACAATCACACTTCCATCATTACGAGTTTCCGTGGCTGTAGTTAAAGTTAGAACCATTAAACCCCTCTGAATAAATTCTCAAATGCTGTAACCTTTAGCACAAAGAGTCTTACTCTTAAGGCGCGGGAATTGTCGGCGTGTAATTTGAAACAAAGACTCCATCCAGGCTCTTAAAGATCATTAAAGATCACCGATTTAGAATTACGACACGCCATTATTCCCTTCCCACCCCACCCCACCCCCCAGTTTTCTGGCGGTTAATCGTGTTCATTAGTAATGTGTTAGGTTTAATTTCTTAAAACAACCTCAAGTTCGGATTAAGTTGATTCGAGAAAGTCGGTTAAGACTTAAATCTATCTACTAATCTCTCATCACTTATTTAATTTCTTCGGTCTCACAAACTTGGGATATGATACTAAACTGTATAGGGTGGTGAGGCTCCTGTTCTAGAAATTTGGGAGAGTGTGGAATCATCCTTTGATTGTCAGTATTTACTAGTTTACTCTGCTGATGGTAGGTGTGGCGCTCCACCTCAGACGCCAAAACAATCTCCTTGGTCTTGCGCTATTGAAAGGTGGATAGACTCCCTCGCTGACTGGCTGATACCGACTTTAGGCCGCCCCGACGACTTTACTTACTTACTCTGCTCAAAGTGATATTAAATATTGCGTACATATCGCATTCGTGCGTCCTGCTCTCCTGCCCTAAAAGAAACGCTAAGCGGTGTCTGCTGAAAAATGATACCGTGTTAGTTATGAACCAATTAGCTGTTTGAATTGTTTAATATATTGATATTTTTATTTATTTTCGAAACTCAGACGTACTTATTTAAAAAATACTTGGCAGTTGTTTTGAATTAAAATAGAATGAAAATATCGAGAGAAAAAAGTACAAATACTCGTCGATAAAAATCTTGTGAGGGTAAAATATCGCTTTCATATCGCATTAACTTGTCGGTAAATACGACTTCAAACCACTAAAAAAAGATCTTTGTTGATTAAAACAGCGGTGCCTGCTGGAAAATGGAACCATTTTTCAGCAGGCACCGCTTAGTGTTTATTAGGGCTGGAGGTCAGGACGCATAAATGCGATATGCATCAAAGATTGAATGACATTTTTACATGCACGATGTGTAATGGTTATCGTCGTAAGAAATGGACGCGGTGATATGAGTTCAAATCCTAGAAAAATTGGTTGCATCTAAACAAATCACGTAAAAAAACGCCGAAAACAATCGCAGACTTGGGACTATAATATTTCAGGATTTCAAGTTCGGATTTGGCCTGCAATGTTTTAATTTGCTTGTATTGTCGGCCTGATTCCAAAATGGCATGATATGTTGGGCTATGGCCTCTAGGATTAAAGTTGGAAAATATGACAGACTGGCACATTGACATCTTCTATACATATATAAAAGGCAGTTGTGTGTATATGTATGTCCGGAGGAAACTTCGAAAATAAAACAATTAACGACAAAGATATATATATATATATACACATTAAATATCATCAGAGCTTGGTTTTTGAGCAACGATAATAAAGATTTGATTTATATTCGTGAAGATAATTAAAAAATAAATTTAAATAACAGCATGGATTTTTTAAAATTTAATATTTTAGATAGTAGACATTAACATTTCTTTTCAGAGTAGCGGTATCAATGCAAGGTCTATTTTTTCATAGGGATTTAAATTGGCATCCCACGAAGATTCAACTCACGATTCAGTAATAATGGATCTGCGGGGCTAACTTTAAAAAAATCTCCCCTCTACACAGGCGACGCCGGGTAACCGCTGCTAGTTTATTATATATATTTACCAACCCCTCCGCACGAGCAGGATGTGACACAAGGTCAATTTCTTAAGCGGAGTTCAAAAGGTTTTAATTCAGAGTTTTCCTTCTCCTAGACCGGTTGCCTAACCAAGGTTAAAGAACCCAGTCTGCCCTACTATTTTTACCCATAGCTGGAGGGAGCGTAGGATTCATACCTTTCCCAAGGGTATTAGCGCTAAGTGAAATGCAATTACCACGTCCGGGATTTGAACTCGGGGCGACGAGTCGATTTCCCAGGACTTTAACCATTACACCACGCGCTTCCTGCTAGTTTATTATAAGATATATTATCTTAATATTTTACTGTTGGTATTTGTTATGTTGAAGAAAACTGGATGCCTATTGCGCAGCCACTTGCACATACTTTTGAGGATATCTATACGTGCAAGAATTACACCTATAGCCTTAAGATCTACATCATAAGCTCTTGTCTGGATATTTATTAAAATTTCATGATTAATCTTCGTAGGTTCAGTGGTCGATTTATTTAAGACGATTCAGAGTCCCGAGGTGTCAGATACGAATTTAAGTCTCTTTAGATGCTCTTTTCATTCTTAAGAGTTTGAATTGTTTACTCTAGGGGTGAAAGAGTCTGGCAAACACTGAATGTTTTAAGAAGAAATTTACAAAATGAGAATATAACTGTCTATTGTATCGAAGAGGGGCCGGTTTAGATCTGTTGGTAGAACACTCGCCCAGGCAATCGCAAGGTTCAGGGTTCGATACCGGTCCTCACCCACTCAGATTGGTAATCTGATATCTGCATTAAAACATCTGAGAGCTCATGGAAGGTGTGGCGCCCCACCTCACCACACAATCTCCCCTGTCTACCACTATACAAATATATGTTATACTTACCTATTTTCTTTGGAAACTTGTGTCCGGTGGCTTTGGCCACTGGTCCAGTGATATAATTGGATGACTTCTGATTTAGGTCGGAAAATTAAAACGGAAAGTTTTTTGGTGGTCCCCAATGACAGTTTAACAACAGTCTATGAATTAACATTTAGCGAATTTGGTTACGGTTTTAGGGGATTAAGGTTGTTTTTAATTACGTATTGCTTTAAAATAATAAACAACAAAAAAACCAAATTACTATACATTTAATGTTGAAAAATATTTTTTAAAACTAAGTTTAATTGAAATTATACATTGCAATACTAACACAAACAACTGTCTCAATAATAGATTCAATAATTAATTTCAATGGTTAATTAAATGTATAGTAATTTGGGTTTTTTGTTGTTTATTATTTTAGAACCCACAAATTGTCTAATAAAACTGTTAATTTTAACTATGGGGTCTAGGGTTAGGGTTTAGGGTTAGTTTAATAAGAAAATGAATAAATAATTTGGGTTCTGTTTTTTTCTGGGTAACCCTGTATACCGGTGACCCAGAAAAAACAGAACCCACACATTTTGTAATAAAACTGGTCATTTTAACTAGGGGGGTTTAGGGTTAGGGTTAGGGGTTAGGCTTAGTGGTTAGGGTTAGGGTTGGGGTTGGGGTTTAAGGTTAGTTTAATGGGAAAATAAATAAATACTTTGGGTTTTGTTTTTTTCTGGGTTACCCTAATTTTGACACCTTTGTACAAGTTCAGCCAAATAGAGATTTCTGAAAATATCTAAATCTTTGTTTTCGTTATTAAAAACAACAACCAGTACAGAGATGAAGAATTCCCCAGAAATTATAAAAGAATAGACCAGAAGAAAAGAGAACCAGACTAGATAACCGATCTAAACAGCATTGAAGAAGCGACATAGTAGAGTAGACAAGCTGGCCAAGAAGACCGAATAAGACAAGTACAATATAAGAAGGAAAGGACTATACAAGAATAGCAGGTTTTAATAAATAACTCTCCTGAGTTTGTAATTTGTAATTTTATTGTTACTAGCAAATATATGCACCCTCCGGGTGCAAGTATTTAAGTTTTAATGTAATAAAATATTTTATTAAATTAGAAAGGCTAATGAAACTAAATAAGAATGCAAATAAAAAGATTTGAAACAGAGGCGAGTGTAATCGATAGACAGAACGACTGAAACTTACTCTTCCATCACTCTCGTTTTTCATTGTTATTTTTTCTAATTTAAGTATTTAGTTAAAAGAGGAAGTAAAGAATAAAATGTCAGTTATTTTTTCTTGTTAATCGATTTCATTTAAGATTCATTGAAGAGAATTTTGCTTATATTCATTCAGATGAAACCAACCAGTTAGAAATCAATAATACTAAGCACATGTTTATTAAAATCAAATGTTTAATATCAATATGCAAATAGGCTTCCCGTTCACACTGTAAACCGCTATTTTGGTTTATATATGAATACAATAGCACGTTATTCGCATGTACATATGGTCGTCAGTATTAATAATGTATAACAATTTTATTAATAATTGAGTTTTAAATGAAAAATAAACTCATGAAGAATGTGACGTAAATAACAAAGGGAATTGTGACTTGAGTAGTAATATAGTTTCGGTTACAGACAGAAAAACACACAATCTCCATTATAATAAGATATTAAGCAACTAGAAGCGGCTACCCGGCGTTGCCTGGGTAGTACGGGAGGATAAGAAAAATTAGTCTCACAAATCCATTATTATTGAATTGCGACTTCGATCCTCGCAGTATGTCCCATTAAAATCCCTGTATAAAATCAAAAGAGGTTGCATTGATCCAGCCACTCTGGAAATAAACATTAATGTCTACTATTTAAAATATTAGATGAAATTTCTTTTTTTCTTTTTTAAAGTATCTTCACTGATATAAATCAAACCTTCATCATTTTTGCTAAAAAAACAATGAACTGGTGATATTTAATGTGTATATATATTTGCTTTGTCATTAATTGTATTATTTTCGAAGTTTCCTCCGGACCTACACATATACACAACTGCCCTTTATATATGTATAGATGGTTTGTTATATATATGCACACACACACACACACACACACACACACACACACACACACACATATATATATATATATATATATATATATATATATATATACAGATGAGACTTAATAAAGTTGAAACAGTCTGTACGATGATCTACACACCGAACAATTCTTTGTCGAGATTCACTTGTCATGATTATTTTCAATAATTATCGAATTTTATGCGATATATGCATTGTAATTGCCTTCAAGCAAAAATATAAACAATAATAATATATACATATATATAAAAGAAACTCTCTAGTATGAGAAAAAAGAAAGACAATCAGATTAACGTCTCTCTATTGGAATTCTGTAATCAAATTGAATTCATTATTTAAGAGGTCTGCGTTTTTAGGAAAAAAACTAATGTTGTTTGTTTTCCTCATTAAAATAATTGATAATAAGATAATTCTGATATGATGATAAGTAATTGATAATGAATAAATGAATAAAATAAACAAGGTTTGTTTTTGTTTCTTTATTTAGTGGCATATTGTTACCTGGTCATCTTCTTAGTTTCTTCGAATATTTCTATCGTTGTTTTCTGTTATTTGTATCGGGGTTTCTTCTCATTGGTGTCCTCTTTCGGGTCGAGTATCTCTCTCGTTCTGGCGGTGTGTGTCTCTTTCTGTGGGTTCCATTTTGTTCTTCTTATTATAACACGAATACATTTCCGTGTGTCTACACTTTTTATTCCCCTAATATATTCTTAACCCGAACGCATGTCATGGCGGGGGGGGGGGGATAGCCAGAAAGACACTCCTGGCCAAAACGGACGCTAAACTCAATTCTACAAACGTCTAGTTCTAATTTCGCCGTCTTTGCTGATCACGTGACTTACTAAGGCAGAGATCACCAAACTCTTTTCATGGTGGGTCAGATAATTGAAAAAAAATTATTTGGGCCAAGTAACCGATAAGCACCCCAAATCAGAAACTTGATGATTTGGGGTGCGTATTGGTTACTTGGTCCTATGAGTTTACAAAAACATAGAATATTCAACCAGAATGAACAAAATAGAATAAAATAAAATGTATTCGACAATTGTTGATATGCCGTAAAATCCATGAAATCCAACCATTCAACCAGCTTGACACTGTATTCTGTTTTCACCAGACCAGACTTAGAGAGAGACACACTTGTCCAAATAAATTACATGTTGGAACTTCTCCACTTTAGATGTTGATGGATTCAAATTTCAACCTTTCTAACAGTCTATTTTAATTATTGGTGCTGAATTCATTTGGACTCCGTTATAGTATTATCCCCACAGTATACCGATAATTTTAAATTCTAACTACACTTCATTACAAAAATGATAGGCAATGTCTTTCTAGCATTTACCATTATCAACGTCCATGGATTATCTAATGTCAAAACTGTCCTTGTAGAAGAACAGTAGTGGTACTATTTTTTCCCAAATGTAAGTCAAGAAAAGTCGTCGGTAGCATTTAGTCGGTATCAGCTAGACGACAAGGGAGTCCATCACCTTTTCGCTAGCGCTAGACCATGGAAATTGTTTCTGGCGTCTTAGGCGGTGCATCACACCTATAGTCAGCTCCCCACTTTACCGCACAGATCCCTGCGCTATTCATACGCTGAGTTGGCGAGGACCGATATCGAACCCGTAAACTTGTGGTTGTAAGTCGGACGCGCTACGGACTGAGCTAAACTAGAATAATCCGTGATTGAACGTAATATCACGACTTGATTTCGAACTCGCTTACTACGATTTTGCATTGTAGGATATTAGTCAATACCCCAACGGGACTCCCCCTCAAATAAATAAGTCGTTTACACTGTTCAGATAAATAATCAAGAAAGTACTCAACGGTACACAAGCGATGTTTCTCTATTGGATTAAAATATGGGATGGGGGCACATCTTTTACTCTCATCATAAAAGATCACCATTTTCTTTAGCAAAAAAATGTCTACCCTGTACAGGTAATATACCGATTGTTTTTTTTTCTGGTTTCGATTTGAAACAGATATCGATTAACGATGGTCAATACTAACACGACTTTCTTTTCTGACACAAACCGAAACACCTAATATGAATTGTTCCTTGTTTCCGATAAGTGAATCGCTAATAGTACGCCTGGGTCCCCCCGAAAAAGTCTTTGATGAATGGCAGTTATACGTCCTGGCTAATAATCAAATCCACTGGCCAACTAACGCAGTAATTGCATTGGGAAACCTCGACACTAAGAATCAATGCTTGAATTCCAGGCAGAAAAGATTAATTGATTTTACGCTTTCATCCTGGATTTTATTTACTTTATCTACTCTCAATTCTGGTGCGAACAAAATCGTAGAGTAAGGAGAGTGAAAAGAAAAAAAGTGACTGTTAGGTTTCACGTGTTTTTATAAGTTTTTTTTTATATCGATTATCGAGATGGATGTGTTGCTTTTTATGATATAGTCATTTTTTATGAGTTGAAATGATTTTGCTTAAGATAAATCAATAATGAAGCTAATTTATAAACGCCTTTGATATACAAGGTGTGTCAAAAAGTATCAAATTTTTTTTGTACTTTTTGACACACATTGTATTCTGAGAAAATTAACCTTCCGTTCATTGTTCATTTCTATTTTGTAAATACAGCTTCAATCTCGATACTTTTATGACACACCATGTATTCTTAAAAAATGAACGTTCCATTCATTGTTTATTTCTATCTTGGTAAATACAGCTTCAAACTCGGCATTTTTGTGACACACCTTGTATTCTGAAAAAAAAGTAATATTCCGTTCATAGTTCATTTCTATATTGGTAAATGCAACTTTAATCTCGATACTTTTATGACACGCCTTGTATTCTGAAAAAAAATTCACGTTCCGTTCATTGTTTATTTCTATCTTGGTAAATACAGCTTCAATCTCGATACTTTTATTGTATTCCACGTTCCATTCATTGTATATTTCTATCTTGGAGACACCTTGTATTCTGAAAAAATCACGTTCCGTTCATTGTTCATTTCGTTCTTGGGGTAAATGCAACTTCAAACTCGGCACTTTTATGACACACCTTGTATTCTGTTATGACACACCTTGAAAAAAATCATCATTGTTCATTTCTATATTGGTAAATGCAACTTCAAACTTTTTATGACACACCTTGTATTCTGAAAAAAAATCACGTTCCGTTCATTGTTCATTTCTAAATTGGTAAATGCAACTTTTCGATACTTTTTTGACACACCTTGTATTCTGAAAAAAATTCACGTTCCGTTCATTGTTCATTTCTATATTGGTAAATGCAACTTTAATCTCGATACTTTTTGACACACCTTGTATTCTGAAAAAATTCACGTTCCGTTCATTGTGCATTTCTATATGGTAAATGCAATTTCAAAACTTTTATGACACACTTGTATTCTCAATTGTTCATTTCCAACTTTAATCTCTTTTTTGACACACCTTGTACAAAAAAAATATATTTACATATCTCCAACAAAATGTAAATATGTTAATTTGATAGAGATTGTGTGTTTGTTTGTCTGTAACCGAAACTATTTTACTACTCAAGTCACAATTCCCTTAGTTATTTACGTCACACCTCCATGATATTATCTTTATTTAAACCTCAATTATAATAAAATTGTTTTATACATTAATACTGTTGACCATATCTACATACTAATAACATGCAATTGTATTTATATATATACAACAAAATAGCAGTTTATAGTGTGAACGCATATTGATATAAAAAAATTGATTTTGATAAATATGTGTTTAGTATTATTGATTTCTAATGGTTTGGTTTTATTTAATGAATACGTGCAAAAATCTCACGGATAAATCTTAAAGAAAATCCATTAACAAGAAAAAATAACTTTAATTCTATTCATTACTTCCTATTTTAACTAAATAGTTAAATTAGGAATATTTAGCAATGAAAGACGGGAGTGAAAGAAGAGTAAGTTTCAGTTGTTCTATTTGATTTTACTTATATCTGTTTTATTTTTTAAAATCTACATTCTTATTTAGTTTAATTAGCCTTTCTAATTTAATATATTTTCTTACATTAAAATGTAAATACTTGCACCCTGAGGGTACATATATTTGCAAGTATATTTAACCATTGGATGTGGCTGTCTGGTACCTTGTGGGAATTACCTGGTCCTGGTCATTTATACACCGACAGTGAATCAATTCGGAATTATTCTAATATTGAATAGTAACAGCTTGTAACAAAGGATTCGATTTGAACCGAACATATAACAAAGAAAACCCTTTTCCCCCAGTAGACCGTGTTTGATTTGAACTATTGAAGATTATCTTGGTTTAGCGACGGTATTCTTCGGACTGAATTATTACAAGAAATCCATATTTCCTCGCCATTCTCCTGGGAAGCAAGATTTGACACGAGAACTTATTTAATACGGGAACCATATGTACGTCCGGGTGGAGCAAAAATAGCTCAGTTTAGACAATATTCACAGTGTGTAGTAATGTCAGGCGTCAGGATTTGAGTTATTTTCATTTTTGCGTAATTTAGATAAGCCGGTTGTTTTTGTTTTACGACTTATCAACCCTTTTCGAGTTATTTAATGCCGATTCAAGTAATTTCAAAGAACAAAGGACTCAGTTTGATCCGGCTGTTCTTTTAATGGTTACCCAATTAAATATTGAGCAGGTTTATCGCTTTGCATTGATCATCTAGCGGGAACCCGTGCTTTCAACAGCACTTGACCATAATGCCTAATTTAGAAAGAGTTTACCCACTATATATATATATATATATATATATAATGGACTCTCCCATCGATTTTCGACGTATAAGGGTTCATACACACAATGAACTCCCACACAGGGATTTGTTTATAGTGGTGAAGGCTTGTGTTGGACCATCCACACTTTTTTGGCACAGTCGATAGGAAAGAATTGGTGCATCAAAGGTTGCCACAAACCCAATCAACGACCGACCTCAGGAATTTTGAATTCAGAGTTATCCCTCTCCTAGACTGGTTACCAACCCAAGGCTGAAGAGCCCAGTGAAACTTTTAGTAGGTTCGTCTGACTCATTAGATTTATCTTTATTATTTGCTCTACTTAGGTATTGAGCACTTTTTACTTATTAGCTTTAGTTCCTGTATGAATATATATATATCTTATATATATATATGCATATAAATTGTTTTTTCTTTTGGTCAAAATATTGTACTAATAGATTATTTTTTTGTTGGTACGATTATCTTGGTCTTTTCTTTTTTACAAAAAAAAAATTTTCTTCCCGGTTGATGTTTGGTAGTATATTTTTACAATCAAACTATTTGCTGTTTTTTTCTCACTGCGAGGATTTACCAACAAGTTTGGTATATAATATATATATATATATATATATATATATATATATATATATATATATATATATATATAACCGTCTATGTGTTTTTATCTATCGATGCATCTCTGCATGGTGTTTGTGTACATTAACCACCTAAAAGTACATTGTCTTTTTTTAAACACCAGTTGCCCTATCAACGAGTGGTGAATGGCAAATAAACGACCATTTTCCAATCATTTAAATTCGTTCATTTTAAACAGACAACATCGATTTCACCCCCAAATCCATCGGATCAGTACTAATTCTATTATGTGGGCACGTCAATGAATATTTCATTTGAAAAACAGGAAAGCTGACCTCAGTCGATCAACAACTGAATCTCATTTGTCAGGATTTATTTGGGTTTTGTATTCAACGCGATTGGCCAACACCGCCACTACCGCCACTACCACCACCATCGTCGGACACAAAAGCAAATGTACCTCTAAATCAGCGACCGATTTAAATTGACAGTCAAGGTCGAAGGATATAAGATTTCATGAACGAGAATTTCATTACAGTTTTTTTTTTGTTGCTTTATAATTGTTTTAATTATATTTTTTTTCGTATTTTTATTTCATTTTTCTCTTCTTCTTTTCGTTGTTTTACTTTTTTTTTCTTTCTAATATTTTCTCTTTTGATTTTGTCTAATTTTGTTTTCGAAGATTTTTTTATGTATTTTAACAATTTGACACTCAAAAGAAACATTTTGTAAAGTATAAAATATTCATAATATTTTGTCTCTTATTTCTTTACAATTTTGGATCAGATTTAATTGATTCTACCAAAGATTTTAAAGACATACAGACTCTTGTTTAGCACTGCCAAAAATCTAAAGCCAAAAGTAGCTATTTAACCAACTAGTTCGCCATGGTTATGATGTGACAAGGGGTTGCAACTATGAAGAATCGATCAAGCATCGACTCGCTATTCAGTTGTGTTGCATATAAAAGATATAACATTACATATATATATTTACCAATCCCTCCGCACGCGCATGATGTGACACAAGGTCAATTCTTAAAGCTTGAATTCACAGTTTTCCTTCTCCTAGACCGGTTTCCTAACCAAGTTTAAAGAGCCAGTCTGTCCTACTATTTATCCATAGCTGGCGGGAGAGTAGGATTCATACCTTTCCCAAGGGTATTAGCGCTAAGTGAAATGCAATTACCGCGTCCAGGATGTGAACTCGGGTCGACGAGTCCATTTCCCATGGCTTTAACCATTACACCACGCGCTTCCATATAACATTACATATAAGGTGTGTCAAGAAAGTATTTAAGCAAAAATTTAAAGATGGATTAGAAATTTGATCAACCTGTTTGCCAGTAATAGTATTTAACACAAGGTAGCTTACTATGGATCATTCAGCAAGGATTGAACTCGATTATTAGTAGATGGGGATCTGCGAGACAAGCTTGTTAAACATTACACCACGATGGGAATACCCTAGCTATTTACCGCAGGAGTGGTAGTAACTATCTATGGGTTAAACAGATTAACATAGATTATTACAAAAAGCTTTATTTAAAATAAGGGTTTGAAAGAAAAATTGAATCACCACGAAAAATGTGTAAAACCAAACTGTCTTCTGCCTAAAATAACCCAATGAGTTGACAACCAACCAACCAACCAACCAACCAACCAATCAATCAATCAACCAAATTGTTCATCACGGGGAGAATGTGAAATAAAGTCACAAGTAAGGGGTATCCAGAGTAGTAATCGATATGCAAAACTAGCTTTCATCACGATGAGATGCCCTTGGTAACCCAATCCGTTAGCCACAGATAAGATGTGACACAAGGTCGTAAATATACCGACTTACGTTTCACGCATTAGTGCATATATATATATATATATAATATTATATATATATATACATATATATATATATATATATATACCTATATATATATATATATATATATATATATATATATATATATTGTATATTGCAAGGGTTTATTTTATAGAGATTTATATATATATATATATATATATATATATATCTGTGAAATGCCTGTTGCTAAGGGGTAGGAGAATCAGGGAGAACCTGCCCAGATTGCAGAGAAAATACGATGTTGAGAGACCCGAAATTTTCAATGATTCTAGGAAAATGACATCACTGACGAATCCTCACCCTTTTTCCCCAGAAAGATTTATTTCGCGAAATAGAAATTTTTAAAAAAATTCATAACGAATTAATATACAAGTCCCCCTAGTGAGGATCTAACTCTCTGTCTAGTAGCAATTCACGCAGCATTCTTGTATAGCGTGGATCTGGATTTCCCCCAAGGATTTCGAACATGAGGTGCAAGTAGACGAATTCATATACCTCGGTAGCATTATCTCTACTACTCAAAATACAAATAGGTTACACATGCGCTGAATAACAATCATATAGAAATCAGAATTCGTCTGATAACATAAAACGGATTAAAAAGAAAGCTGTAGCTATGTCAGTACTACTGTAGAGGGTGCAAACCTACAGTAGTACTGATACGGCTACAGCTATAAGACGGTTATACAACATTGGTTAAATAGTACCGTTTAGCTCAGTCGGTAGAGCACTCGCCTAGGAATCGCAAGGTTCCTGGTTCGATACTGGCCCGCGTCAACTCAGCGAATGAGTAACATAGGGATCTGTGCGGTAAAGTAAAGAGCTGATGGTAGGTGTGGCGCTCTACCTCCGACGCTAAAAGAATCTACTTGGTCTTGTGTTTGTGAAAAGGGGGACAGACCCCTCAATGTCTGGCTTATACCGACATTAGGCCACCTCATTGACTTGACTTACTTTTTTACTGTTATTCCACAAGGATGGTTGATATACCGTTAAACAAAGAAACAATTAAATAAACAAACCATATTTTGATCAAAATACTCTGTTTGTGTGAGTTCATGTAAAGACCAATACTCTATTTAAGCCAGGGTTCTGACTAAATTAGCCAGTTCGGGAGCGAGTTTTTGGCAATTCAGTTCCAGTTTCCGTCAGTACATGTTTTCTGTGTATATTGTTTCCCCATTGGTTTTGCAAAATCTCCATTCAACCATTTAGAATGGAAAAATGAGCCAAAACCTGGACTTTTATTTGTTATTAATTGTATATGGCTGGCAATTGGAATATCAGGGAGTCTTATTGTAGAATTCCCCATATTTTGTGCCCTGGTTGTAACACAGTAGCAGGATCAGTCTTCCTTAATCCAGTATGGAATTTTTTGATTGGCTGCAAACAGAAGAAAATGTGCATATTCTCATAACATTGCAGACATGCCAATCGTGGTCTTTTTTTCTCTACTATAACTAATGATTTTCAATTTGATCTACCTAGTCCTTTGATAATTGAACTTCTTGATACATTTTTAGTATAATCTATGGCTTTAATTGTTATATACTGATCTTTTCACAGTACCCAATCAACATATAACGTTGTATACCCTTCTTACTTCTTACTCTGGTCGTCTTTCTTCTGGGCGGCTTTGGTTCTATATTCTAACATCTTGGTCTGTATATCTTCTAAAGGTCTGGTCTTTCTTGTATGGGGATTTCGGGTCTGGTTTCTGTGGGATTTCTCATTATCAGAAGCCCTGTGTCATTGTTAGTTTTTAGGTAATAAACACAAGACTTCGATTTACGTTGATGTTACTTTATTTGTAAATCCCCAAACCAGACAATCTGCGCAGATGACAGGATGCGCATAGAAATGCGACTTACACCTTGCTAGCTCGGCTTCCAACTCCTAACTGCTAACTGACTTAAACTTACTATCTCCTTATACCGGAAGACAGGGTCTTCCATGGCTTCCGGTTCTCACGATCCGTCCCCGCAAGGCAGGGTGAGAGGGAGGTCAAGCGTTGTCACTCACTCTCAAGGCTATTAGGTGTACTATCGCCATTATGATTTCTACAATACCTTATAAAAGTATTAGGGATCTACTAACTATGTAACATAATATTTTTAGCATAAACTAAAAATTTTAAAGACTTATTTTGAACATTTGAAAATTAGAAATTGTCATATACTTGATATAAAATTAACTTTAATGAAAATAAACACAAACAAAATAATAATAATTAAAAAAAAGAAATCATTGATTTGTTTCAGATAAAAAAAAATTCAATCTTCTATAGAAATGAATGCATTCAATAAATATCTATTTATGTAGGACCTGCATCAATAATATTGTTTTTATTTTTATTTTTTTAAATGTACATCGTTATTTCTTACCTTTTTAGTGTGGACCCCCTTTCTTTAAGTCTCAGTTGATCTATCTCGTGAATCTAATTTAATTCTAGACATGAGATCAATACCAAAGTTCATTCGAGTTAATAAATACAGTAAATATTCCGACAAAATCTATTGTGCTTCAGAATTGATGAGCTAGAGCAGAATTGAAGAACTGAACCTTACGCCATCGACTGTTTCACTGTCAATTATCTGAACGAAAATAAACACTATTTACAACTACACAAACATTTTATATTTTTATTCATAACGAATTAATATACAGGTCCCCCTACACGAGGTGACCCATACAATAATTTATTGTTAACTGTCAGTTTCACTGTTTTGAGATCTCTCGACTTTACAATAACACTCATTCTCTCCGACACATACCTCACCTACCAAAACAGCATTGAATTTTGTAAACAATAATTTCTATTTCGCAAAATAAATCTTTCTGATAAAAAGGGGCGTGATGAATCGTCAGTGATGTCATTTTCCTAGAATCTTTGAAAATCTCGGGTCTTTCAACATCGTATTTTCTCTTCCAGGCGATGTAATCTGGGTAGATTCTTTCTGATTCTCCTACCCCTAGCAACAGGCTTTAACAGATCCCTATATTATATATATATATATATATATATATATATATATATATAGGGATCTGTGAAAGCTGTTGCTAGGGGTAGGAGAATCAGAAAGAATCTACCCAGATTGCATATATATATATATATATATATATATATATATATATATATTCTAAGAACCAATATTAGCATTAGTACGTCCGTGATATACTAACAGTGAACACAACGAAAAGAAAGACTTATTTCTACATGCCAGTGATTGTATTATATCTTGTCAAGTTTTACAAACTAAAATAGTCCCTTGAGCATATGAGGCTACTGCCTGTTGATCGCGTTTCCAGAACTACGTGGTAAATTACGTCAAAAAATGTTTCGATTTAGTCATTGGATTTCCATTTATTTTCATTATTTGCATTGACTGATCGTTACAACCATATCGATATTTACCAACGATATAAGGTAATCCCATGTCAAATCATACAGGCCATGTCAACCGACACCTTCAATTTTTCTGAAATTTTGTCCAAGTCTGGATTATGATAAGTTTAGACAGTCCCCAAAATTTGAGCTTCCAATTCCAAAAATTGGCGGAGTTATGTCGATTTTTAGCTCTCCAAATTTTGGGGGAGGGCGAAAAATGCCGACTTTTTGTAACCTATTTTTGTAAGCTATTTTTGTCTGTAGAATTAGTTCTAGAGCTTCCCTACTACTAAAAGTTGGTTTATAAAAGTGTTTTTATCAAAGGAATCCACAAATACTATACAAATCTTACAGTCAACCAATTTTAAGTTATTGATGATTTCTGTTTTTTTTTATAACAAGATCAATATCCCAATCTGGCACTGCATCTACGACATAAAGTTTTTTTCTATTTCACATATATTGAACATTATTTGTACCAAAAAGTTTGATTTTTGTTTAGAACTTAAAATTTCCAGCAGAAAACTTATATATTCGGCCAATTCCTCTGCACGAGTAGGATGTGACACAAGAACAATTTTTAAGCAGAGTTTAAGAGCTTTAAATTTCTAGGTGTCCTTCTCCTAGATCAGTTGCTGTATCAAGGTCAAAGAGCCCAGTCTGCCCTACTGTTTACCTTTAGCTGGAGGGAGAATAGTTGGATTCATACCTTTCCCAAAGATGTTAGTACTATTGACTTGCTAACAGCCCCGTCCAGGATTTGAACCCGTCGTGTCCATTTACTACGAGAGTAAACATTACACCACGCGTCCCCATCATATGACATGATTATATAACTATATATTATTTCTATTTGAAACAGTATAATTGTGTGCAAACAAATGAATATTATTAAAAAGAAAAAAATGACCTGAAACTATGTAATTATTAGTATTAAGTATAGTTACTTGAAACTATAAGGAGTCTAGAAAAGAACAAATCATTGCGTCCCGGTTACGCATTGGTCATACAAGACTAACGCACTCCTATATACGCAAACAAAGGAGCGCGTGTGTAATGGTTAAAGTCATGGTATTTCACTTAGCCCAGCTATGGTAAATAGCAGGACAGACTGGGGAATTAAAAACTGTTGAACTCCGCTTAAGATATTGTCCATATATATACAACCACAAACATGTTGACAACACATGGAATGCAGGTTTTTTGCACTCATCACCGTTATAAAGCAAACAATATGAAAGATCTTTTGAAACATATATATAAATATGACCCCTAAACTAATACAGATACACGATATGTATTACTTCCTAACCGTTAGGCATGATATAACCCCAGACGGGTTGATATGCCGTTAAAATCAATATTTATTGTTATTAATTGCTACATGAAATCAGATAACTGTATGCAAATAGATGACTATTGAATAATAAATTATTCTACGTTTTAATTACTCCGGGGTTTAAATTGCTGTGGTATATTGGTTAATAAAAAACAGAAGCACCGTTTCGGCCATTTTTTTAATAAGAAACAGAAGCACCGTTTCGGCCATCTTTGGAGTTTTAATATAAAAAGGGGGAAGGATTACTTCTCGCAGTTAACGTCAGCTGGACTACTTGTTGTATTCTTTATTTCGATAAGCAAGCTGAAATAATTATGCCGTTAAAATCAATATCTATTGTTATTAATAGCTACTTTGAAATCAGTTTGCAAATAAATCTGTATGCAAATAAATGACTATTGATTAAAGGAAATAGTTACTTTTCTGACGCGCTCAATTATTCTACGTTTTAATTACTCTTGGGTTTAAATTACTTCTTGATATTTTATTAATTTTTATGAGAACATTGTTTCATTGTTCGGTTCGATGTTTATTGCTCGGCGGCCAATTTCAAGTCTCCACGCCTTGAGGTTTTTTTCTTTCTCTCTCTCTTCTATTTTATGCTTTTAAAATGAGTCTATTTCAATTATTGCAAGAGATTCGCAGGTGTCTGTTGCATGCAGTATCCAGATCAATTCCCCGTTTCCCTCCCTTAAAACGATCTAATATCATGAAAGATGGAAAGAATCACTGCTTAATTGTCATCTCATTGCAATGAATTGACGTTAGAAAAAAACAAAAATCAAATAAATATGATGAGAGTTTTAATATTTGCAGAAAATATGACAATTCAACATTTTAAGAGTTATAAAGCAGACCCCGATGAACAAGAAATGTATCCGTCAATTTTTCTAAATTGATGAATAAACAATCATCATCATCCTCCTCCTCCTCATCATCATCATCATCATCAGTTCTTGATAACTGCGTGGTAACTTTTACTTTCTGTCATTTTTTTCACCTGATCCTTTCTGTCCACTAAGGACAATGACGTAGTGTCCAACAAAAAAAAAAAATGATCTGCGTCTGCGCAAGTAACTCTGCATGCCAATTCTTGAGTGACAGTCTTTGGTGCACTGTATGCACACAGACTGTGATGCTTTCTGTGGCTGCTGGCTTTTCTCTCTCTTTCTGGCTCTCTTTTCTGTCGAGGCTACTCTCCTCTCTGCCTCACCCCACTCCATGCCTCGCTTAACGTTGATAACTGCGTGGTAACTTTTACTTTCTGTAATTTTTATTTTCCTCTGATCCTTTCTGTCACTAAAGACGATGGCGTAGTGTCCCCCCCCCAAAAAAATATCCTTATCTGCCCAAGTGACTCTGCATGCCAATTCTTGAGTGGCAGTCTTTGGTGCACTGTATGCACACAGACTGTGATGCTTTCTGTGGCTGCTGGCTTTTCTCTCTCTTTCTGGCTCTCTTTTCTGTCGAGGCTACTCTCCTCTCTGCCTCACCCCTCTCCATGCCTCGCTTAACGTTGAGGCGTCAGGTTACGTAGTTTCTGTCTATGTCATTATCAAACCATAATCGTATTGGCGATAAACTGATAGTTACTACGCGCGGCTGTGTTCATATAAATGCCTGAAGTGCGTGGTGTAATGGTTAAAGTCATGGGAAATGAACTCGTCGCCCCGAGTTCAAATCATTGATGTGGTAAATTGCATTTCACTTAGCGCTAATACCCTTGGGAAAGGTATGAATCCTACTCTCCCTCAAGCTAAGGATAAATAGTAGGGCAGACTTGGCTCTTTAACCTTGGTTAGGCAACAGGTCTAGGAGAAGGAAAACTCTGAATTCACACCTGTTAAACTCCGCTTAAGAAATTGACCTTGTGTCACATCACGCTCGTGAGAAGAGGTTTGTGAATATATATAAACGCCTGAATTATTACGCAAACACACACACGCACACACACACGCACACACACACACACACACATCGGGTGATTATTGGAAAATTATTTTCTCTCACTTATACACACACACACACATACTTACACATTTATATATACATAAAGTTATTTATGGTTGTTCATAAAAAGCATCAGTTAATATAACTAATAATTCAGGATGGAGGAAATATTTTTTTAATTCATCATCATCATCATCATCATCATGCTGGCTGCACGGATATCCATGACGAGAAGTGTTTATAGCTGTACTTCTATATCAATAATGAATATTCAAAACCATAATGTCGACAGCTTTATCTGCGAGGCTTAGAATACGCTGGCTGTGTCCTCTGCAGGGATAAAAGTTGGCGTAGGGTTTACTGTCGGTATCACCCAGGCAGTGAGGGAGTCTATCCCCTTTTCACAATTTAGATTCAAATTCTGGGCATCAAATGAATCTTAGGGACGGTTGGCGAGAGATTGCCATAGATAACCATACTGCTGGCAGGACATGATGATGATGATGAAAATAAAATCCAACAATATGTTGAAAACAGAAAAACAAATCATGAACCCCTAAGGTTTGGACTGCTTCTTCATATATCAAAATACAATTTCCCAACAAGCTCATTTGGATGCAACCCCTAAGGATGCCGTAACACACTAAACTTCTAAAGCACTATTGATACTGTCAAAAATATTGTTTAAAGTTATGAACATATTTGATTAATTTTTCACTTGGAAAAAGCACGAATCCATCTTTTCTACCAGCCATTGGCAAATGATATTGCAATCTACGTTCGTAAGGCAAAAGGGCCAGTTTATCTCAGTT
>CM042157.1:19833260-19872343 GCA_023376005.1 Doryteuthis pealeii
TAATCACATTATTATTGTCATTAGAATTATATGTGTCCCCCCCCTTGCTTTCGAGTATTGGACATCATTTTTTAAGTAAATTACATTTTCCATTAACCAAATTCTGTTATTTAGAATCATTCCGGTGTAAATTCCAAATATCCTTCGGGGAAAATCTTGACAAGTTGATTTCTTTCTTTCTTTCTTTCTTTTTTCATTCTTTCTTTCTTTTTCTTTTTCATTCTTTCTTTCTTTTTCTTTTTTCATTCTTTTTTCTTTTTCTTTCTTTTTCTTTTTTCATTCATCTTTTCTTTCTTTCTTTTTCTTTCTTTCTTTCATTCTTTCTCTCCTTTCTCTTCTTTTTTTCTTTTTCTTTTTTTCTTTTTTTTTTCTTTCTTTTCCTTTTTTTTTCTTTTTCTTTCCTTTTCTTTTTTCTTTCTTTCTTTTTCTTCCTTTTCTTTTCTTTTTCCTTTTTCTTTCTTTCTTTTTCTTTCTTTTCTTCTTTTTTTTCTTTTTTTCTTTTTCTTTTCTTTCTTTTTCTTTCTTTCTTTTTTTCTTCTTTTTCTTTCTTTCTTTCTCTTTCTTTCTTCTTTTTTTCTTTCTTTTTCTTCTTTCCCTTTTCCTCTTTTTTCTTTTTCTTTCCTTTTTCTTTCTTTCTTTTCTTTCTTTTTTCTTTCTTTTTCTTTTTCTTTCTTTTCTTTCTTTCTTTCTTTCTTTTTTTCTTTTTTCTTTCTTTCTTTTCTTTCTTTTTTCTTTCCTTTTGTTTTTCTTTCTTTCCCTTTTCTTTCTTTCTTTTTTCTTTTGTTCTATCTTTTTTCATTCTTTTTTTATTTTTCATTCTTTGTTTCTTTTACTTTTTTTCACTCTTTCTTTTTTTTTCTTTCTTGTTATCTATTGATTATGTTGGTTGCTTGATTCTCGGCATGTCAACCCTTGTTGGGTCATTTTATGCTGAAGACATTGTTTTATTCATTCTTGATGGATACTGAAAAAGGATAAAGTAGATTTTTTAAACGCATCTTTGTTAACTCATTTTCTTCTATCCAACCAATAGTTGATACCCTAACAGATACTACCACTCTGGGTCTCTCTCTCTCTCCTCTCTGTCTCTCTGTCTCTCTCTCTCTCTCTCTCTCTCTCTCTCTCTCTCTCTCTTCTCTCTCTCTCTGGGGAAGTCCCTGTTGCATAGTGGCTACTGTGGTGTACTGTGAAATCATAGTAAGCGAGTTCGAATTCCAGTCATGCTATTACATTTACCTTCGAACTAATACTTCTGGGAAAGGTACGAATGCTCTCATCTCTACCATGGGTTAAATAGTACCACTACTGTTCTTCTGCAAAAAATAGATTTAACATCAACAATAGAGGATTGACATGCCACTAGACGAAAAAAACCCAGTCTGTCTCTCTGTCTCCCGCTCTCTTTTTCTCTCTCTTCTCTTTCTCTCTCTCTCTCTCTCTCTCTCTCTCTTCTCTCTCTCTCTCTCTCTCTCTCTCACACACACACACACACACACACACACACACTGTGTAACATGTTATTTACCAGAGAGTGTGTTTTATCTGCAGCAACCGTCTTTTCGACGTAGGCTTATTGTGTTAATCCTGTGATGAGCCCGTTTTTGCATATCAAAAGCCCACTCGTACTTCAAATCTTAACTCACAACACAAAGCAAAAAAAAAAAATGACCACGTGACATTTTGTAACTCGGAAAACACGTAATTTTGGGGCACCCGTAAATTCAAGACACCATTACATATATATGTGTGTGTGTGTGTCTGTCTGTCTGTCTATTTGTGTGTGTGCGAGGGTGAGATTTATCAATATTTAAATCGATAATGACCACGTGACATTTGTAACTCGGAAAACACGTAATTTTGTACCCGTATAATCAAGACACCATTATATATATGTGTGTGTGTGTGTGTCTGTCTGTCTGTCTATTTGTGTGTGTGCGAGGGTGAGATTTATCAATATTAAATCGATAGATGTAATGCATATCTTAATCTTTTCATTCTATAATTGTTTAACTTTTTGCCTCTTTAAACCGCTCACCGCGGCTCTCTCACCACTGTGATCCTACCGTAAACCGCTGTACAAAAACAGATCATTATTTAATTATAATTGAGATGAAGGACTCAGATTACAATAATAATACGACTTTTATTGAATAAAATGAGCTTTGAGGTAAACAGACAGTGAATTTTCAACTATACATGTTAAAAAATACCAAAAAAATTTGGTACATTACGTGGTGGGAAACTTAGTTGGCAAAGAGTTAAATTCAACAGAATTACTTTACATTCCTCGTTTTCCATGGCTTACATAGAAAAAGGCAATGGATCTTTGCTCTGCCAAATGTCAATCAAAGGTTATTTTAGTGATTTACTTTTGCCTTCTCTCGGCTAATTTATTATTCACACCAATCTCCTGTGTCAAGTTGATTCAACTGTTGTTCCGTACGCGTCCACACGCGCTTTTGTTGACATTCACTTGTGACATATAGGCAACGTTGGCTTGCATAATTGGACTCGGTCCTTTTTTTAAGACAATGTAATGGAATAAACCAAGAAAAGTGTCCAGGTTGAAGTGAGGGCTAAGAATGAAAGAAAAAAAAACGAGAGGGAAAAGAAATAGAATAATAAAGAGAGAACAGAAGGCCGCCCTGTCGGTTGGGGCGTTAAATGCACCGACTGCAACTCTGTAAGACTCCCCCAATGGGGCCACCCTGGCGACCCGTGATGCTTAAGGATAGAGCCCAGGTGTATGAGCAGTTCATGACATGCAATACTCCACTTTGGCTCTATCTTGGGCTAGACGGGCGGTCGGAGAGGCCCCCTCCGACCAGTCGGCTGGTCAAGTCAAGCCCTAGCGCCTATATGATTTTCCCAACCCTATTGCCCTTATGGCAAGCCCCAACCCCTTTTTATCATATGGCGGTGGCTGCAGGTCTACATGTCCTGGGAATGACGTTAAACTCTATCTGATGGTGAGGTTCCAGTTCTGGAGGTTTGGGGAACGTGGAGCACTCCATTCATCACCATTGCTCCCTGGTCCACTCTGACCCGGACTGGTAGTACCTGTTAGGGTCCCATCTATGGGTTAAATAGAAAAATGTATTTATAAAAAATTGTATTATCCATTAGAATTGATTTATTTCAAAAGTTTATCGGCATTAAATGACCCACTGAGGTTGATATGCCGTAAAACAAAACAAACAAACAAGAACAGAAGGTTTGTTGGTTGGTTGGTTGGTTGGTTGGTCCATATATGACCTTTAGGCACCTTTTTTGCGATCTCAATTCATAAGGACATGTTTTTCATTTACACCGTCAAAATCCAGTTGTTTGTTGGGGTTAGCTTTAGGGATTAGGGTTAGGGTTAGTTTTATAATTAAATAAAAACTTTAAAAATCGTCTGTTAACAAACAACCGGATTTTGACGGTGTAAATGAAAAACATGTCCTTATAAATCGAGATCGCAAAGGGGTACCTAAAGTTCATATGGTCCGGTTGGTTTGCTTTACAACATGTCAACGCGTGGGTTATTTCATGCCAAAGCAAGTGGTAAAATGTTTAGGTACAGGACATATATACCAAAGAGGGACCCCTTAAGGAAAAATTATTCCTTATATTGTAATATCTTATTATAATGGAGATTGTGAGTTTTTCTGTCTTTAACCGAAACTATATTACTACCCAAGTCACAATTCCCTTAGTTATTTACGTCACATTCTCCGTAATTTTATTTTTTATTTACACCTCAATTATTAATAAAATTGTTTTACATTATTAATACTGTTGAACATATCTACACACTCGGTATTTACCCCGTACCCCACGTGTACGGGTTAGGCACAAGGCCTATAAATGGGGAACACCCACAAGCCGAAGACTCATGGGTGGCGGGTGCTAAAAATGCGTTGATCCCATCGGCATTGCCCTCAAGAATCAATATAAAAGCAAGAGCAATGGATTGCAATGAAGGTCATTTTGTGTACCTCTCTCACTGACACACACGCACGTGCACACACACACACACACACACCACACACACACACACACGCCTGTCTCTCTCTGTGTCTCACCCCTCCTCTCTCTCCCCACTCTCTCTCTCTTTCTCTCTCTCTCTCTCTCTCTCTCACTTTCTTCCTATCTGTCTATGTATCTATGTTCCTGTTTTCTTAGAAACGACATAAAGGAATGATACAATCAATGTTTGATAAAATAACAACCTTTCCCTTATAAGTTATTTCTGTTTTGCCTGTGACTATCTCCCCCTCTCTCTCTCTATCTATCTGTCTGTCTGTCTGTCTGTCTATCAATCTATCTATCTATCTGTCTGTCCCTGTTTTCTGAGAAGAAACGTAAAGAAACGAGAATAATCAACATAAAAGCAAAAGCACTGTGGATTCTAATGAAAGCATTTGCAAGAGAAAAAACAAAAAAAAGAAAAAAAAAATCAAACAACAAAACAAAACAAAAAAAACCAAACAAATAGAATGACCCTTTCACTGAGTTGTCTCTCTTATCGCACAGAGATGTGTGACTGATTTGTTTCATGGCATAATAGTCTTGGCAAATAAGGGGAACGGCATTATTCTGAAATTCGGATGGCGTTGAAATCTGCCGTCAGATACAAACAATGAAGAACTTGAAGGTTTTCTCTCTCAAATGTTAATTCTTCCATTTATTTCTCCTTTTACATTCACTTTATTTTATTTTACTTGATTTTTCTGTGTTGTTGATACTTAGCCGAGTGAAATTCAAAAGGCACAAAGCCAAATATAAATTTAAAGAGCGAAAAAATAAACGTAGAATTGCCTTTTAAATCAGGTATTTGAAGATATTTTCTTGGGTATGAAACCTGTTATCGTTGCCAATACAAAGAATATGGCAATCACAATGGCATAGGAACCGTTTCTTGTTTGTAGTCTGTTTTATTTACATTAGTATTTATTTTTTTCTTTTCTTTCTTTTTGTTTGTTTTCTCAGGCTCATGGTATCTCACCAATGTTTACCCCATTTGTAAGCATTTCCTTTACTAAAACAGGCTTTTCTGTACACAACATTCATATTCTTCAGTAAATTTTACATAGTTTGCACTTCTCGGCAATTTTTGCCATACACCAATTAAAAGAAATGCAGAGTTTATAGAGTTTATTTCTTTAGTGTTATTTCTTCATTTTGTTTCTTTTCTTCCTTTTTTAAAACCGTAAAAAACTTTATGTAAGAGAAATCTGTTTTTTTCTTTTTTATAACACATAAACCTGGAATTGTTCTTTATATTAAACGTAAAAGAAAACATTAAAAAGTGAATTTTCAATTTTTTTATTGATGTTTTAAAATATTTTTTAACAATCCCCGTGCGTATTAAAAGAGCGTGTTTTGCACATAGCTATTTAGTTGATTTTTAGAAGAATTTCCTGTGATCCCCCCTTATCAGTAGGTGCGTGAAAAGGGGCATATGTCAGTATTTTTCGACTTGACCTTAAATAATCGATTTAATTAATTTTAGTTAGATTTTTAAAATGAAAAGCAGACGAAGGATTGGGTACGGCTAGACTAGAGTAAAAGTAAAGTAAAGTCGTCGGGGCGGCCTAATGTCGGTATCAGCCAATCAGCGAGGGAGTCTATCCCCTTTTCAATAGCGCTAGACCAAGGAGATTGTCTTAGCGTCTGAGGTGGAGCGCCACACCTACCATCAGCTCCTTACTTTACCGCACAGATCCCTGTGCTACTCTTACGCTGAGTCGGCGAGGACCGGTATCGAACTAGGAACCTTGTGGTTTCTAGCCGAACGCTCTACCGACTGAGCTAACCTGGCCCTTTTTTACGAATGTAACAATTTTTCAACTAAAACTAAAATTTAACTTCAATTAATCGATTTAATTAATTTTAATTCGTTCTTAAAAGGAAAAGCAGACGAAAGATTGGTACGGCTAGACTAGATTACCTATGAAATATTATTTTGCTTTTTAACGAATGTAACAATGTTTCAATTAAAACTAAAATTTAACTTCAAATAATCGATTTAATTAATTTTAATTAGATTTTTAAGAGATAAAGTCCGTTTGGTTTGTTCTTTTTTTGTACCTAAGTATTCCAAGTCTCCAAATTATCTTTCAATTCCATTGTATAAAATAAGCATGTCAGTTTCCATTATGAAGAGACGTAAACTATCATTTGCTTCTGAATGAAATACATCGTACAATTTACCAGCCAGGGCGTTCTATTTATTCTCATTGTTTTCAAATTGGCCCTGGGTATTCTTGATTTCGTGACGATATATCACGTTCTGAGGCTCATCATCGATCCATCTTCATTCTTTTGTGACCGTTTTAGCACCGAGAATTTGAAACACTTGCATACATTCTATACATACTGTCGGCATATGGTTTCGTTAATTAAGACCTACGTCCTTTGTATGAAACAGGCAAAAAAGGTTTTGGTAAAAGAACAAAAAAGAAGAGGAAAACCATCTACCCTTGTGGGATAAATTTAAAGTGATAGATAGGGAAGAACATTGGAGAAGAAGACGTCTCAAAGAATCATTGCATATGTTGGGATACAGTGACCTCTTGAGTAAACCAAGTATAGAGATGAACACAGTATGGGAATCAAAAATTGAAAAGTCTATATTAAATAGTTTATATTCAAGTAAATATATAATATATATATATATATAATATATATATGTGTGTGTGTGTGTGTGTGTGTGTGTGTGTGTGTGTGAAGAAAGGAAGTGAATCCGACGGTATGTAGTATATTAGGAAAAATGAAAAAAACACAGGTTTAAATGGGTTAAGTGGCGAGTTTATTGGCCGACGCTGCAGTGTTTCGATCTATTAATTAGATCATCTTCAGGGCATTTGTTGGTATATGGAAGGTGATAATAAATTATTTATCACAGAATAACGAGAAAAGCGAGTGGTAGTTATGTGTTATTCAGTTTAAAATTTTTTGAAGTTTGAAAGAAGAACGGTTTTGAAATGTGACGTCAAATATTCTATTTTACGGCGTTGGTATGGGATGGTGTATGTGTGTGTATCGAAAGGAAACATTGTGCATTTTTTTAGGTGTGTGGTTGTGTGTTTGTGTTGTGTGTGTGTGTGTATAAAAATTTATTTTTGCGAAGGACGACACGGAAATGAACTTTAAGGTTGTGTGTGTGTGAGAAAGGTTCATTTCCGCTGTCGTCCTTCGCAAAAAAAAAAAAAAAAAATTATACACACACACACACACACAGACACACACAACCACACACCTAAAAAAATGCACAATAATTAATGTTATGTAGAATTAAACAAAAGACACATTTCCTGTTTAACAATTTTATTTTTGATCTTTTCGATTTTTCTGGCCAACTTTTTAATATTTGGGTGGAATTCGGGGATAAGTCCACCAAAGTTCAGGTCACAAGTACTTTCAGCACTTCGAAGTGACATCATCAGGGGTGATGTGTGCCAGTTTTTTAAAATTATATTAATGTGGAGGCTGGAAGGAGAAGAATTGATGAGAAAGGTGTTATAGGCATTTTAAAGTACTCGGGACCTGAACTTAGGCGGACTTATCCACGAATTCTACCCAAATATTGGCCAGAAAACTCGAAAAGATCAAAAATAAAATTGTTAAATAGGAGATGTGTCTTTTGTTTAATTCTACATGTATAAATGAAAGAATGCTGCCCAAATAACACACACACACACACACACACACACATATATATATATAAACATATATATATATATATATATATATGTCCGGTTAAGAGATATATTAGTAGAAGTAGTAGAGTGATGTGGCCATGGTAACAGCCTGGTACAATCAAGCAGGTAAGTAGTAATACTGGTGTGACGTAGTAGTAGTAGAAGTAGTAGTAGTATTAGGCGTAGTAGTAGGCATTGTACCTCTACATTGCTCGGTATTTATGGCTGACACCAGCCAATCATATTTTTTTATATGTATATAACTTCTCCTGTATTTCTGTATAGGCACTTAAGCAGATGAGGTAGTCTCATTTCTGTTCCGTCTGAAGGGGCAATGATTTGATTCATTCCATTTCCAATGTTATTAGCATCACGTGAAATAAAAAGCAGCCTTGTCAAGGATTTGAACTCAGATCGCCGAGTCTATTTCTTACGTTGATAATCATTAAACCACAAACACCGTAAATAACTTAACTATAAATATAAATTAGAAGAAAAAAAAAGAGTTAGGCATTTGAAAAAATATACAAATTCTGTTTAAAAAACGAATGACATTTTTCAATCCGTCTGCAAATTAAAAAAAAATAAGAAACAGAGTGCGAAGAACTTGAACGAAAAAATACAACGATGAAATGGATATTTCCTCGCTAAAGAAAACGAGAAAGAAAATAAAACTTAACTTCATATTACATTTGTTGAGAAATTTTGTGTATATAAGGTGTGTGCTAAATCCTCGCCCATACTTATAGACTAGGCGAGATCATGTGATTTAATTTCTTGGCCAATCACTGGCAGTACTCTGAGGCTGATACAATACTTAACCGACCCTACTGGTCATAATTACGGACGACGGACATAGTATTAAATCACTGGACCTTTACCAATACGCAGGATAGGACTTATAGGCCAAGGATGGCATTTAAAAGCTTTACAACATTAAATGGTGTAATTCTACCAATGCAAGTTGACACGGTTAGTTAATGCAATGGATAAAAGTTAATGAATATAAAACTAGTAATTGTTTAGCGGTTCATCTTGCACAATTTTAACTATTTTTGTTGTATTATTTGATTTTTTTCGGACTGTTATCCGCCATCTTTACTGTTATATACACAACGTTTCCGCCGATGTGCCCTACGGCCTTCTTCATGTGTTTCTTGTCAAACTCCGGTGTTTAAATGTTTTAATCGGGAGTTATCACAGAACTTCGAACCGAACCCTATGTTTAATACAAAGGATGTGTACAAGCGTTTAAATTGTTTGCTTTTGCTTTTTAGTTCATGATTTATTGTAATGACCAACTGAAAATACCCAGAATGCACATCTACACACCCTTAGATTTGTTTAATAACCTACCGAACATCCATATCTATACTTACTATTCTTCTCCTTACCTCCTCTAACTCTCTTATCCATCCCACACCCCTACTACCCCACACCCGAGTCTAATACTCTCACTGACAAAAAAAACCCCCAGTAACATAGGTATGTATGCTAAAAAATTAAAAAAAAATTAGTACTAACCCTTTTTGCTCTATGTTTGAAGATGGTGTTAAGAGCTAAGGTTGTTGAAGTTGAAATAAATTATTACATGAATCATATTCAAATATTTGCCTTCATTTATTCAATATATATGTATTACGATGGCGTAGTGTCCAAAATAAAAATAACAATTTTATCTGCATCTGCGCAAGTGAAAATATCAGGCCAATTCTTGAGTGACAGTCTCTGGTGCACTGAATGCACACAAACTGTGATGCTTTCTGGGGCTGTAGCTGCCGCTAAAGACTTACCAGTTTAATAATGTTTTATTTTTGTATGAATATTTTTGTTTGTATAAATTAACTACCAACAAGAGTATTAAATTCATGGTAGTTTAAGAGTTAACATCATTTGATGCAGAGCACTAGTTTCTGCGGTCTAGGAACCCTAACCAAAAGTGGAAAGGGGACCTTTAGTTAGATTAGCGCTGCCAGGCTGGTCGGAATGAGGCAACAAGCATTTCACGGTGTTAATTGAATAAAATTAATTACATCAGTAAGAATTGTCATGCCTTCACATTTATCCAGACCGGGGCTGCCGTTATAGGGGCTGTTGGCGTCTCTCTCTATTTCTGGATCTCTTTTCTGTCGAGGCTACTCTCCTCTCGTCTCTCCGTGCCTTGCTTAACGTTGAGGCGCCAGACCGCTCTATTTTTTGCATCTACCTCCCACGTGTTTGTGTCAATATGGCATATCCTCATAGCTCTACTGCAGACAGCTCTTTTAATGTAAAGATAAGTAAACTTTCGACAACTATTGTATGTATTTATTAGATATTTCTTTAGCCAAAACCAACGAACACAAATTTACAAAGAAACAGGGGACAGCTGCGAACAAATAGAGATGATACGAAAGAAACCGCTTGAGGTTGCAAAGGGTTTCACATACTAAAAGTTGAGTGGGAGATTTATAGCCTTTGCAACCATCTACTTCAAAATAACCCCCCACGTAGGGCTAAGAACAGTAGCTATTTCTTGGCCAGAAAAGCATTTATCACTGGCCATTTCTTTTCAGCTTAGTCCCCAGGTGTTGGATTTAAATATTCTTTGCCACACTTCTCGTATTTTCTCGTCGCCATGAGAGTAAGCTTACATTTTCATGTACAAATGACTAGCAGGTTACCTGTCGTTGCCAGAAATTTACAAATGTAAAAATAAATCAATAACAACAGTATAAGTATAAAAGATATTCATCAAACACATATCCTTAGACAACCCTAACCCTAACCTAACCCCTACCCTTAACCCTAACCCCCAAGCCTAACCCTAACCGAAGAGTTTGTACGTAACAAGAAAGCCTGAAGAAAGACTGTGTTTCTGAATAATAGCAGTTTGCCGAAAAACTTTTGCTGCCTGTAGTATATATATATATATATATATATATATATATATATATATATATATAAATGTTGTTCTGGTTCCAACGGGAGAAAATTCAATATTTTATAAAAAAGGAAGGTCCGCAAAATGTATTTTGTTCTCAGAAAAATTTTTTTAATTCTTTTTGTTTTACATATGCAACACGTGTTTCAGATCTTCTGGTATCTTCTTCAGGCTTTGATTGATAATATGAAAATTTATCAATCAAAGCCTGAAGAAGATACCAGAAGATCTGAAACACATGTTGCATATGTAAAACAAAAAGAATTAACATTTTTTTTCTGAGAACAAAATACATTTTGCGGACCTTCCTTTTTTTATATATATATATATATATATATATATAATATATATATATATATATATATTGGAGATTATGTGCTTAATTGAAGTCATACCTAATTTCTTAATTAATTAATTATAATTAAATGAATTAGGCGTGCATATCGGTTTATTGTTTTCGCTTTACATTTAAACCGATATGCACGCCTAATTCATTTAATTATAATTAATTAATTAACAAATTAGGTATGACTTCAATTAAGCACATAATCTCCCCCAAAATTGTCGGCCTTCGCCATTTCAAACACATTGTTTGACCACCTCATATATATATATATATATATATATATATATATATATATATATATATATATATGGAGACAAGTCTGCTACCATTGGTTTCATGCTGTATTGTACGTTGACTTACTACTGCATCTTCAAGTGTAATAGTGCCAACCATACACATTTTAACATGCATACATACATACACACACACACACACACACACACACACACATATATATATATATATATATATATATATATATATATATATATAACATTTAATGTTCTTCTAGAAACTCGTGTAATTTGATTTCCTAGTTTTCCGTCCTTTAAATAAATGTCATTTTTATAATAATCAGTTCTTACTAATTAGGTTCCAGACAGCTGACTAAATTAGAAAACTCATGGCATCTTTAATTCATTTAATTTTGAAGATATGTCAATTTAAACAGAATTCCATTAAAAAGTTTTGTAATTATAAATTTATTGATGTCTGATATACCTTACGACTACATGCACTACCTTTAATATCGTAGTAAAGTTACGCCCTCTGTAGCATAACAATTGTTACATTTGTAGATGAATTTCCTACACTAAATGTAACAAAATATATGGGACAGAAGTACGAAAGTATACAAGCTATGTACCATAATAGTTTGTTACATTTTGAATTTTATACACTAATGTAACAAATAAATGGGACAATAGAAAATACAAGCTATGTGACGAAAGTATACAAGCTATGTACCATATATTGTTACATTTGTAAATGAATTTCATACACTAAATGTAACAACATACAATGGGACAGAAGTACAAGCAAATGTACAAGCATACAAGCTATGTACCATAAATGAATTTTCATACACTAAATGTAACAAAAATAATGGGACAGAAGTATGAAATAATACAAGCTATGTACCATAATAATTGTTACATTTGCAGATAAATTTCATAGATTAAATGTCACAAATATAATGGAACAGAAGTAGAAAAAAACATTCAACGTCTATCCTGTAATAATGTTAACGGAATTTTCCGACTGAGCAAGAAAGGAACAAAAACTGCTATTTTTACATGAATGTTACAGAAAAATATGGGTGTTGAAAACTCTATCAGACCAGTTAGATTATCATGGTATAGGATAGAAGCAAAATCGTCACTATTTATTGACTCTACCAAGCAGCAGCAGCAAGCTTCTGTTAGAAATTGGCCAATAGGACGAAAAGGAAAAAAAGCATTTAAGATTGTTTGCATTGTGCTCAAGATCACTTAGGCGATGGAAGCTTTTTATCAGAAAGACTTATCCTTCGATTCTAACACCAAAAGGGTAAGAGACTTTGGATGAACACCAGAGCTTATTACAAACGGCGGACTTATATATCATCATAAAGACAACAGATCTTGGATTAATACCAGAAAGACTACAGATGTATATACAGAGGCTTATCAGCTTAGACTGGCACAAGGCCACACGTAAGTGGAGTTCTCTGAAAATTCACCTCACTGACTTGTAATACGAATGACCAGCTTTAAATTACACCGCAGCGCAGCTCCTATATAAAGTCGTCGGGGCGGCCTAAAGCTGGTATCAGCCAATCAGCGAGGGGGTCTATCCCTTTTCAATAGCGCTATACCAAGGAGATTATTCTAGCATCTGAGGTGGAGCACCACGCCTACCATCAGCTCCTTACTTTACCTCACAGATCCCTGTGCTATTCATACGGTGAGTTGGCGAGGGGTGGTATCGAACTAGTAACCTTGTGGTTTCTAGCTGAACGCTCAACCACCTGAGCTAACTCGGCACTGTGGGTAAATAGAAGGGTACACTGGGCTTTTTAACATTGGTATTTATCCTGTTATTATAGGTAGATAAAGACGTCAGGCTGCCTAAAGTCGGTATCAGCCAATCAGCGAGGGTGTCTATACCCTTTTCCCTAGCGCTAGACCAAGGAGATTATTCTAGCATCTGAGGTGGAGCACCACGCCTACCATCAGCTCCTTACTTTACCGCACAGATCCCTGTGCTACTCATACGCTGAGTTGGCGAGGACCGGAATCGAATTAGGAACCATCTGGTTTCTAGCCGAACGCTCTAACGACTGAGCTAACCTGGCCCCTTATAAAATATCATATTCCCAAGAGAATAGAGGAATCTAATACAATTTAGTTAGAGTTGAGGGAAGTGGGGCATTGGAAACACGGTACTTTAATTAAGCTGGTATAGTGTTTGTGCATATTCTCCTGGATTTAGTCATTCCAAAGTGATTTGTCCGCAAGGGAATATGGCATACAGGATGTCAATCAGCAGTTAAACCGGCATTGTGTATCTTAGCATTTTGAACAAAAGGGGTTGTGCGTGATAGCAATCAACACTATGCCCAAATAACAAGAGTTTGTTCGCTTCATTAACCCCGACTACCGAAAGAAATATTCGTAGAACGGAGGGTATTGTCTCACCGATACAATTCGGAGAAAGTAATTTGGCTATGCAAATTGCGTGGGCACTTAAATCGTTAGAGATACTAGCAAAAATATTCGCTCGCCTGGCGCAAGTATTTAAGTTTTAATGTGATAAAATATTATATTATATTATTCGCTGACAGGACAAAGTGCCCAACACAGACGTGCTGGAATGAGCAAACATAAACAGCATGCTCGCCCTCATCTGCGAGAGACGCCTGCGTTGGCTTGGTCACGTCAGGGGGATGGACAAAGGCCGCATCCCCAAAGACCTACTGTATGGTGAGTTAGTAGAGGGCATCCGACGAGTAGGGAGACCATGCCTGCGTTCTAAAGATGTCTGCAAGAGGGCCATGAAGACGTGCCACATCGACATCAACCCATGGGAGGCTTATGCAGAAGACCATGTGACCTGGCGCCTCCTCGTCAAACAAGGAACGAAAAGTAGTGAAAAAGAAAGGAAAGAAGCCGCCGCAGAAAAGAGAGCCAGAATGAAGGAGAGACAACAGCATCTCCAGCAAGCATCACCGGTTGTTTGCAATCACTGCAGCAGAGATTGCCATTCAAAGATTGGTCTGTTCAGCCACTCACGCAGTTGCAGATTTAAAAAAGTGGACACTACGCCATCGTTTTTAGTTGACAGAAGCATGCCAACATATATATATTAAAACATCCAACGAAACTAGATAAGAACAATGGGATTACTCGTAGCGTAGTGGCTAACATGCTGTACTGTGACATCGTTATAAAAAGGTTCGAACTGCACTCGCGCTATTACGTTCACTTTCACACTAATACTGTTGGGAATGGTAAGAACTCGCTCTTGCACCAAATATGGGTTAATTATCAATGGGCCAGTATCGAACCAGGAACCTTGTGGTTTCTAGCCGAACGCTCGTATAATTTCTCACCACATTACAGTTGGTTTGAATTCAGGGTTTTCCTTCTCCTACAGTTGTTGCCTTACCAACACTAGTTAATCCAATCTGCCCTATTATTTACTCATAGTTAGGAGAAGAACATACAGTTTCATGCCTTAGCCAAGAACATTAGCTCGAAACGCAAAAAGATTGTCCAAGATTTGAACTCAGGTCTTCCATTCCATTTAAAGTTTACCTTCTCTTCGTGTAGATGATTTATTTCAATTGAAGCAAAGAAAGAAAATTCCGGCTTCTCTCATTAAATTGAGGCTCATGCTCGACAATATTGAAACCATACTCATTAAGAAATGAAAAAAAGAATACATTTTTTCCGTAAATCTCTTTACAAATACGCGTCAATTTTTCTTCTTTTTCTTTAAGGGAGATGAATAATGGCGGACACTTTTATCATATAATAAAAAGGTCATTAATTTTAATTATGATTTACACGTTTCGAACATCAACATTTCTGTTATTAGTTTGAAACAATCGGCTTTTCAGGTTAACGTATTTCCACGTTTTTTCGTCTTCAGATGATTTAATCTTTCTCTATCTCTCTCTCTCTCTCTCTCTCTCAATATATATATATATATATATATATATATATATATATATATATATATATATGAGAAGTAAACAAACAAACAAACAATGTGTTTTGATATGGCTTTTTTAGCCGAGAATTTTTGGGAGAATATGTGCTTAATTGAAGTCGTACCTAATTTTGAAAATTAATTAATTAATAATTAATGAATTATGCGGGCATACCTAATCGAGAAAAATCAATCTCTGTATGTACATTTCAGCCTATTAGGCCTCATCAGCAGAACTATATAATATATATATATATTATATATATTAATATATATATATATATATTATATATATGGAAGAAATAAGAGGAAATTAATCCGACAGTATGTGGAGAAAGGTAGACAAGCATGGCATCTTGTTGAAAATCGATTATTTTCCTTCTCCTACAGTGTTGCCTTACCAACACTAGTGAACACAGTGAAATTACAATAAACATCCATTTTTTAAAACATCCTGTGTTTGTCTACCTTTCTCGACACACACATATATATATGTGTGTGCGTATGTGGGTGTGTTTGTGTATGCGTATATATATATCTGTGTGTATGTATGTATATATGTATGTACGTATCCATGTTTGAATACATGTGTGTGCATGTATGATGTTTGTAAATATGTATATGTTTATATATATATATATATATGTGTGTGTGTGTGTGTGTGTGTATGCGTGCGTGCATATATGTGTACGTGTTTATCTATATATACATATAATATATACTTGTGTGTACGTGTATATATGTACCTATATATGTACCTATATATATATATATATATATATATATATATATATATATATATATAATATATATATATATATCATTGCAATCTCTCTGTGTCTCTGTCTGTCTGTCTGTCTCTGTCTCTATCTCTCTCTCTCGATATATATATATATATATATATATATAGATAGATAGATATATATATCATTACTACGTATATATAGTAAGCAGGTTTCAATGAAATAAGATCAATAATTTATCATGAATCATAAAAGATATATGTGTGTATGTGTGCGTGTTCATTTTTCCGAAAATCATTTGTCAAAAATAATAAATTGGAATTTCATTAACAGATTTGAAATTTGAAATCTGCACTGAGTGTACCCTAAAACAAAAACAAAAAAACAAAAAAAGGAAAAGACACGAATGGTTCCTTTATATATTCCTATATATATTCTTATATTCTTATAAATATTCTTATATATTTTATATTCTTATATATATTCTTATATATATTCTTATATAGATACTTATGTATATTCTTATATTCTTATTTTCTTATATATATTCTTATATATATTCTTATATTCTTATATATATTCTAATATTCTTACATATATTCTTATATATATTCTTATATTCTTATATATATTCTTATATGTACTCTTATATTCTTATATATATTCTAATACTCTTACATATATTCTTATATATATTCTTATATTCTTATATATATTCTTATATGTATTCTTATATTCTTATACATATTCTAATATTCTCACATATATTCTTATATTTATTCAATATGTATTCTTATATTCTTATATATATTCTTATATATATTCTTATATTCTTATATATATTCTTATATATATTCTTATATACTTATATATATTCTTAAATTTATTCGTATATTCTTATATATATTCCTATATTCTTACATAAATTCTTATATATATACTTATATATTCTCATTATATTCTTATATTCTTATATATATTCTTATATTCTTATATATATATTCTTATATGTATTCTTATATTCTTATATATATTCTTATATTCTGATATATATATGCTTATATATATTCTTATTTACATTCTTATATTCTTATATGTATTCTTATATATATTGTTATATTCTTATATATATTCTTATATTCTTATATATATTCTTATATATATTCTTATATTCTTATATATATTCTTATATATCCTTATATTCTTATATACATTCTTATGTATATTTTTATATTCTCATATATATTCTTCTAAAATTCATCAGAATAAATTCTGTTTTTTATCCAACTAAGCCTTTAACATATTTACAAGTTTTTTAAACATAGATTAAATGATTGCGTAGAAGTAATTCATTTCTAATAATTATATTTTGTATTTTCGTTGAATTAATCAATTCCTTTGATACATTTCTTTAGATTTCATACGCACAAGGATCAACAAAAATGTTGAAAAATTAAAGTGATTGTAAAATTCACTACATTATTATAGGACTGGGTTAGCAAAGTCGGTAGAGGGTTCGGCTAGTTCGATATCGACCCTCGCCAACTCAGCGTATGAGTAGAACAGGGACCTGTGCATTAAAGTAAGGAGCCTAGTAAATAAAGGAGTTAGGTTAAGACAGTTATCTCTAGACTTCAGGTTCAATCATGGTCAAGGGCAGCAGTAACATAGAATAATAATTAACACAGCTTAACACCTGTATCCCTGTTATGGTTAGCGGAATGAGAACAAGAAACCCCCGTGGACTAAATAAAGGGTCAGGTTCAAAGTTTCGTGATGACTCCCGATTACAACAAGAAGGTTACCGAGTCTCTGAAAGTTCCCGAGTCCGACAAGAAATACCTGAAGAAGGCCGGAAGGCACATCGGCCGAAACGTTGTACAGATAACAAATTATGGTTTCTAATCCAATATGTGATCTACCGAGTTGTTTACATTCCAATATGTGATCTACCCATTAACAACCCATTATTTCCCCATTAAACTAACCCTAACCCTACCGTGTCTTCTTTTTTTCCTAGTAGATCCCATGCCATGAATAGTAGATTATTAGTAGATCACAAACCTTCGGTAGATCACATATTGGAAGAGTAATGTAACTTGTTTATTGCTAAAACCGTCCGAGTAGATGAAATGTAGAGGTACTATTTATCACATAGTTCGGAGGAGGATGAGGGTTTATACGTTTCACGGTGTTGCATAGGGCCAAATTCGAGTTGTAGCAGTAGTCGCTTAGTAGTAGTAGTCGCCGTTAGTTCAGAAACAACATACCCAAGTTGTATAGTCACAAAGGGGTCGTTTATTCCTTTCTAAGCTCGTGGGTTTTTTTCAGAGAGAGAGAGAGAGAAGAGAGAAGAGAGAGAGAGAGAGAGAGAGAGAGGGGAGGGAGAGGGCGGGTAAGATAAAATTATGCTATCGTAAATCATGTTTGGTACTACTATGCGAAACCCATACGGGAGAACACGGAAATCCCCCCCTCGTCTGCCTCCCACGAGGCCTAACCGAAAAAGGGCCGATTTTCCTTCTCTAACGTTTTCGACTCAGGTGTTGGAGGATCACTTCCGCTCCTCCACAGAAACTAGAGTTCCAATCTTTAACCTCTCTTTGGTTCTTATTTCTTTGTCGTCTCTTTCTCCAGAAATACGAATATCGTTTTATTTTCAATCCGCAAATTCCCCGTAGACCACAATAATTACGCTACACATGGCTTGCCAACCACGGCCAACAGGCAGCCGCATTTGGGTTGGTTTGGTTTGGTTTATTAATTTTAACGGCATATCAACCCGTCCAGGGTTATATCATGCCTAGCGGTTGGGTTGTTATACATATTGTGAATTCATATATATACATTTAGTAATTGGTTTTAACAATGTGTTAGCATTATTGGGAATCATACTCTATGACATTGATTTGTTTCATGTCTATATTCTATGGTATAATTTTATTTCCCTCAAAAAGGAGAAAATATCCTCTATGTTAACATTTTCAAATAGGTCCTTCATATTGTTTGCTTTAAAATAATGTTTTCTGATGTGAGCAAAAAATCTGCATTCCATCATTAAGTGTTTGACTGTCAGGGGTGTTTGACATGTTTCACATTGTGGTTGTTGTTCTTGTTTGAGTATATAAGAGTGTGTTAGTTTTAACAACTCTGCACAGCTACAGTTGGCGTATTCAACAGCCATAACCGACAAGGTGATTCAATCATGTTGTTATTTACTAAGCCGACCTTGTGTTACATCCTGATCATGGCAGAGTGATTGGGTAAATCCATATAATAACCAAGCTGATACAATTTATATTCTATGTTCGATAATCGACTGTATCATATAATATTTATTATTCCCACTAGCAAATATATGCACCCTCCGGCTGCAAGTATCTAAGTTTTAATGTAATTAATATCATATTAAATTAGAAAGGCTAATGAAACTAAATAAGAATGCAGCAGAGGGAGGTATAATAGAAAAATAGAACAACTGAAACTTACTCTTGTATCACTCTCGTCTTTCATTGTTATTTTTTCTAATTTAAGTATTTAGTTAAAAGAGGAAGTTACAAATAAAAGGACAGTTATTTTTTCTTGTTAATGGATTTCAGTTAAGATTCATTGAAGAGATTTTTGCTTATATTCATTAAAATAAAACCAAACAGTTAAAAATCAATAATAGTAAGCATATATTTATTAAAATCACATTTTTATTATCAATATGCAAATTAGCCTTCCCGTTCACACTGTAAACCGCTATTTTGTTGTATACATAAATATAATTGCAGGTTCCTAATATGTTGATATGGTTAACAGTCTTAATAATGTACAACAATTTTATTAATAATTGAGATTTAAATGAAATTAATATCATAGAGAATGTGATGTCAATAACTAAGGAAATTGTGATTTGAGTAGTAATATAGTTTCGGTTACAGACAGAAAAAGACACAATCTCCACTATTATAAGAAGATGTCTCAGAAGTTCAACTGATCAATCTCATTTTGAAGTATTATTCAGTAGAATATATTTAATACAAACCACTTGACATTCATCATTCAACATTATAAACTTCAAATATAATGTCATATTTTTTACCTTTCTTAAAATAAAAATATACTTAAATTATGATTTTTTTTCCTATTTTCAATAAAATAAAAAAAATAAAAAAATACAGCCATGAAACCGTGTCTAAATAAACAAACAAACAAACAAACATGAATGCTAATATTACAGCTGTCAAGAGAACAAGAGAAATCTTTTTTTTTTAATAAATAAAAATAAATTGAAATAGATCACTTAGACGTAGTACAATGCCAGAACTATGGGGCGTCCAGTGAGATTCAAGCCAACTAACATAGTTCCGTTATTCTTTGAAATAGAATAATGTTTTAGCGACTGAAGATGCAAGTTGAAAATTCACCGTTGATACAGTCCGTCTGATACGTGAAAGGCCTTTTACAGGAAATGACATTGGCTGCACGGGAAAGTAGGAATAAACCATAATACCCTCTTAGGATTATGGTCAGTCTAGAACTATTGATAAATATTTAAGGAAAAAATAAGAATAAATAATAACAGCAAAAGAGGGAAAAAAGATAAATAAGATATATGATTGAAGCAAAACACTATGCCTTTTGTAATTTAAATATTTGATTTATAATATTTAATCTATTTGAAATTTAAAAGGAAAATGGTTTGTTTTATTGTTTTGAATTTTGCACCAATCCTAATATGTAATTTTTATATGATATTTTAATATATAATCTTATTATAATGGAGATAGTGTGTTTTTTCTGTCTGTAACCGAAACTATATCACTACTCAAGTCACAATTCCCTTTGTTATTTACATCACATTCTCCATGATTTTATTTTTATTTAAACCTCAGTTATTAATAATATTGTTTCACATTATTAATGCTGTTGACCATATCTACATACTAATAACATGCAATTGTATTTATATATACAACAAAATAGCGGTTTACAGTGTGAATGGGAAGGCTAATTTGCATATTGATCTTAAAAATTTGATATTAATAAATATATGCTTAATATTATTGATTTCTAATTGTTTGGTTTTATCTTAATGAATATAAGCAAAAATCTCAGGGATAAATCTTAAAATAAATCTATTAACTAGAAGAGATAACTGTAATTTTATTCTTTACTTCATATTTTAACTAAATAGTTAAATTAGGAAAATTTACCAATGAAAGACGGGAGTAACGGAAAATGACGGAAGAGATAGTTTCAAAGTTGTTCTATTTTTCAATCATACCCCCTCTGTTTCAAATCTTTTTATCTGTATTCTTATTCAGTTTCATTAGCCTTTCTAATTTAATATGATATTTTATTATATTAAAACTTAAATACTTGCACCCGGAGGGTGCATATATTTGCTAGTTAATATAATATTTAATCTATTTAAAGTTTAAAAGAAAAAGAGAAGTTCTAAATTCAGAATAAAATAACGCCCTGTGGTGCTAGGGTGATATAGCCAGCCTGCCACTAGTCTTCAGCTGGCATTCATCTTTAGCCAATGGCATTAACGGTTACCGGCATGTGATGGGAGATACCCCGGCAAACGGAGATGGTACGCGTGAAATGCCTATAAGCAAGATTGAGAAAACAGCGTCATCTTTCTTTTGCTGTATCAAACGTGTTCAAACTCCAACGGTGTTTTCTTCAACTACATATTCCTATATATATATATATATATATATATATATATATATATATATCTAATATATAAACAGAGATTTTGGTATGTACGTGTCGACGTATAACTCAAAACGGGAGGTCACTGAGATTTAAAATCTTGCATACACATTGATATCGTTCTAACTAAGAAAATTCCAAATTTGGTTATTGATTTTTACTGATTAAGGGATTTAATCGATTAATCAAACAAAAATCAAACGATTTTTCGAAAGCCATAGCATAGCTGCTGCTGCTGCTAATGCTTGGTCTATCAGCGGATGCTCGCCTGACTGTTTATCAGCAGAAAGAAAGAAAGAAAGAAACAACGAAAATGTTAGCGACTCGCCTGGCTGTTTTAGCAGTAGAAAGAAAGAAAGGAAGAAACAAACAAACAATGAAAATGTTAGCGACAAACTAAATTTTAACGTAAATAAATTCGTTTTTTTATAATCTTTCTAAATATTTATTTATATTTATCGTATGTTTTTGAAACTAACTTTTATTGTACAATGTACACTCACTTAATTTAAATTGTTGTCATGCACAAAAATTGTAGAAAAATGAAAATTGTTTCAAAACACAAGTTTACGGTTACATTTTTTTAAAATAAGATTTTAAATGTCAATAAAAATCAGTCACCAGTATAGGGTTGTATAAATGTAAATAAAAAAAATGATAAAACGAGTTGTTTTGTAATTAATACTAATGGTTTAAAAAAAAAGTCTTAATAGTTTAGAGAACTAATGAAAACGTTTTAAAATGTAAAAAAATAGATATTGCATTCTCTTTATCGTTAAGAACTATTTGAATTGTCATGTAGAAAAAATTCAAAGAAATAAATTACAATCTATTTCTAACTTATCAAGCAATTTAAAACTGAATTTAAAATTGTCCCCAAATACTATTTATATTTTCAAACTGGAGTTTCAGTGAAACTTTTCGTGAAAAGAAGAGAAAATAATCTTGCTCAATTTATAATTTGTACGAGTCTTTATCAATTGAATTATTTTTTTATAGCGAGTTAGAAAAAAATTATTTTGCTTCGGACAGCAAAAGTATGTTTTAACGAAAAATCAAATCTTATTCATATCGCAATCTTTTTATTCCTGTCTTTAAAATATTAATTTAGATAGAAAAGAAATGAATAATCTGTCTTACAAATATTTATTTGGTAAGAAAGAGCGAAGTTAAAAAACAATAATAAGCGCTAATAAGCGCTTATTATTGTTTAATACATTTTATTTCGTTTTTTAATAATAAATAAATAAATATATATAAAAAAATTAAAAACAAAAGAATTTTAGAAAGAAAAGTTTTACAAAAATAGGAAGTTAAATTATAACTACTTATTTCGTAACTAAGTAAACATAGTTGTATTCGTATTGTAATAAAAATAAACAAAAATTATAATAAAAATACGATGTAGTTAACATTTCGTATATAAACAAAACAGTGTATGATATGTTCTTACTTAAACATAAAATAAAAATGATTTTAATGTACGTAACTTGAATGAGAAATGTGTTCTTTAATTTATCATAATTCTAATGATAAATAAATAGGCAGATTTTTTAAAAATTAAGGGCGGACCTGAACTTTTGGAACACCCCTCTAAAATTTTGTTTTAATTTTTTTTTCTTCTTTCAATGGATTATTATCGATTGCACACCAATCTATCAGACTAAAAAAAATTCAAAAAAGTTATTTTTTTTCGAGTTTTCAGGGGTGCTCAGTTTCCCGTATAAGTTTATCGTAAATTGAACCCCCTTATCGGAACCGCTAAAAAGAAAATTTTATTTAAATATTTATTTTTCCTTCAATGGATTATTATCGATTACACACCAATCAATCAGATTTTTTAAAAATTCTTGAAAGTTCTTTATTTTTTTGAGTTTTCAGGGGTGCTCATTTCCCCGTATAAGTTTATAATCGAAACCCCATATCGGAACTGCTCGAAAGGAAACTGGCACAAATGTGTCAAAGTTAGGGTGGCCCAGAAAAAACAGAACCCAAATTATTTATTTATTTTCCCATTAAACTTACCTTAAACACCAACCCAACACCAACCCCTAACCCTAACCCTAACCCCAAATCCTAACCCCCTACTTGAATTTAACAGTTTTATTACAAAATTTGTGGGTTCTGTTTTTTCTGTGTCACCTTAATTTTGATACCTTAGTGCAAATTCAGCCCAACTGTTAAGATAGAGCGGTTTCGATATGGGGGTTCGATTTACTATAAACTTATACGGGGAAATGAGCACCCCTGAAACTCGAAAAATAAATAACTTTTTAGTTTTTTTTTTTAAAAATCGGATAGATTGGTTTGCAATCGATAATAATCCGTTGAAAAAAAATAATTAAAAACGAAAATTTTAGAGGGCGTGGGGTTCCAAAAGTTCAGGTCCGCCAAATTAAGTCACCACTTTTTTCTCTTTTTTTTTTTTTTTTTAGTCCGGTCATGGACCGGGTACTTTAGCTAGTATATATATATAGAGAAAGTAAATGAATCCGACGGTATAAGTATAGATAAAAGGATATGAACAAACAATATGCTGTGAAAATATGTTATATCATATTCATAGCTAATATTGAACAATATTTCGATTTATAAAAATCATCTTCAGAGCTTGTTTTTTACTCCGGACTCATCGAGAGAGGAGCTGAAAATAAGTTGAATTCAAAACGAAATCATTGATGTTCCAAAAAGTCATGAAAAAAAGAATTTGTCTATTGTTGAATTTGAAATATGACTTCTTTTTTTTTTTTCAAAAACTGTTACACTAAGATATACATTATTGTCGCTGACCGAGAAACGCGTGGCGGATGTGCTTATTAAGAAACGACTGCATGACTTTTTGGAACATCAATGTTTTCGTTTTGAATTCAAATTATTTTCAGCTCCTCTCTCGACGAGTCCGGAGTAAAAACAAGCTATGAAGATGATTTTTATAAATCGAAATATTGTTCAATATTAGCTATGAATATGTATAAAATATTTTCATTTTAACAGCATATTGTGTGTTTTCATATCCTTATCTATATATATATATATATATATATATATATATATATATATATATATATTGCTAAGCTGACTACTTAAACTTTTCTCTTTGGAAGAAGGAACTCTTCAATGAAAATAAAAGAGAAGTTATTTTGACAACACCCATTTCCTTTCCTTTTTGTCCATATCGTTCATCGGTTGTGAACCTTCTGGTGGCTACTTAGTCCAATTCTAGACTTGCAGATGCGGTAACCCACAGTGCAATGGAAAATTCCATCTGCATTCTGTGGTGCATGACGGTGAAGACGTCACCGTGCTGCAGTCCTAATGATCTCAATATTAAGCTGCTCAGCTCTTGTACGACACTCGTGTGGCCAAATCTCTATGTTGGAGACCAGATCAACCAGGTTTGAAGGTGTAATAAATATCTATTAATAATCGAGATTCGCTTCCGGTTTTTGTCTGTAACAAAAATTAAGTCACTGCTTACGCCACATTACCCAAAATCGTCATAACATAGAATAAATACACTCAAAATTTGAACATGCAACATTAGACAGTCCTCATTGTTTTTTAAAACAAGTTTTAATAAATACATGACTGGTATTATATATCTATATATAGTTTGTTTTATTTTAATACATATTTAAAGTTTACATTTCAAATTGTTTTATTTTTTAATCCTTTAATGAATTTGATGAATTTACTTACTTAGGGTACAAACTCGCTGACATTGATTTTTTACTCCCATCCCTCAGGCAATATGTTTTTAAAAAATCTATTTTTACATCCGCCGGGGGCATTTTTTATTTTGTACTAGTTTTAATAATAGAGAGACGGTCTAGAAAAAAGAAGACAATTTTGTTTCAAGTTTTTTTCATCGCTTGAACCAGTCAGCCGTTAGTATTTGAAGTTCCTTCAGGCTACGTGTTAAACTGTCATTATATCTAAGTTTCTGTATATTAGACCTAGCTTTGAAAACCGGATCTGTTTAGTCCGGCGATGATTTTCAAGTCTTGCAACATGGCCGACCCATCTTAGATTTCTCCGTATTTGTTGGCCATGCACGCTTTCGTGGCTCATCCACTTGAATATCTCCTAATGTGTCACGTGTTGCCACCACGTGATGTTTATTAGCGCGGAAAGATGTGACGTGATGAAATGACTATGAGATGCGAATTAGTATCTTACACTTTTACTCTGAATAGAAAGAAACAATTATATCATCATGGAGCTCTTAAGGAACAGAAGAAAGAAAGGGTGAAAGAAAGAAAGGGTGAAAGAGAGAAAGGGTGAAAGAAAGAAAGAAAGAAAGGGTGAAAGAGAGAAAGGGTGAAAGAGCGAAAGGGTGAAAGAGAGAAAGGGTGAAAGAAAGGGTGAAAGAGAGAAAGGGTGAAAGGGTGAAAGGGTGAAGAGAGAAAGGGTGAAAGAGAAAGGGTGAAAAGGGTGAAAGAGAGAAAGGGTGAGAAAGAGAGAAAGGGTGAAAGGGAGAAAGGGTGAAAGAGAGAAAGGGTGAAGAGAGAAAGGGTGAAAGAGAGAAAGGGTGAAGAAAGAAAGAAAGAAGGGTGAAAGAGAGAAAGGGTGAAAGAGCGAAAGGTGAAAGAGAGAAAGGGTGAAAGAGAGAAAGAAAGAAAGGGTGAAAGAGAGAAGGGTGAAAGAGCGAAAGGGTGAAAGAGAGAAAGGTGAAAGAGAGAGAAAGGGTGAAAGAAAGAAAAAGGGTGAAAGAAGAGAAAGGGTGAAAGAGAGAAAGGGTGAAAGAGAAAGGGTGGAAGAAAAAAAGAAAGAAAGGGTGAAAGAGAGAAAGGGTGAAAGAGAGAAAGGGTGAAAGAGAGAAAGGGTGAAAGAAAGGGTGAAAGAGAGAAAGGGTGAAAGAGCGAAAGGGTGAAAGAGAGAAAGGGTGAAAGAAAGAAGTAAGATTAAAGGAGGAAAAATGCATTTTTAAAAAAAGTAGAAAAAAAAGGGTAAAGAAAATAAGCAAATGGTTTGTTTTGTTTTACGGCATATCAACCTCAGTGGGTCATTTAATGCCGATATAGTTTTGAAATAAATCAATTCTTAATTGATAATACACAATTAAAAAAAAATACATTTTTCTATTTAACCCATAGATGGGACCCTAACAGGTACTACCACTCCGGGTCAGAGTGGACCAGGGAGCAATGGTGATGAAGGGGTGCTCCACATTCCCCAAACCTCCAAAACTGGAACCTCACCATCAGATAGAGTTTAACATCATTCCCAGGACATGTAGACCCGCGACCACCGCCTTCTAGTACCCATATGATAAAAAGGTGTTGGGGCTTGCCATAAGGGCAATAGGGTTGTGAAAATCAATTAAGCAAATGAAGGAAGGGACTGAAAGTGCATGATTTTTTTAAAGAAAGAAAGAAGAAAGAAAAGAAGAAAGAAAAGGATTCCGGAACAATGAATGAAAAAAACAAAAAAACAAAAAAAAGAACAAAACTTTCAAATTCTTTTGTCACGTGTTGCTCCTTAGATTTACAACCTTTTTTTAAATTCATTGAAACAACTTCTTTAGTTTCCTTTCTTTCACCTTAGGGTCAGATTTAAACCCACTGGAGTGACAGTGTATAATCGATTTCTATTTTCTTTCTCAGATTAGGTAATTTACAGTGGTGTGCAGAAATCATATATATATATATATATTTATATATATATATATATATTAGATTTGATAGAGGAATTATATATAATTGATAATTGAATCATATTACCACGACCAGACAACTCGGCAAACACCAGATTGTGGTATGCACTTCTGATGAGACCAAAGGAGGTCAAAACAGCTGTCCAGTGCTCCGGATGTCGCAAATGGTGTTTGCCGAGTTGTCTGGTCGTGGTAATAAGATTCAATTATCAATTATATATATATATTATATATATATATATATATATATATATATATTATATATATTATGGACTCTCTCGTTGATTTTTCGACGCATGAGGGTTCATACATACAATGAACACCCACACAGTGATTCGTTTATAGTGGTGAGGGCTTGTGTTGGACCATCCACACTTTTTGGCACAGTCGATAGGAAAGAATTGGTGCATCAAGGGTTGCCCCAAACCCAATCAACGACAGGAATTTTGAAATCAGAGTTATTCCTCTCCTAGACTGGTTACCTACCCAAGGCTTGCCCAGTCTGCCCTACTATTTAACCCATAGCTGGAGGGAATTTTGAATTCAGAGTTATCCCTCTCCTAGACTGGTTACCTACCCAAGGCTGAAGAGCCCAGTCTGCCCTACTATTTAACCCATAGCTGGAGGGAGAATATATGGATTCATACCTTTCCCAAGGGTATTATATATATATATATATATATATATATAAATATATATATATACATATATTATTATTATTATTATTATTATTATTAATATTATTGTTATTTTGAAAACTGAGTTATTGGTTTTCATACCAGTAGAGTTTAAAAATAAAAAATAAAAAATTAAATAGCTTTGGTTAACACCATTGAGCACTATAAAGGTCTGTGTGTTATGGAACAAACAAAACCTCCCCATATCTTTTAAAAACATCTCTATACAAAATAAGCACTTCTACTATTTTTGAGGCGTATGATTAGAATTAATTGAAACAACCAATTTAGTTTCTTTTCCTTCACCATTCGGTCAGATTTAAACCCACTGAATGTTGCATAGGGCTCTACTCCTACTCAGGCCACAACATCGCACATGCCATATACTGTTGCTGGGTCGTATGTGTTAGTAATGGAGTATAAGGATTCACACGTAGACATATGTAGTAGTAAGACTTTTAACGTTTATTCATTTCACCTCGTGGTGGGTTGGGTGACGGCATGGATCATGGGCACTACCACTGATGGTGTGGTGGAAGGTGGTGGGCGAGCCTCACTGCTCGCTAGCAGCGCCCGACCGTATCGACGGTCAGACACCTTCTGCTTTCTTCGCCGTCCCCTCGGGTCTCTCACTGGGGTCTGTCTGATGACCTGCTTAAATACTGACGACCGCCCACACATTCTTTTGTTCCTTGACCGGAAGTCCTTTCTCTTTGTTCAAATTAGCGTTTGTCCAGATGAAGTCTTTTGTTGCTCTCAAACGCCTACACGTTTTCTTTGTTTGCTACCACCAGGACAAAGTCCTTTGTTATCTTCGTCATCCCGCGCAAAACAAACAGTCAATCTGCAACATGAAGTGGCAGGGTGTGATCGATTTCTATTTTACCTTAAAATTAGTTCATTTGCAAAAATGTGCAGTAATATAAATTTATTTTCAGGCTATATAATGAAATTTGTTTGGCCTTGGAAAATATTTCATCATCTGTGGTTGTATTACATTTTTATCATACCGAGACATACTGCTTCGATTGTCGATTAGTTGTCTAAGGCTATTGTCTGCGATTGGCTTTACTCTAAGGAAGCGCAAGAAAATTGTAACGCTGCATGATCACATTCACGCTTACCGAGAGATCGCAGATATAATAATAATAATAATAATAATAATAATAATAATAATAATAATAATAATAATAATAATATTACCTTCTTTGTCTATTATACTGACCTGCATTAAAAAGTTGTTTTTTTCCAAAGATCAAAAGTTTATCAAGGGATGTATAATCACCATTTTATGCTGAATTCAAAAATACCATTCATTGTGTTTAGTCAGGTCTGTTTTTTACTTCGCAAGTTGTACATAATAATAACACTTATTCAAGTTGCACATAATAATAATAATAATAATAATAATAATAATAATAATAATAATAATAATATGGTGGAATCTCGTGGATTTTGCCGTCACGGCCGATCACCAAGTGAAAGTGAAGGAAAGCGAAAAAATAGACAAAAAAAAACTTGGACCTTGCCAGAGAGCTGAGAAAACTGTGAAACAAGAAAGTGAATGTTGTGCCAATTGTAATTGGTGCCCAGTTTCATGTCCCCAAGAGTCTGGTTTAACAGGAAATCAGAAGAAGAATGAAGACCATCCAAACAACAGCATTGTTAAGGTTGGCTAAAATACTCAGCAGAGTCCTGCAGACCTGAGGAGACTTGCTGTCACTCAGCCTCCAGTGAACCACCGGTCAAGGTGGGTGAGATAAACTCTAATGGAGTGAAATAATAATAATAATCTTATTATAATGGAGATTGTGGGTTTGTCTGTCTGTAACCGGAACTATATCACTACTCAAGTCACAATTCCCTTTGTTATTTACATCACATTCTCCATGATGTTATTTTTATTTAAACCTCAATTATTAATAAAATTGTTTTACACCATTAAGACTGTTGACCATATCTACATACTAATAACATGCAATTGTATTTATATATACAACAAAATAGCGGATTACAGTGTGAATGGGAATGCTAATTTGCATATTGATCTTAAAAATTTGATTTTAATAAATATATGCTTAGTATTATTGATTTCTAATTGTTTGGTTTTATCTTATTGAATATGAGCAAAAATCTCAGGGATAAATCTTAAAAGAAATCCATTAACAAGAAGAAATAACTGTAATTTTATTCTTTACTTCCTATTTTAACTAAATAATTAAATTAGGAAAATGTACCAATGAAAGACGGGAGTAATGGAAAATGATGGAAGAGTTAGTTTCAAAGTTGTTCTATTTTTCAATCATACCCCCCCACCTGATCCAAATCTTTTTATCTGTATTCTTATTCAGTTTCATTAGACTTTCTAATTTAATATGATATTTTATTATATTAAAACTTAAATACTTGCACCCGGAGGGTGCATATATTTGCTAGTAATAATAATAGCGGAATTATTCGTTTTGTTTCAATAAAATTGCAGAAGAGTTCATATAGTTGATGATTTGCATTTGAGGAAAAAAGAACAAGTGTATTTAATGGGTGATATCTCCGTGGCGAAAGGGGTCCCCGGGGTATTATTTATTTTGTGACTGCTCTGTATCCCATCGGACGTCTCCATTGAATAAAGTTTTCTTTGTTCCTACATTGAATCAAGTTTCCTTATTAATTGCATTCTTGTCGTAAGTATTTGAACGTCCTTTTGGGTTTCTCCACATTAGTTGGTCATGTACGATTCAATGCCTCTTCATTTGTTCTCATCTGCCAAAGTTATGGGTAACTATTAAGGTATTATGGATTCTTTAGCCTTGGTTAGGCAACCAGTCACCCTTTTCGGGTTTTGTTGAAGAGAGAACAGTTCTAATACCCTACAAGTATAATCCCCGGAAGCGACGTATATAAATTGGAACCGCAATACATCCTCAGAGCAATTTGGTTGGTTGGATTTTACGGCGTGTCAACCCCTGTTGTGTTATTTTATCCCGAACACGTTTTTTGTTTATTCATTCTTGATGAGTATTCAATTTTTTAGGCCAATTTTTTAAACACTACTTTAAACTCATTTTTTTTATTTCGCCTTATTCTATGCATTCACCCTTTCTTTCTTTTACTTTATGTATTCTTTCTACTTTTCTTTCTTTCTTTCACCTTATTCTATGCTCTCACTCTTTCTTTCGCCTTATTCTATGCTCTCACTCTTTCTTTCTTTCTTTCTTTTACTTTATATATTCTTTCTACTTTTCTATCTTACATTCTTTCTTTCTTTCGCCTTATTTTATATATTCTTTCTGCTTTTCTATCTTTCTTTCTTTCTTTCGCCTTATTTTATACACTCACTCTTTCTTTCTTTCTTTCTTTTACTTTATATATTCCTTCTATTTTACAGTTTTTTTTATCTCAATTTCTCCTCAGGTTTTCTTTCTTTCTTTCTTTCTTTCTTTCTTTCTTTCAGCTCATATGTTTCTTTCTCTCTTTACGTTCAACTCTTTCTTTTTTCCTTTGGACTTTCTTCCTTTTTTATATTTTTATTCCTCATTTCTTTAAGCTCATGTCTTTCTTTCTCTTTTTACTTTCGACTTTCTTTCTTTCTTTCATTTGGACTTTCTTTCGTTTTCTTTTTTCCCTCATTTTCCTTTCTTTTCTTTTCTATTTCTTTATATATCCCTTTTCTTTCTTTCTTTCTTTCTTTTTTTTCTTTATGTCTTTCTATTCATCTATTTCTTTCTTTCTTTTTCTTTATTTCTATTCATCTATTCTTTCTTTCTTTTTTCTTTATGTCTTTCTATTCATCTATTTCTTTCTTTCTTTTTCTTTATTTCTTTCTATTCATATATTTCTTTCTTCTTTCCTTTTTCTTTATGTCTTTCTATTCCCATCTTTCTTTCTTTTTTTCTTTCTTTATATCTTTTTATTCATATATTTCTTTCTTTCTTTCTTTATTTTTCTTTATGTCTTTCTATTCACATCTTTCTTTCTTTCTTTCTTTTTCCTATAGACTTTCTTTTTTCCTCCTTTATTTCTCAAATTTCTTAACGATATGTTTATTTATAATTCATTTTGATTAAGTTGCAAAATGATATCCGATGATCTAACGCTTCTTTCAAATACACCTGGTCAAACAGAATTTCTGTTGCATACCCTAGAGCAGAGGGCAATCGGTACTGATCTCATCATGAACTCAGATAAAACAGAGTTCACGTGTTTTAATCAGGATGATACTATATCCTCATTAAAAGGCAAACCTACGATATTATTAGACCAGTTCATATACCTCGGGAGCAATATCTCATCTATAGAAAGGTATGTCAACATACACATAGATAAACGTGGTCTGCTATTGTGGAGTTGTTACATAATCTATGCGGTTGCATAAGATTATTGTCAATCCTCTGTATTTCTAAAGGGATGACCCTTTTCGTATCACTGGCGGGACTTTCCATGGAAGATTACAGAAAGCCCGCGAAATACGTGAAGTCACGTGGGACCTGGTTGGGTCCTCAGTTTTCAGTTGCGTCAGGCAGTGAAGATGTCCTGCCTTAACTGGAACTCAGTGCATACGCGTGCTATGTTAGTAAGATATTTAGTTACATGAAATGTATGGTTTAGTAAATAAAAGCTTAAGAAAATAACACAGTCTTGTGATTAATGAATGTCTTAGTAACAAGACTGATGAAGAAGAAGAAATGAGTTAAGTGCGACCGACCACCAAGACGCCAGAAGAGACGTAAGATAGAAAAGACGTCAGAAGAAGAATAGAAGAATAGAAGTAATGAAAAGGGTATACAACAAAGTTATCGACAATATGAAAATCTGATGAGAATTCTTCCAAGCTGTAGCACTGTCAATACTACAATATGGTTGCACTACTTGGACTTTAACGAAAAAATCCGCCCTGTCGGCTGGGGCGTTAGAATGCACCGACTGCACTTCTGCAGAGGGGTAAGACTCCCCCAATGGGGCCACCTGTTGGCTATGGGTGGCGACCCGTGATGCTTAAGGATAGAGCCCAGGTGGATGAGCAATACTCCACTTTGGCCTTATCTTGGGCTAGACGGTCGGTCGGAGAGGCTCCCCCCGATCAATCGGCTGGTCACGTCAAGCCCTAGCACCTATATAATTTTCCCAATTCTATTGCCCTTATGGCAAGCCCCAACCCCTTTTTTATCATATGGGTGCTAGAAGGCGGTGGCTGCGAGTCTACATGTCCTGGGAATGACGTTAAACTCTATCTGATGGTAAGGTTCCAGTTTTGGAGATTTGGGAATGTGGAGCACCCCTTCATCACCATTGCCCCCTGGTCCACTCTGACCCGGAGTGGTAGTACCTGTTAGGGTCCCATCTATGGGTTAAATAGAAAAATGTATTCATAAAAAAATTGTATTATCCATTAAGAATTGATTTATTTCAAAACTTTATTGGCATTAAATGACCCACTGAGGTTGATATGCCGTAAAACAAACCAAACCAAACCAAACCTTTAACGAAAAAATTACAGAAAACGCTAGATAGGAACTATACAGTGTTGGTATGAATTGTTTTGTACAAATCCAGGAAGCAACACCTAAAAGAATAGCAGCTGTAATGTAATTCATCTCCTGTCTCGAAAAAAATCCAAATACGACTAACAAGACATGTTACGTACTCCTGAAAAAGGAAAAACGAACTCATAAGCGGTGATCTTTTATGGAATCCTACAAGTGGACAGTGATGGCCGTCCAGTAAAACCGTACACCATCAGCTCTGTACAGACACTGGTTGCCGCTTAGTGGACTTGCCAAGAGTGTTAGCCGATAGGGACTGATAGCAATATTCAAGTAAACCACTTCATATGCATACATATTTACCAACCCCTCTCCATGAATAGGATGTGACACACATTTCTTAATCGGAGTTTTCAATTCAGAGTTTTCCTTCTCCTAGATTAAACAGCCTAGTCTTCTCTACTATTTACCCAGATTTGGAGGGAGAAAAGTTGGATTCATATCTTTCCCGAAGGTATTAGCGCTAAGTGAAATGCAAACAGTCACGTCAAGGATTTGAACTCGTGTCGTCGTGTCTATTACGGTACCCATTACACCAAGCGCCTCGCTAAACCAGTATACCTCAGTATCAATATCTCATCGATGGAAAGGGATGTCAACATATATGTAATAGTGTGAGTACTACTGTGCGGTTACACCAATTGGACTTAACAAAACACTTGTAGAAAACGTTAGATGATAATTTTATAGAAGCGGGGAAGTGCAGTGGTGTACTGGTTAGAGTCGTAGGAACTGGACTCGTCGACCACAGTTCCTATAGCGCTAATACCCTTGAGAGAGGTACGAATCCAACTATTCTCCATGGGTAAATAGTAGGACAGACTGGGCTCTTTAACCTTGGTTAGGCAAATAGTCTAGGAGAAGGAAAACTCTGAATTTAAACCTCTTTAATCTCCGCTTGAGGTGGTCACTACTAGAATAGGCTCAGGCCAACTCAGTGATTTATTTCAACCTAAGAAAATATTTATTTAACACAACAGCTACACGGGATTTAACGGAATTTGACGATCTTTGCCGAACTTTTAAATCTCCAACAGATTCAACGGAATAATACCACAGTTGATTTTAACAAACACAGATGGAAACTTTTCAACTCTCTGAAGATGGACTTTGCTCCGAAAATATTAAGAGAAAAAAAAGGAAAAAAAAAATTTAAATAAATATGTTTTTCAACATAAATTGCATTATTTTGCCTTCAAAAAATATCTTAATAAAATATTTATTTAATTTAAAAGATAAATTTCTAACCTGAGTACAATTGTAAATGCCATCGGTTTCAGGTTTTCCAAAAAAAATTACTGTTTGATTATTTAATATTTGATTTAATCTGAGGTATCAAGAGGAGTCTGTACTTTTAGCAAGGAGTGGATCTCACCACGACTTTTTTCTGCATATCAACTCCTCGACAGCAAGCCCTCAACTCTCACCTGTGATTTCACGGGCTGTGGGCATGAGACAACAGCTGCTACTCGCCCAGGCAACGGATATGATAGACCAGTTTAACCAAGTAGAGAATAACTGACGTTTCCCCTAAGCTTGAAGTTTGTCGGCCCGGTGCACGTAAAGATTGATTTCCGGTGGAGTGGACGGAAGTTCTGGTCCGAAGATCCACAGATCACGAAGTCAGTGGAGCGCGTCGGAGCATGGGCGTGAAAAAGTACCGTTAATTTACTGCAGTCTGGAGATCTCCGCTCTCGTCGTAATTGTTTAGCCGTGCCGCCAGATTAAGAGTCAGACAGCCGAGAGGGCGCGATTAACCAAGTGCAACGATGGTTCCATACGTAAACAAGGTACGTGTGCAGAGCTAATCGAACGGACGCTTTCTCAACCCTCAAATTTGATTGGCTGCTTTTATTTGCTGTGTTGGTAAATTTGACAATGAGACGTGCGCGTTACATAATGTTTATTGGTGGGGAAAATAGAACCGGTGAGCCGAGTTCAAATTTTGGCTGAGACTATTCCGGGAAAAAAAAATCTGAATTGATTTATTCTCTCTTCCCTCGTCTAGTTATGGGTTAAATTGCAGTCAGTCCGTGCAAAAGATAACTCTGAATTAGAGTCGTGGTAAATGGACTCGTCGGCACGAGTTCAATTCCTGGACGAAGCTGTATGCATTTCACTTGGCGCTAATACCCTTGGGAAAGGTATGAATCTAATTTTCCCTCCAGCTATGGGTAAATAGCAGGGTATACTGGGCTCTTTAACCATGGCTAGGTAACCAGTCTAGGAGAAGAAAAACTCTGAATTCAAACCTGTTAAACTCCACTTAAAAAATTGACTTTGTGTCGCATCCTGCTCGCGTGGAGGGGTTGGTAAATATATATATAAACGGAGAGAGAAAGATAGACAGACAGACAGAGTAGAGTTGTAAAGATGAGATGAGGGTTCTTACTTGTTAACCGTTGCTTCTAACTCGGCCGGCCACCATGTTCTTCAGTCTTATTTCTCGGGCTGTTCATTTGAATTGCTTTTTCGTGTTGATTTCTTCGGGTTTGGCTGGTACTTTCTTGTTTACATCTTATTATAATGGAGATTATGTGTTTTTCTGTCTGTAACCGAAACTATATTACTATTCAAGTCACAATTCCCTTAGTTATTAACATCAAATTCTCCATGATTTTATTTTTATTTAAACCTCAATCATTAATAAAATTATTTTACATTATTAATACTGTTAACCATGTCTACATACTGACAACATGCTATATAATTTATATATACAACAAAATAGTGGTTTACAGTGTGAACGGGAAGGATAATTTTGCATATTAATATTAAAAAAATCAAATTTAATAAATATGTGCTTAGTATTATTGATTTCTAACTATTTGGTTTTATTTTGATGAATATAAGCAAAAATCTCTTCAATGAATCTTAAATGAAATCGATTAACAAGATAAAAAACTGTCATTTTATATTCTTTACTTCCTCTTTTAACTAAATACTTAAATTAGAAAAAATAACAATGAAAGACGAGAGTGATGGAAGAGTAAGTTTCAGTTGTTCCATTTTTTATTATACTCCCTCTGTTTCAAATCTTTTTATCTGCATTCTTATTTAGTTTCATTAGCCTTTTTGATTTAATACAATATTATATTACATAAAAACTTAAATACTTGCACCCGGAGGGTGCATATATTTGCTAGTTAACTTAACAAACAAGACTTGTTTTCTTTTAAAGCTCTATTTCAACAACCCAGCCGATCTTCTTCCGTCTGCGCTCGTATGGTCCCACCTCGCATCTATATATATATACAAGAATTTTCTTGAATGTACGTGTCGACTTATAACTCCAAAAAGAGATATCATTCTGATTTGAAATCTCGCAGACACATTAATGTGTTTCTAACTAAGAAACACACAAGATTTTTTTTTTTACTAATTAAGTGATATAATTTAATAATTAAACAAAAATCAAACAATTTCTAGAACTCTTCACAGTAAAGAAAAATAATGCAAGGAAAAATTGGGTAAAAAAAGGAAATGAATTAGACTAATACATTTCACTATAACTCAACAGGCTAGGTACTCTCTCTTTTACCCAGTCTCTCTCTCTCTCTCTCTCTCTCTCTCTCTCCTCTCTCTCTCTCTCTCTCTCTGTGTGTGTTCGTCGTAAATAAAATTATGTTTTAAAACAAGTTTAGGATTACATTTCAAAAAATAATATTTTAAATGTAAACAATTAAGCATTTCCAAAAAAAACAAAAATTGTAATATATGAATTCTTGGCGATTTTTTAATTCAATAAAATATTTTCCTTTTATTCTCCCTTACTCCTGTTTTCTCCCTTTCTCACCGGTCTTCGTAAAAAAAATTTTAGTCCAGTCATGGACCGGGTACTTTTGCTGGTCTCACGCTTTCAAGGGCTCAAGTAAAAAAAATTATTACTCGTCAATAACTGTTGGGTAACTTTCCAATGGATCCCGTCATTCTGACTCTAACGGACCTTGAATAAAATATTCTTATTACAGGTGCGTATATAAATCATAAGCTGCTTATGTAACGACACGTGTTGGAGTTCGTAAGGCTTGAACCTCGTTCTGTTAACTGAGATTAAGATTTGGGAGGGGGACAGGAAGGAAGAGAAAATGGAGGACCTCTCAAAGTAGTTTTGACAAACGGGAAGAGAGACCTTTTAGTTTGAATTCAAAGTTTTCTCTCTCCTAAATCGGTTTTCATACCAAGTTTAAAGAGCCCAGTCGGCCCTATTTTTTTTACCCATAGCTGGAGGGAGAATAGTAGGATTTGTAACTTTCCTAAGAAGTTTCTTTATCAAGTTGAAAAAATTGTATCTGCTCGATTTATATACGAGAACAGCTTGTCAGTAGTTGGTAGCAGTGATTTCACAAGAATAGTAATGAAATTCTAGCGTTAATATGTTCATCACATTGAATTAGTTCACGAAATCCAGAAGAACACAAGAAGGTTCTCCTTACCATTATTTCACCATTTCCATGTTTAACCGTTGTTGTCCGCCATTTTGACAAGATTGTCTCTCTTGATCTTCTAATACAACGTACCAGAGGCAAAATCTTGACTCATTTGATCAGATTAGGCTCTCAGATCAGATTTTATCAAAATTACAATATTCTGATGCAAAAATGAAATCTGACATTGAATTCGGTTTTGATAACAGAGGCTTCTTAGCACCTATTTTTGACGTAATATCATTTTTCTTTGAGTTTTCTCGGTGATAGTTCTTCCAGACACTTACCATTATTAGTTCTGAACTTTTCGTCTTTTTTTTAGTATTCCTACTTTTTCCCTTTCTTTCATTGTATCATTCTCTAACGTTTCGTCTGTTTCTCTTTCTTTGGTCCTTTGCTATACATTTTTTTCTTTCCTTATTTCTTTCTTTCTTTTCTTTTTTTTTTGTTTTTTTATTTCTTTATGTTCCAACTTCTTCTATCATATGCTTACACTTAGTCTTTTCTTATTCCTTCTCCCCTCTCTCCTCTCTCTGTCTCTGTCTCTGTCTCTCTCCTCTCTTTCTCTCTCTTCTGATCTTCTTACCTGACACCCTCTTTTCTTTGCTTAGTCAGGATTCTCTCTCTCTCTCTCTCTCTCTCTCTCTCTCTCTCTCCTCTCTCTCTCTCTCTGTGTGTGTGTATTTGTTTATTTTAGACAGGATTTTCTCTGAACTTTCTTCCCTCATACGCCTTCAGTTTGGTTTAAATTCATATTCTCTCTTCTCTTTCTCTCTCTCGTTTCTCTCTCTCCTCTCTCTCCCTCTTTCTCTCTCTTCTTGATTTTTCCTACCTTACAGACTCTCTATTTTCTTTGCTTAGTAAGGATTCTCTGTCTCTCTCTCTCTCTTTCTCTCTCTTCTTTCACTCTCTTCTGATTTTTTCTTCTTACCTTACACCCTCTCTATTTTCTTGCTTAGCCAGGATTTCTCTCTCCGCTCTCTCTGTCTCTCTCTGTCTCTCTCTCTCTCTCTCTCTCTCTCTTTGAAAACAGAAACATTGCATTGGTCATCTATTTTTCTGGGAAAGCTTTTCGCACGATCAATCCCCATTTTTTCCCACTCCGATCAATCGGCTGCGTCGATGTCAAACCCTAGCCACCTATATGATGTAAAACCAAACCCTATATGACTCTCGT
>CM042157.1:19872443-19902443 GCA_023376005.1 Doryteuthis pealeii
CTGAGAGGTAAACAAACAAACAAACAACTGATGATTTTGATTTTATTTGGCGCTGAGTTATATTGTTGTCTCACTTAAGCCGAGAAGTGTGCTGTTCTTGGAGGAGATGAATATTGGCGGTGACTTAACTCTGTGTGAAGTCCGTTAACCCTTAAGTTTTGTGCGAAAGTGGCATGATAAAGCTGTAAGCAGTCCTAATAATTAAATGAATTAAGGCGGGCTAGGCCATGTAACTGCGCGCAGAAGCGAGAAAAGTCAATCATCACTAGAAGTAGTAGGATGACAGGAGGCGGATTCTCAGCCTATTAAGGCCGTCATCACAGAACTTTTTATATTAAATATATATTATAATTATAATTTATTTTTTATGGGAAGAAATAACAGGATTAATCCGACAGTAATGTGGAGAAAGGTAAGACAAGCATGGCATCTGTGAAAAATCGATTATTTTCCTTCTCCTACAGTGTTGCCTTACCCAAAACACTAGTGAAACACAGTAAATTACAATAAACATCCATTTTTTAAAACATGCCCGTGTTTGTCTACGCTTTCTTACACACACATATAATATATACATGTTGGGTTATGTGCGTATTTGTATATGCGTATATATATATATATATATATATATATATAATATATATATATATATATAATTGTGTAATATGTGTATGTATGTATATATGTTGTGTATGTGTCCATGTTGAATACATGTGTGTACATGTATAAATGTCTGTAGATATGTATATGTTATATATATATATATATATATATAATATATATATAGCGTGTGTGCGGGCGTGGCGTGCGTGCATATATGCGTGCGTGTTTATGTAATATAATATATATAATATATACTTGTGTATACGTGTATATATGTGCATATATTATAATATATATATATATATATATCATTGCAATCTCTCTATGTCTCTTTCTGTCTGTCTGTTCTGTCTCTAATCTACTTCTCTACGATATAATATATATATGTATTTAATATATTATATATATCATTACTACGTATATATATAGCGGTTTCAATGAAATAAGATTCAATAATTTATCATGAAATGCATAAAAGATATATTGTGTATGTGTGCGGTTGTGATTTTCCGAAAATCATTTGTCAAAAATAATAAATTGGAATTTCATTACAGATTTGAAATTTGAAATCTGCACTGAGTGTACCCTAAAACAAAAACAAAAACAAAAACAAAAAAACAAAAAGGAAAAGACACGACTGGTTTCTTATATATATTCTTATATATATTCCTATATTCTCATATATATTCTTATGTATATTCTTATATTCTTATATATATTTGTATATGTATTCTTATATTCTTATATATATTCCTATATTCTTAGATATATTCTCATATATATTCTTATATTCTTATAAATATTTCTTATATATATTTTTATATTCTTATATAGAATTCTTATATATATTCTTATATTCTTATTATCTTATATATATTTAATTCTTATAATTCTTATATATATTTCTTATATTCTTATATATATTTCTATATATATTTTATTCTTATATTATTCTTATATATATTCTTAAATATTAATATTCTGATACATAAACTCATATATATTCTTATATTCTTATATTCTTATATATATTCTTATATATACTTCTTATATATCTTATATATATATTCTTATATCTTATATATATTCTTATATATATTCTTATATATCTTATATATATTCTTATATATATTTTATATTCTTATATATATTCTTATATAATATTCTTATATTCAGATATATATTCTGATACATAAAATATATATCTTATATTCTTATATATATTCTTATGTATATATTTATATTCTATATATATTCTATATATATTTTTATATTCTTACATATATTCTTATATTTTTTATATATATTTCGATATTCTTACATATATTCTCATATATATTCTTATATTCTTATATATATTCTTATATATATTCTTATATTCTTATATATATTCTTCTAAAATTCATCTGAATAAATTCTGTTTTTTATCCAACTAAGCCTTTAACATATTTATAAGATTTTTAAACATAGATTAAATGATTGCGTAGAAGTAATTCATTTCTAATAATTATATTTTGTATTTTCGTTGAATTAATCAATTCCTTTGATACATTTCTTTAGATTTCATACGCACAAGGATCAACACTCTGTCTAAAAATGTTGAAAAATTAAAGTGATTGTAAAATTCACTACATTATTATAGGACTGAGGGCCGGGTTAGCAAAGTCGGTAGAGCGTTCGGCTAGTTCGATATCGACCCTCGCCAACTCAGCGTATGAGTAGAACAGGGACCTGTGCGGTAAAGTAAGGAGCCTAGTAAATAAAGGAGTTAGGTTAAGACAGTTATCTCTAGACTTCAGGTTCAATCATGGTCAAGGGCAGCAGTAACATAGAATAATAATTAACACAGCTTAACACCTGTATCCCTGTTATGGTTAGCGGAATGAGAACAAGAAACCCCCGTGGACTAAATAAAGGGTCAGGTTCAAAGTTTCGTGATGGCTCCCGATTACGTCAAGAAGGTTCCCGATTACGACAAGAAGGTTACCGAGTCTCTGTAAGTTCCGGAGTCCGACAAGAAATACCTGAAGAAGGCCGGAAGGCACATCGGCCGAAACGTTGTACAGATAACAAATTATGGTTTCTAATCCAATATGTGATATACCGAGTGGCTTACATTCCAATATGTGATCTACCCATTAACAACCCATTATTTTCCCATTAAACTAACCTTAACTCTAACCCTACCGTGCCTTCTTTTTTCCTATTAGATCCCATGCCATGAATAGTAGATTATTAGTAGATCACAAACCTTCGGTGGATCACAAATTGGAAGAGTACTGTAACTTGTTTATTGCTAAAACCGTCCGAGTAGATGAAATGCAGAGGTACTATTTATCACATAGTTCGGAGGATGATGAGGGTTTATACGTTTCACGGTGTTGCATAGGGCCAAATTCGAGTTGTAGCAGTAGTCGTTTAGTAGTAGTAGTCGCCGTTGTTCAGATACACATACCCAAGTTGTATAGTCACAAAGGGGTCGTTTATTCCTTTCTAAGCTCGTGGGTTTTTTTCAGAAAGAGAGAGAGAGAGAGAGAGAGAAGAGAGAGAGAGAGAGAGAGAGAAGAGAGGAGAGAGGGGGAGGGCGGGTAAGATCAAATTATGCTATCGTAAATCATGTTCGGTACTACTATGCGAAACCCATACGGGAGAACACGGAAATTCCCCCCTCGTCTGCCTCCCACGAGGCCTAACCGAAAAAGGGCCGATTTTCCTCCTCTAACGTTTTCGTCTCAGGTGTTGGAGGACCACTTCCGCTCCTCCACAGAAACTAGAGTTCCAATCTTTAACCTCTCTTTGGTTCTTATTTCTTTTTCGTCTCTTTCTCCAGAAATCCGAATATCGTTTTATTTTCAATCCGCAAATTCCCCGTAGACCACAATAATTACGCTACACATGGCTAACAGCCGCATTGGGGGAATTTAACAACTCTGCACAGCTACAGTTAGCGTATTCAACAGCCATAGCCGACAAGGCGATTCAATCATGTTGTTATTTACTAAGCCGACCTTGTGTTACATCCTGCTCATGGCAGAGTGATTGGGTAAATCCATATAATAACCAAGCTGATACAATTTATATTCTATGTTCGATAATCGACTGTATCATATAATATTTATTATTCCCACTAGCAAATATATGCACCCTCCGGCTGCAAGTATCTAAGTTTTAATGTAATTAATATCGTATTAAATTAGAAAGGCTAATGAAACTAAATAAGAATGCAGCAGAGGGAGGTATAATAGAAAAATAGAACAACTGAAACTTACTCTTCTATCACTCTCGTCTTCCATTGTTATTTTTTCTAATTTAAGTATTTAGTTAAAAGAGGAAGTTAAAAATAAAAGGACAGTTATTTTTCTTGTTAATGGATTTCATTTAAGATTTATTGAAGAGATTTTTGCTTATATTCATTAAAATAAAACCAAACAGTTAGAAATCAATAATAGTAAGCACATATTTATTAAAATCACATTTTTATTATCAATATGCAAATTAGCCTCCCCGTTCACACTGTAAACCGCTATTTTGTTGTATACATAAATATAATTGCAGGTTCCTAATATGTTGATATGGTTAACAGTCTTAATAATGTACAACAATTTTATTAATAATTGAGATTTAAATGAAATTAATATCATGGAGAATGTGATGTCAATAACTAAGGAAGTTGTGATTTGAGTAGTAATATAGTTTCGGTTACAGACAGAAAAAGACACAATCTCCATTATTATAAGAAGATGTCTCAGAAGTTCAACTGGTCAATCTCATTTTGAAGTATTATTCAGTAGAATATATTTAATACAAACCACTTGACATTCATCATTCAACATTATAAACTTCAAATATAATGTCATATTTTTTACCTTTCTTAAAATAAAAATATACTTAAATTATGATTTTTTTCCCTATTTTCAATAAAATAAAAAAATAAAAAAATACAACTATGAAACCGTGTCTAAATAAACAAACAAACAAACAAACATGAATACTAATATAACAGCTGTCAAGAGAACAAGAGAGATCTTTTTTTTTTAATAAATAAAAATAAATTGAAATAGATCACTTAGACGTAGTACAATGCCAGAACTATGGGGCGTCCAGTGAGATTCAAGCCAACTAACATAGTTCCGTAATTCGTTGAAATAGAATAATGTTTTAGCGACTCAAGATGCAAGTAGAAAATTCACCGTTGATACAGTCCGTCTGATACGTGAAAGGCCTTTTACAGGAAATGACATTGGCTGCACGAGAAAGTAAGAATAAACCACAATACCCTCTTAGGATTACGGTCAGTCTAGAACTATTGATAAATATTTAAGGAAAAAATAAGAATAAATAATAACAGCAAAAGAAGGAAAAAAATAGTTCAATAAGATATATAATTGAAGCAAAACACTATGCCTTTTGTAATTTAAATATTTGATTTATAATATTTAATCTATTTGAAATTTAAAAGGAAAATGGTTTGTTTTATTGTTTTGAATTTTGCACCAATCCTAATATGTAATTTTTATATGATATTTTAATATATAATCTTATTATAATGGAGATAGTGTGTTTTTTCTGTCTGTAACCGAAACTATATCACTACTCAAGTCACAATTCCCTTTGTTATTTACATCACATTCTCCATGATTTTATTTTTATTTAAACCTCAGTTATTAATAATATTGTTTCACATTATTAATACTGTTGACCATATCTACATACTAATAACATGCAATTGTATTTATATATACAACAAAATAGCGGTTTACAGTGTGAATGGGAAGGCTAATTTGCATATGATCTTAAAAATTTGATATTAATAAATATATGCTTAATATTATTGATTTCTAATTGTTTGGTTTTATCTTAATGAATATAAGCAAAAATCTCAGGGATAAATCTTAAAATAAATCTATTAACTAGAAGAAATAACTGTAATTTTATTCTTTACTTCATATTTTAACTAAATAGTTAAATTAGGAAAATTTACCAATGAAAGACGGGAGTAACGGAAAATGACGGAAGAGATAGTTTCAAAGTTGTTCTATTTTTCAATCATACCCCCTCTGTTTCAAATCTTTTTATCTGTATTCTTATTCAGTTTCATTAGCCTTTCTAATTTAATATGATATTTTATCATATTAAAACTTAAATACTTGCAACCGGAGGGTGCATATATTTGCTAGTTAATATAATATTTAATCTATTTAAAGTTTAAAAGAAAAAGAGAGAAGTTCTAAATTCAGAATAAAATAACGCCCTGTGGTGCTAGGGTGATATAGCCAGCCTGCCACTAGTCTTCAGCTGGCATTCATCTTTAGCCAATGGCATTAACGGTTACCGGCATGTGATGGGAGATACCCCGGCAAACGGAGATGGTACGCGTGAAATGCCTATAAGCAAGATTGAGAAAACAGCGTCATCTTTCTTTTGCTGTATCAAACGTGTTCAAACTCCAACGGTGTTTTCTTCAACTACATATTCATATATATATATATATATATATATATATATATATATATATATATATATATATATATATAAGAGAAAGGAAATGAATCCGACGGTATAAGTATAGATAAAAGGATATGAAAACAAACAATATGCTGTGAAAATATGTTATATCATATTCATAGCTAATATTGAACAATATTTCGATTTATAAAAATCATCTTCAGAGCTTGTTTTTACTCCGGACTCATCGAGAGAGGAGCTGAAAATAATTTGAATTCAAAACGAAAACATTGATGTTCCAAAAAGTCATGAAAAAGATAATTTGTTTATTGTTGAATTTGAAATATGTCTTCTTTTTTTTTTCAAAAACTGTTACACTAAGATATACATTATTGTCGCTGACCGAGAAACGCGTGGCGGATGTGCTTATGAAGAAATGACCGCATGACTTTTTGGAATGTCAATGTTTTCGTTTTGAATTCAAATTATTTTCAGCTCCTCTCTCGATGAGTCTGGAGTAAAAACAAGCTCTGAAGATGATTTTTATAAATCGAAATATTGTTCAATGTTAGCTATGAATATTATATAAAAATATTTTCATTTTAACAGCATTGTGTGTTTTCATATCCTTTTATCTATACTATCTATATATCTATATATCTATATCTATATCTATATCTATATCTATATATATATATATATATATATATATATGAAAAGGTGGAATGAAAACATCACACAATGCTGTTAAAGAGAAAAAAATGTATAATATAATCATAGCTTATACTGATCAATATTTTTATTTTACAAAAATCATCATCAGAGCTCATTCACTCCGTGGTGTTTGGGTCGGAGAAAAATGTCAAATCAGTTCACAAAAACAAAAAACCTTAATTCTGCAAAAACGAACGAAAATATATATAATATATATATATATATATATATATATATATATATATATATATATATATATTGCTAAGCTGACTACTTAAACTTTTTCTCTTTGAAAGAAGGAACTCTTCAATGAAAAGAAAAGAGAAGTTACATTGGCAACACCCATTTCCTTTCCTTTTTGTCCATATCGTTCATCGGTTGTGAACCTTCTGGTGGCTACTTAGTCCAATTCTAGACTTGCAGATGCGGTAACACACAGTGCAATGGAAAATTCCATCTGCATTCTGTGGTGCATGACGGTGAAGACGTCACCGTGCTGCAGTCCTAATGATCTCAATATTAAGCTGCTCAGCTCTTGTACGACACTCGTATGGCCAAATCTCTATGTTGGAGACCAGATCAACCAGGTTTGAAGGTGTAATAAATATCTATTAATAATGGAGATTCGCTTCCGGTTTTTGTCTGTAACAAAAATTACGTCACTGCTTACGCCACATTACCCAAAATCGTCATAACAGAATAAATACACTCAAGATTTGAACATGCAGCATTAGACAGTCCTCGTGTTTTTTTAAAACAAGTTTTAATAAATACATGACTGGTATTATATATCTATATATAGTTTGTTTTATTTTAATACATATTTAAAGTTTACATTTCAAATTGTTTTATTTTTTAATCCTTTAATGAATTTGATGATTTTACTTACTTAGGGTACAAACTCGCTGACATTGATTTTTTTACTCCCATCCCTCAGGCAATATGTTTTAAAAAAATCTATTTTTACATCCGCCGGGGGGCAATTTTTATTTTGTACTAGTTTTAATAATAGAGAGACGGTCTAGAAAAAAGAAGACAATTTTGTTTCAAGTTTTTTTCATCGCTTGAACCAGTCAGCCGTAAGTATTTGAAGTTCCTTCAGGCTACGTGTTAAACTGTCATTATATCTAAGTTTCTGTATATTAGACCTAGCTTTGAAAACCGGATCTGTTTAGTCCGGCGATGATTTTCAAGTCTTGCAACATGGCCGACCCCTCTTAGATTTCTCCGTATTTGTTGGCCATGCACGCTTTCGTGGCTCACCCACTTGAATATCTCCTAATGTGTCACGTGTTGCCACCACGTGATGTTTATTAGCGCGGAAAGATGTGACGTGATGAAATGACTATGAGATGCTAATTAGTATCCTACACTTTTTCTCTGAATAGAAAGAAGCAATGATATCATCATGGAGCTCTTAAGGAACAGAAGAAAGAAAGAAAGAAAAGAAAGAAAGGTGAAAGAGAGAAAGGGTGAAAGGGTGAAAAGAGAAAGGTGAAAGAGAGAAAGAAAGAAAGAAAGGTGAAAGAGAGAAAGGGTGAAAGAAAGAGAGAAAGGAAAGGTGAAAGAGAGAAAGGGTGAAAGAAAGAAAGGGTGAAGAAAGAGTGAAAGAAAGAAAGGGTAAAAGAGAGAAAGGGTGAAGAAAGAGAGAAAGGGTGAAAGAAAGAAAGGGTGAAGAGGAGAAAGGTGAAAGAAAGAAAGGGTGAAAGAGAGAAAGGGTGAAAGAGAGAAAGGGTGAAAGAAAGAAAGGGTGAAGAAAGAGTGAAAAAGAAAGGGTAAAAGAGAAAAGGGTGAAAGAAAGAAAGGGTTGAAAGAGAGAAAGGGTGAAAGAGAGAAAGGTGAAAGAAAGAAAGGGTGAAGAAAGAGTGAAAGAAAGAAAGGGTAAAAGAGAGAAAGGGTGAAAGAGAGAAAGGGTGAAGAAAGAAAGGGTGAAAGAGAGAAAGGGTGAAAGAAAAGAAAGAAAGTGAAAGAGAGAAAGGGTGAAGAAAGAAAGGGTGAAGAAAGAGTGAAAGAAAGAAAGGGTAAAAGAGAGAAAGGGTGTGAAAGAGAAGAAAGGGTGAAAGAAAGAAAGAAAGAAGAAAGGGTGAAAGAGGGAGAAGGAAAGAAAGAAGAGAAAGGGTGAAAGAAAGAGAAAGGGTGAAGAAAGAGTGAAAGAAAGAAAGGGTAAAGAGAGAAAGGGTGAAAGAAGAAAGAAGGGTGAAAGAAAGAAAGGTGAAAGAGAGAAAAGAAAGGTGAAAGAGAGAAAGGGTGAAGAGAGAAAGGGTGAAAGAAAGAAAGAAGAAAGAGTGAAGAGAAAGAAAAGAAGTGTGAAAGAAAGAAAGGGTTGAAAGAGAGAAAGTGTTAAAGAAAGAAAGGGTGAAAGAGAGAAAGGGTTGAAAGAGAGAAAAGGTGAAAGAAAGAAAGTAGATCAAGGCGGAAAAAAGTGCATTTAAAAAAAAGAAGAAAAAAAAGGGTAAAGAAAATAAGCAAATGGTTTGGTTTGGTTTGTTTTGTTTTATGGCATATCAACCTCAGTGGGTCATTTAATGCCGATAAAGTTTTGAAATAAATCAATTCTTAATGGATAATACAATTTTTTTATAAATACATTTTTCTATTTAACCCATAGATGAGACCCTAACAGGTACTACCACTCCGGCTCAGAGTGGACCAGGGAGCAATGGTTATAAAGGGGTGCTCCACATTCCCCAAACCTCCAAAACTGGAACCTCACCATCAGATAGAGTTTAACGTCATTCCCAGGACATGTAGACCCGCATCCACCGCCTTCAAGCACCCATATGATAAAAAGGGGTTGGGGCTTGCCATAAGGGCAATAGGGTTGTGAAAATCAATTAAGCAAATGAAGGAGGGGGCTGAAAGTGCATGATTTTTTTAAAGAAAGAAAGAAAGAAAAAAAAAGAAGAAAGAAAAGGATTCCGGGACAGTGAATGAAAAAAACAAAAAAACAAAAAAAAGAAAAAAATTTTCAAATTCTTTTGTCACGTGTTGCTCCTTAGATTTACAACCTTTTTTTAAATTCATTGAAACAACTTCTTTAGTTTCCTTTCTTTCACCTTAGGGTCAGTTTTAAACCCACTGGAGTGACAGTGTGTAATCGATTTCTATTTTCTTTCTCAGATTAGGTAATTTACAGTGGTGTGCAGAAATCATATATAATATATATATATATATATATATATATATATATATATATATATATATATATATATTAAGTTTGATAGAAGAATTATATATAATTGATAATTGAATCATATTACCACGACCAGACAACTCGGCAAACACCAAATTGTGGTATGCACTTCTGATGAGACCAAAGGAGGTCGAAACAGCTGTTCAGTGCTCCGGATGTCGCAAATGGTGTTTGCCGAGTTGTCTGGTCGTGGTATAAGATTCAATTATCAATTATATAATTATATATTATATATTATATATATAATATATATATATATATATATATATTATGGACTCTCTCGTTGATTTTTCGACGCATGAGTGTTCATACATACAATGAACACCCACACAGTGATGTTTATAGTGGTGAAGGCTTGTGTTGGACCATCCACACTTTTTGGCACAGTCGATAGGAAAGAATTGGTGCATCAAGGGTTGCCACAACCAATCAACGACCGACCTCAGGAATTCTGAATTCAGAGTTATCCCTCTCCTAGACTGGTTACCTACCCAAGGCTAAAGAGCCCAGTCTGCCCTACTATTTAACCCATAGCGGAGGGAATTTTGAATTCAAAGTTATCCCTCTCCTAGACTGGTTACCTACCAAGGCTGAAGAGCCCAGTCTGCCCTACTATTAACCCATAGCTGGAGGGAGAATATATAGCTTCATACCTTTTCCAAGGGTATTATATATATATATATATTATCATTATTATTATTATTATTATTATTTTGAAAACTGAGTTATTGGTTTTCATACCAGTAGAGTTTAGAAATAAAAAATAAAAAATTAAATAGCTTTGGTTAACACCATTGAGCACTATAAAGGTCTATGTGTTATGGAACAAACAAAACCTCCCCATATCTTTTAAAAACATCCCTATACAAAATAAGCACTTCTACTATTTTTGAGGCGTATGATTAGAATTAATTGAAACAACCACTTTAGTTTCTTTTCTTTCACCATTCGGTCAGATTTAAACCCACTGAAATGGCAGGGTGTGATTTCTATTTTACCTTAAAATTAGTTCATTTGCAGAAGTGTGTAGCAATATGAATTTATTTTCAGGCTATATAATGAAATTTGTTTGGCCTTGGAAAATATTTCATCATCTGTGGTTGCATTAGATTTTTATCATGCCGAGACCTACTGCTTCGATTGTCGATTAGCTGTCAACGGCTATTGTCTGCGATTGGCTTTTACTCTAAGGAAGCGCAAGAAAATTGTAACGCTGCACGATCACACTCACGCTTACGAGAGATCACGGATATAATAATAATAATAATAATAATTATAATAATAATAATAATAATAATAATGATAATTATAATTATAATTATAATAATGATAATAATAATGATAATTATAATTATAATAATAATAATGATAATAATAATAATAATAATAATAATAATAATAATAATAATAATAATAATAATAATACCTTCTTTGTCTATTATACTGACCTGCATTAAAAAGTTGTTTTTTTTCTCCAAAGATCAAAGGTTTATCAAGGGATGTATAATCACCATTTTATGCTGAATTAAAAAATACCATTCATTGTGTTTAGTCCGGTCTGTTTTTTACTTCGCAAGTTGTACATGATAATAACACTTATTCAAGTTGCACATAATAATAATAATAATAATAATAATAATAATAATAATAATAATAATAATATCTCGTGGATTTTGCCGCCACGGCCGATCACCGAGTTAAAGTGAAGGAAAGCGAAAGAATAGACAAAAAAAAAACACTTGGACCTTGCCAGAGAGCTGAGAAAACTGAAACAAGAAAGTGAATGTTGTGCCAATTGTAATTGGTGCCCAGTTTCATGTCCCCAAGTGTCTGGAAAATAGTCTGGATTAACAGAAAATCAGAAGAAGAATGGAGACCATCCAAACAACAGCTTTGTTAAGGTTGGCTAAAATACTCAGAAGAGTCCTGCAGACCAGAGGAGAATTGCTGTCACTCAGCCTCCAGTGAACCACCGGCTAAGGTGGGTGTGATAAACTCGAATGGATCGAAATAATAATAATGATAATAATCTTATTATAATGGAGATTATGGGTTTGTCTGTCTGTAACCGGAACTATATTACTATACATGTCACAATTCCCTTTGTTCTTTACATCACATTCTCCATGATTTTATTTTTATTTAAACCTCAATTATTAATAAAATTGTTTTACATCATTAAGACTGTTGACCATATCTACATACTAATAACATGCAATTGTATTTATATATACAACAAAATAGCGGTTTACAGTGTGAATGGAAGGCTAATTTTGCATATTGATCTTAAAAATTTGATTTTAATAAATATATGCTTAGTATTTTGATTTCTAATTGTTTGGTTTTATATAAATGATTATGAGCAAAAATCTCCGGATAAATCTTAAAAAGAAATCCATTAACAAGAAGAAATAAAACTGTAATATTATTCTTTACTTCCTATTTTAAACTAAATAGTTAAATTAGAAAATTTACCAAAGACAGACGGGGGTAATGGAAAATGACGGAAGAGTTAGTTTCAAACTTGTTCTATTTTTCAATCAAACCCCCTCTGTTCCAAATCTTTTTATCTGTATTCTTAGTCAGTTTCATTAGCCTTTCTAATTTAATATGACATTTTATTAGGTAATTTATGAGGAAGTGCGTCCCGGTCTCCTGCCTCAAAAATTGCTGCCCGGTGACTATCAAAATAACAACCCCAGCTCGTCGTAATTCTTGTTTATTTATCGTAATTTGTCGTAATTCTTGTTTAGATATGAAGATGGATACATAGTTTTGAATAAACTGAGATATATAGATAGATAAACAAACAAAATAATATAGATAGATACGAACAAACAGAGATAGATAGATAGATATTTTCGACAAGTAAATGTATTTTGGAGGGGGGTCGCTTCTTTTTTTGTCGTAATTCTTGTTTATCTAAACTAAAAATAAGACATTAAACAAACATGAAATAAAAAATTCTTAGTATTTAAAGTAATATAGATAAATATGAACAAATTGAGATAGATAGATAGATAGATAGATATGAAGATGCATAGTTTTGAATAGACTGAGCTGGGTCGTTATTTTAATATTCACTGGGTAGCAATTTTTAAGGTAGGAGACCGGGACGCACTTCCTCATAAATTATCTTTTATTATACTAAAACTTAAATACTTGCACCCGGTGGGAGCATATATTTGCTAGTAATAATAATAGCGGAATTATTCGTTTTGTTTCAATAAAATTGCAGAAGATTTCATATAGTTGATGATTTGCATTTGAGGAAAAAAGAACAAGTGTATTTAATGGGTGATATCTCCGTGGCGAAAGGGGTCTCCGGGGTGTTATTTATTTTGTGACTGCTCTGTATCCCATCGGACGTCTCCATTGAATAAAGTTTTCTTTATCCCTACACTGAATCAAGTTTCCTTATTAATTGCATTCCTGTCGTAAGTATTTGAACATCCTTTGGGTTTCTCCACATTAGTTGGTCATGCACGATTCAATGCCTCTTCATTTGTTCTCATCTGCCAAAGTTATGGCTTAAATATTAAGGTATTATGGATTCTTTAGCCTTGGTTAGGCAACCAGTCACCCTTTTCGGGTTTTGTTGAAGAGAGGACAGTTCTAATACCCTACAAGTATAATCCCCGGAAGCGACGTATATAAATTGGAACCGCAATACATCCTCAGAGCAATTTGGTTGGTTAGATTTTACGGCGTGTCAACCCCTGTTGTGTTATTTTATCCCGAACACGTTTTTTGTTTATTCATTCTTGATGAGTATTCAATTTTTAAGCCAATTTTTTAAACACAACTTTAGAACTAATTTTTTAAAAATTTCGCCTTATTCTATGCATTCATCCGTTCTTTCTTTTACTTTATATGTTCTTTCTACTTTTCTATCTTACATGCTTTCTTTCTTTCGCCTTATTCTATGCACTCACTCTTTCTTTCTTTCTTTCTTTCTTTTTTTTCTTTTACTTTATTCTTTCTACTTTTCTATCTTACATTCTTTCTTTCTTTCGCCTTATTCTATGCACTCACTCTTTCTTTCTTTCTTTCTTTTTTCTTTTACTTTATTCTTTCTACTTTTCTATCTTACATTCTTTCTTTCTTTCTTTCGCCTTATTCTATACACACCCTCTTTCTTTCTTTCTTTCTTTCTTTTACTTTATATATTCTTTCTACTTTTCTATCTTACATTCTTTCTTTCTTTCGCCTTATTCTATGCTCTCACTCTTTCTTTCTTTCTTTCTTTCTTTCTTTCTTTCTTTCTTTCTTTCTTTTACTTTATATATTCTTTCTGCTTTTCTATCATACATTCTTTCTTTCGCCTTATTCTATACACTCACTCTTTCTTTATTTCTTTCTTTCTTTCTTTCTTTCTTTCTTTTACTTTATATATTCTTTCTACTTTTCTATCTTACATTTTTTCTTTCTTTCGCCTTATTCTATACACACACTCTTTCTTTCTTTCTTTCTTTCTTTCTTTTTTCTTTTACTTTATACATTCCTTCTATTTTACAGTTTTTCTATCTCAATTTCTCCTCAGGTTTTTTCTTTCTTTCTTTCGTTCTTTCAGCTCATATCTTTCTTTCTCTCTTTACGTTCAACTCTTTCTTTTTTCCTTTGGACTTTCTTCCTTTTTTATATTTTTATTCCTCATTTTTCTTTCTTTTCTTTTCTCTTTCTTTATTTTTCACTTTTCTTTCTTTTTCTTTTTTTCTTTCTTTCTTTCTTTCTTTCTTTCTTCTTGCTTCTTTTCTTCTTTCTTTCTTTCTTTAAGCTCATGTCCTCTTTCTCTTTTACTTTCGACTTTCTTTCTTTCTTTCATTTGGACTTTCTTTCGTTTTCTTTTTCCCCTCATTTTCCTTTCTTTTCTTTTCTATTCTTTATATATCCTTTTCTTTCTTTCTTCTTTCTTTCTTTTTTCTTATGTCTTTCTATTCATCTATTTCTTTCTTTTTCTTATTCTTTCTATTCATCTATTCTTTCTTTCTTTTTCTTTATTTCTATTCATCTATTTCTTTCTTTCTTTTTCTTATGTCTTCTCTTCATCTATTCTTTCTTCTTTTCTTTCTTTCTTTCTATTCATATATTCTTTCTTTCTTTTTTCTTTCTTTCTTTCTATTCACATATTTCGTTCTTTCTTTTTTCTTTATTTCTTTCTATTCATATATTTCTTTCTTTCTTTTTTCTCTTTGTCTTTCTCTTCACATCTTTCTTTCTTTCTTTCTTTTTCCTATAGACTTTCTTTTTTCCTCCTTTATTTCTCAAATTTCTTAACGATATGTTTATTTATAATTCATTTTGATTAAGTTGCAAAATGATATCCGATGATCTAACACTTCTTTCAAATACACCTGGTCAAACAGAATTTCTGTTGCATACCCTAGAGCAGAGGGCAATCGGTACTGATCTCAACATGAACTCAGATAAAACAGAGTTCACGTGTTTTAATCAAGATGATACTATCTGCTCATTAAAAGGCAAACCTACGATATTATTAGACCAGTTCATATACCTCGATAGCAATGTCTTATCTATGGAAAGGTATGTCAACATACACATAGATAAACGTGGTCTGCTATTGTGAAGTTGTTACATAATCTATGCAGTTGCATAAGATTATTGTCAATCCCCTGTATTTTTAAAGGGATGGTCCCTTTTCATATCACGGGCGGGACTTTCCATGGAAGATTACAGAAAGCTCGCAAAATATCAATATCTCGTCGATGGAAAAGGATGTCAACATATATGTAATAGTGTGAGTACTACTGTGCGGTTAAACCACTTGGACTTTGACAAAACACTTGCAGAAAATGTTAGATGATAATTTTATAGAACTGGGGAAGCGCAGTTGTGGGACTCATCGACCCGAGTTCAATTCCCCGACGAAGCCACAGTTCCCATAGCGCTAATACCCTTGAGAAAGGTACGAATCCAACTATTCTCCATGAGTAAATAGTAGGACAGACTGGGCTCTTTAACCTTGGTTAGGCAACCAGTCTAGGAGACGGAAAACTCTGAATTTAAACCTCTTTAATCTCCGCTTGAGGTGGTCACTACTAGAATAGGCTCAGTCCAACTCAGTGATTTATTTCAACTTAAGAAAATATTTATTTAACACAACAGCTACACGGGATTTAACGGAATTTGACGAACTTTGCCGAACTTTTAAATCTCCATCAGATCCAACGGAATAATACCACAGTTGATTTTAACAAAAACAGATGGAAACTTTTCAACTCTCCGAAGATGGACTTTGCTCCGAAAATATTAAGAGAAAAAAAGAAAAAAAAATGTTAATAAATATGTTTTTCAACATAAATTGCATTATTTTGCCTTCAAAAAAATATCTTATTACATTTTATGATTAATGCTTCAAACACACTATAAAAACAAAAAACAAAAAAATCTTTATTTGAATATGCCCGGAGCGGGGCCTTATTGTTTTTATAGTATTAAAAAAATATATCTTAAATGATTTCAAAAAATCCCGCAAAACACAACAGCTAACGGAATTTGACGATCTTTGCCGAACTTTTAAATCTCCAACAGATTCAACGGAATAATACCACAGTTGATTTTAACAAACATAGATGGAAACTTTTCAACTCTCTGAAGATGGACTTTGCTCCGAAAATATTAAGAGAAAAAAAAGGAAAAAAAAAATTTAAATAAATATGTTTTTTAACATAAATTGCATTATTTTGCCTTCAAAAAAAATCTTAATAAAATATTTATTTAATTCAAAAGATAAATTTCTAACCTGAGTACAATTGTAAATGCCATCGGTTTCAAGTTTTCCAAGAAAAATTACAGTTTGATTATTTAATATTTGATTTAATCTGAGGTATCAAGAGGAATCTGTACTTTTAGCAAGGAGTGGATCTCACCACGTCCTTTTTCTGCATATCAACTCCTCGACAGCAAGCCCTCAACTCTCACCTCTGATTTCACGGGCCGTGGGCATGAGACAACAGCTGCTACTCGCCCAGGCAACGGATATGATAGACCAGTTTAACCAAGTAGAGAATAACTGACGTTTCCCCTAAGCTTGAAGTTTGTCGGCCCGGTGCACGTAAAGATTGATTTCCGGTGGAGTGGACGGAAGTTCTGGTCCGAAGATCCACAGATCACGAAGTCAGTGGAGCGCGTCGGAGCATGGGCGTGAAAAAGTACCGTTAATTTACTGCAGTCTGGAGATCTCCGCTCTCGTCGTAATTGTTTAGCCGTGCCGCCAGATTAAGAGTCAGACAGCCGAGAGGGCGCGATTAACCAAGTGCAACGATGGTTCCATACGTAAACAAGGTACGTGTGCAGAGCTAATCGAACGGACGCTTTCTCAACCCTCAAATTTGATTGGCTGCTTTTATTTGCTGTGTTGGTAAATTTGACAATGAGACGTGCGCGTTACATAATGTTTATTGGTGGGGAAAATAGAACCGGTGAGCCGAGTTCAAATTTTGGCCGAGACTATTCCGGGAAAAAAAAATCTGAATTGATTTATTCTCTCTTCCCTCGTCTAGTTATGGGTTAAATTGCAGTGCAGTCAGTCCGTGCAAAAGATAACTCTGAATTAGAGTCGTGGTAAATAGACTCGTCGGCACGAGTTCAATTCCTGGACGAAGCTGTATGCATTTCACTTGGCGCTAATACCCTTGGGAAAGGTATGAATCTAATTTTCCCTCCAGCTATGGGTAAATATCAGGGCAGACTTGACTCTTTAACCATGGCTAGGTAACCAGTCTAGGAGAAGAAAAACTCTGAATTCAAACCTGTTAAACTCCACTTAAAAATTGACTTTGTGTCGCATCCTGCTCGTGTGGAGGGGTTGGTAAATATATATATATAAACGGAGAGAGAAAGATAGACAGACAGACAGACAGAGTAGAGTTGTAAAGATGAGATGAGGGTTCTTACTTGTTAACCGTTGCTTCTAACTCGGCCGGCCACCATGTTCTTCAGTCTTATTTCTCGGGCTGTTCATTGAATTGCTTTTTCGTGTATTTCTTCGGGTTTGGCTGGTACTTTCTTGTTTACATCTTATATAAATGGAGATTATGTGTTTTCTGTCTGTAACCGAAACTATATTACTATTCAAGTCACAATTCCCTTAGTTATTAACATCAAATTCCATGATTTTATTTTTATTTAAACCTCAATCATTAATAAAATTATTTTACATTATTAATACTGTTAACCATGTCTACATACTGACAACATGCTATTATATTTATATATACAACAAAATAGTGTTTACAGTGTGAACGGGAAGGATAATTTGCATATTAATATTAAAAAAATCGAATTGATAAATATGTGCTTAGTATTATTGATTTCTAACTATTTGGTTTATTTTGATGAATATAAGCAAAATCTCTTCAATGAATCTTAAATGAAATCCATTAACAAGATAAAATAACTGTCATTTTATTCTTTACTTCCCTTTTAACTAAATACTTAAATTAGAAAAAATAACAATGAAAGACGTGAGTGATGGAAGAGTAAGTTTCAGTTGTTCCTATTTTTATTATACTCCCTCTGTTTCAAATCTTTTTATCTGCATTCTTATTTAGTTTCATTAGCCTTTTTGATTTAATACAATATTATATTACATAAAAACTTAAATACTTGCACCCGGAGGGTGCATATATTTGCTAGTTAACTTAACAAACAAGACTTGTTTTCTTTTAAAGCTCTATTTCAACAACCCAGCCGATCTTCTTCCGTCTGCTCTCGTATGGTTCCACCTCGCATCTATATATATACAAGAATTTTCTTGAATGTACGTGTCGACTTATAACTCCAAAAAGAGATATCATTCTGATTTGAAATCTCGCAGACACATTAATGTGTTTCTAACTAAGAAACACACAATATTTTTTTTTTTACTAATTAAGTGATATAATTTAATAATTAAAAAAAAATCAAACAATTTCTAGAACTCTTCACAGTAAAGAAAAATAATGCAAGGAAAAATTGGGTAAAAAAGGAAATGAATTAGACTAATATATTTTACTTTAACTCAACAGGCTAGGTACTCTCTGTTTCACCCAGTCTCTCTCTCCTTTCTCTCTTTTCTCTCTCTCTCTCTCTCTCTCTCCTCTCTCTCTCTCTCTCTCTCTCTCGTTCGTCGTAAATAGAATTATGTTTTAAGATTAGGATTACATTAAAAAAAAAATATTTTAAATGTAAACAAAAAAGCATTTCCTAAAAACCAAACCTTGTAATATACGAATTCTCGGCGATTTTTTAATTCAATAAAATATTTTCCTTTTATTCTCTCTTACTCCTGTTTTCTCCCTTTCTCACTGGTGTTCGTAAAAAAAATTTAGTCCGGCCCTGGACCGGGTACTTTTGCTGGTCTAATCTGAAACTATCTCACGCTTTCAAGGGCTCAAGTAAAAAAAGTTATTACTCGTCAATAACTGTAGGGTAACTTTCCAATGGATCCCGTCATTCTGACTCTAACGGACCCTGATTAAAATATTCTTACTACAGGTGCGTATATAAATCATAAGCTGCTTATGTAACGACACGTGTTGGAGCTCCTAAGGCTTGAACCTCGTTCTGTTAACTGAGATTAAGATTTGGGGGGGGGGTAGGAAGAAAGAGAAAACAGAGGACCTCTCAAAGTAGTTTTGACAAACGGGAAGAGAGACCTTTTAGTTTGAATTCAAAGTTTTCTCTCTCCTAAATCGGGTTTCATACCAAGGTTAAAGAGCCGAGTCGGCCCTAGTTTTTTACCCATAGCTGGAGGGAGAATAGTCGGATTCGTAACTTTCCTAAGAAGTTTCTTTATCAAGTTGAAAAAATTGTATCTGCTCGATTTATATACTAGAACAGCTTGTCAGTAGTTGGTAGCAGTCATTTCTCAAGAATAGAAACGAAATTCTAGCATTAATATGTTCATCACATTGAATTAGTTCACGAAATCCAGAAGACGAGAAGGTTCTCCTTACCATTATTTCACCATTTCCATGTTTAACCGTTGTTGTCCGCCATTTTGACAAGATTGTCTCTCTTGATCTTCAAATACAACGTACCAGAGGCAAAATCTTGACTCATTTGATCAGATTAGGCTCTCAGATCAGATTTTATCAAAATTACAATATTCTGATGCAAAATGAAATCTGACATTGAATTCGGTTTTGATAACAGAGGCTTCTTAGCACCTATTTTTGACGTAATATCATTTTCTTTGAGTTTTCTCGTGATAGTTCTTCCAGACACTTACCATTATTAGTTCTGAACTTTTCGTCTTTTTTTTAGTATTCCGACTTTTTCCTTTTCTTTCATTGTATCATTCTCTAACGTTTCGTCTGTTTTCTCTTTCTTTTGGGTCCTTTGTATACACTTTTTTTTCTTTCCTTATTTCTTTTCTTTTTCTTTTCTTTTTTTTTTCGTTTTTATTTTCTTTATGTTCCAAACTTTCTTCTATCACATGCTTTCACTTAGTCTTTTTCTTATTTCCTTCTCCCCTCTCCCCTCTCTCTGTCTCTGTCTCTGTCTCTATCCTCTCTTTCTCTCTCTTCTGATTCTTCTTACCTTACACACTCTCTATTTACTTTGATTATTCAGGATTCTCTCTCTCTCTCTCTCTCTCTCTCTCTCTCTCCTCTTTTTTTCTTCTGATTCTTCCTACCTTACAGACTCTCTATTTTCTTTGCTTAGTAAGGATTCTCTTTCTCTCTCTCTCTCTCTCTCTCTCTCCTCTCTCCTATCTTTCTCTTTCTGATTCTTCCTACCTTACACCCTATCTATTTTCTTTGCTAGTCAGGATTCTCTCTCTCTCTCCTCTCTCTCTCTCTCTCTCTCTCTCTCTCTCTCTCTCCTCTCTCCTATCTTTCTCTTTGATTCTTCTTACCTTACACCCTCTCTATTTTCTTTGCTTAGTCAGGATTCTCTCTCTCTTTCTCTCTCACTCTCCCCCCTCTCCTCTCTTTCTCTCTCTTTCTGATTCTTCTTACCTTACACCCTCTCTATTTTCTTTGCTTAGCCAGGATTCTCTCTCTCTCTGTCTGTCTGTCTGTCTGACTGTCTCTGTCTCTCTCTCTCTCTGAAAACAGAACATTGCATTGGTCATCTATTTTCTGGAAAGCTTTTCGACGATAAATCCCCATTTTCCCCACTCCGATCAATCGGCTGGTCATGTCAAACCCTAGCACCTATATGAGTGCCCAAACCCTATTGCCCTTATGGAAAGCCCCAACCCTTTTTATCATATTCGTGCTACAAGGCGGTGGCTGAGGTTCTTCATATCCTGGGAATGACGTTAAACTCTATCTGATGGTAAGGTTTCAGTTTTTAAGGTCTGGGGAATGTGGAGTACCCCTTCATCACCATTGCTCTCAGGTCCACTCTGAACCAGAGTGGTAGTACCTGTTAGGGTCCCATCTAAAGTTAAATAGAAAAAGTGTTTATAAAAAATGAGTATCCAAAAACTTTGGCGGCATTAAATGACCCACTGAGGTTAATATGTCATAAAACAAACCAAACTAAACCAAACCTATTTTTCTCGTAGTAATAATAATAATAATGATAATAATAATGATAATAATAATGATAATAATAATATCTCGTGGATTCTTTCAGTTAGTATATTAGGTCTGAGACCTGTCATCTGTTTCTTATAAACATTCATCTTAATTCCCCAGAATATCTATAATCTTTCCACAGATTATCTAACATTGCCTTAAAGGAGTTTAGAGATGGGGCATTCACTATTGATGATGGTAGTTTTTTTCCATGTATTCACCATTCTGTTACTAAAATAATTTTGTCTTGCATTTGCTTTACAAATTTTTTAAAGAGTTTCAATTTATGACCCCTGATATTGATATTTTGAGCAGGGTTTAGTAGTTCAAAGTTCGTTGAATAAAATCCATATGTATATTTGTAAACTTCAATCATATCCCCTCTTGTCCGTCGATAAACCAGACTTGGTAAGTCAATGTTTCTAAGTCTTTTTTCATACGAAAGGTTTTTTTAAATCTCGTGGCAATTTTTTTTTTCGATATATCGGCCAATTCACTTCTCTATGGACAAGGATGTCTGTACATTTTCATTATTTAAGATATGAAAAAATCTGTTAATATTGCATCCCATTCCTATACTCTGATTTTTTCGGAGACATTTTTAATTTAAACTGCAGGTACGTTATTACTGTTATGCTCGAAAATAGATAAAATCGATTGAAAATTCTCCTCACTAATAGGACCTAAAGTTATTTCCGGTCTCGAGCTTACGAAAATGCGTTCATTATACGTTCATATCTAATTTTTTTATATAGTTTCTTCTTAGTTTTTTTTTTTGTTTTTTTTTTTGCTCACATTTCTATTATGGAGTGAATTATTGCATAACGTGTCGTTGCACCAACAACCAAAATACATTTATACCTCTATTTACGTCGTTTCGACTTATGTCATTTTCGAAGATACATCGAAATTGAAATATTAAAATACTAGAGGCGGGATTTTTAAAATTTATTCCCGCAGACCCATTATTACTGAATCGTGAGTTGAATCCTCGTGGGATGCCCCATTTAAATCCCTATGTAAAAAAATAGACCTTGCATTGACCCAGTTACTCTGAATAGAAATGTTAATATCTATTATCTAAAACTAGCAAATATATGCACCCTCCGGGTGCAAGTATTTAAGTTTTAATGTAATGAAATATCGTATTAAATTAGAAAGTCTAATAAGAATGCAGATAAAAAGATTTGAAACAGAGTGGGGTTATAATAGAAAAATAGAAATGAAACTTACTCTTCCATCACTGCCGTCTTTCATTGCTGAATTTTACTTATTTAACTATTTAGTTAAATTAGGAAATAAAGAAATAAATTACACTTATTTTTTCTTGTTAATGGATTTCATTTCAGATTCATTGAAGAGATGTTTGCTTATATTCATTAAAATAAAACCAAACAATTAGAAATCAATATAATACTAAGCACTATTTAATAAAATCACATTTTAATATCAATATGCAAATTAGCCTTCCCATTCACACTGCAAACGCCTATTTTTTGTATATATAAATACAATAGCATGTTATTAGTATGTAGATATGGACAACACTATTAAAAAGGTGAAGCAATTTTATTAATAATTGAGGTTTAAATATAAATAAAATCATGAAGAATGTGATGAAAATAACTATGTTAATTGTGACTCGATTCGTAATATAGTTTCGGTTACAGACAGAAAAAACACAATCTCCATTATAATAAGATATTAAATGAAAAAAAAAGTCATGCTGGTATCATTTAAATTTTATTTTTAATTATCTTCCCTGATATAAATCAAATCTCTATTATTTTGTGCTCAAAAACCAAGCTCTGGTGATATTTAATGTGTATATATATATTTACTTTGTCGTTAATTGTTTTATTTTCGAAGTTTCCCCCGGACATACATATACACACAACTGCCCTTTATATATGTATAGATTAAATGCTATATGAAACATTGTAATATTTACTTCCTCTGTAAAAACAGCTCTTCAATCATTCATCAACCGATATGATACCGTTAATCCGGGTTGTATCGATTTTTTACGCTTAGTTTCGTACTCGAGAATTAAATGAAAATTCAGTAGGCTAACATAAAAACAAACTTTACTCGCCTAGACTAAGCTTCATAATTTATCTAAATATAGCGATTACCTTGCTTGCCTGACACGGAGAGGAGTGAGCAGTGAGGAGAGTAGCCTCGACAAAAAAGAGAGCCAGAAAGAGAGAGAAAAGCCTGCAGCCCAAGAAAGCATCACAGTTTGTGTGCATTCAGTGCCACCAAAGACTGTCACTCAAGAATTAGCCCACAGAGTCAACTGCACAGTGAATATAAGATTGGTATTTTTTATTTTGGACACTACCTCATCGTCCTTAGTAGACGAAAGGATCAATAAACAGCGATTACGTCAGCTAGCTACTTTTTTTTAAACTAGGCTAGTCGGATAATTGCATCTAAATAATGGCTATTTTAACTTAAATCTTCTTTCAACTTATCTCTCCGCTTTCAGTTCTTTTAATTACTCTTCAAAACAAGCGATTTTTTTTTATTTGTTTAAATTATCCTTGGATATTTGATTAAGCGAATTTCTCAATAAATTATCAATATTTTTGAAATTATATGAGTTGAAATTTATCCTTTATTATAGGTAAATAAAGTCGTCGGGGCGGCCTAAAGTCGGTATCAGCCAGTCAGCGAGGGGAGTCTATCCCCTTTTCAATAGCACTAGACTAAGGAGATTGTTGTTGCATCTGAGGTGGAGTGCCACACCTACCGTCAGCTCCTTACTTTGCCGCACAGATACCTGTGCTACTCATACGCTGAGTTGGCGAGACCGGTATCGAACTAGGAACCTTGTTGTTTTAGCCGAACGCTTCTACAACTGAGCTAACCCGCCCTTAGTAAATAAAACAATGAATATAAAACATATAATGAGTGAAAAAAGTAAAAGAATATCAAGATATATACATACATGCTTATCTTATTAGCTTAGTAACACTAGTTAAATAATTCAAATGTATTATAAATACGTATTCTGTTATCGTTGTGTTTTTTTAAAAGAAAAACAGAATTTCAGAATATTTCACAATATATTAAAATTACAAAAACAAAATAAAAATAGATAAAATAAAACAATACAATAAAAAGGTTACAACTCGTTTTGTTTGTTGTTTCAAGGTCTGTTAGAAAATATACGAGGTATTTAAACTTATATTATGAAATGTGACATTACCGAATAACGCAAATGATATTATCGGTATACACACACACATATATATATATTATATATTACATATATATTACATATATATATAATACATATATATATACATATATATATATACACACACACACACACACACACACACACACCATATATATATATATATATATATATATATATATAAGTGTACAGAATTGAAGAAAAAATAAAATGAAAATGGGTAGTGCATTACTATTCTAACACTCCCCATCTAGAGAGAAAGAAAATCCACTACCCACCCCAACCACCCCTCCCCTTACTGACAAGCCTACTGTTTTCACCATTTTGAGAATGTCCATCATTGAAGTAAGAACTATATTCAAGTCCTGTAAGAAGGTCTAATAGACCGAAACGTTGCATCGTCGACAATAAACATCCAGTTTCCATAACATCCCGTGTTTGTCTACCTTTCTCCATATATATATATATGTATATATATACACATTCACTATCACCAGAGCTTGCTTTTGTGCAAATAATAATGAAAGATTTATCTATATACGTGAAGATATCAAACAATTAGCATTTTATTGTAAGAGAAGGGAAAAGTCATTTAGGGGTTTGTGATTAAAACATAAACAAATCAATTATGTAAGACCAAAATAATCAATGATCTGCGAGACTAAATTTTTATTATCTCCCTCTTCCCATGCAACGTCGGGTAGCCGCTTCTAGGATGATAAAAAGGAGCAACTAGAAGACACCGTCGGAGGACAGTCATATAGTTGCTAGAGCTTGATTGATCAGTTGAAGGTCTCTCGACCGCCCATCTAGCCCAAGTAAATGACCGCAGTGAGTGTCGGGACGACTTAATACCCGGATCACGGACCCCTCTGTCACCACAATCCTGTTCTTAGACATTAAGGCCGCCACTCTTAGACAACAAGTTAGCCCCATCGTCAGAGTGGGTCATACCCTTCTACTGAAGTGCAATCGGCACATTCTACGTCCCCAGCCGATGGGGCAATACAAAGAAGGGAAAAGACTGCGTATAGAAAGTCATAGTGTTGAGAGCAATAATGAAGAAAATGAAACACAAGAGACGATAGACAGACAGAAAGTAATAGTCGTGTAGTCTACCTATTTATAGCTAGTCTTAGTTGATCATTCTCCTGTCGACTGAGGCTTTAAACAACCGACTGCAACCTCTGCAGAGGGGTAGAGACGCCCCATAATTGGGCCACCAGTTGGGCCGTGAGAGACGACTACGTAGTGCTTAAGGAGAAATCCTGGTTGATGAGAGTCTCTGATATGCAAACACACAACTAAAGACCCTAGCCGAGCAGTCAGAGAGGCCCCGTCCTATCAGTCGGCTGGTCACGTCAAGCCTAGCACCTATATCATTTTACCGACACTATACCCTTATGGCAAGCCCCAACCATTTCATCATATATTTGCTAGAATGCGTGTAGTAGGGCGTTCTGTAATAGGACGTTAAACAGCATCTCATTGAGAATTTCAATTCCCGAGCTCTGGGAATGTGGAGTACTCCTTCATTACCATTACTCCAGGTCCACCCTGACCCGAAGTGGTAGTACCTTTTATGGGTTCCATCTATGGGGTAAATACAAAAGATGAGTTTAAAGTTGTGTTTAAAATTTGACTTTAAAAATTGAATACCCATCAAGAATGAATAAAAAAACGATATCGGTATAAAATAACCCAACAAAGAGTTGACAAGCCATAAAATCTAACCTGTTATGCTTAAGGAAGGATCTTGGTAGATAAGTAGTTCTATGACATGCAGTATACCCTTGAATTTATTTCAAAACTTTATCGGCATTAAATGACCCACCGAGGTTGATATGCCGTAAAGCAAAACAAAAAAACCAAACCAGCTGCCCGCTAATTGCCTTGAAATCTTTAATAAGCAATTATTATTGCTTCCTTTTTCATTAGAAACGTTTTAACAAACAAATGAGGAATGGCGTGCAGAAACATCTCAAACTAATTTAATGAAATCTGAAACGATGTTTATATAAAAGATTAAGAAAAGACGGATAAATTAATTTCATCAATTTTTGACAAATTAAACAAAACATCAAACTTAAATTTCCACGTAATCATATTGAAGAAGGAGGAAATAATAAGAATTTTTGCGCCAAAAGAACCGACATGTTGCAATTAACATATAAAATGGCCGGGTTGAATAACATGACTGACGAGACACAATATACTTTTTTTCAATAGGAGAAGATGAGAAAAGAAGGAAAATAAGTACCAATAAAACATTCATTTTCAAAGAGTATTAAAATGTCAAGAAAATAACTGAAAAATAACATGAAATAATGCTGGAAAATTTAGAAATTGTTTTTGTTTTGTGCGAGAGGGAACACGAATGTAGAAAATTAAAATAGAAATGAGAATGAACAAGTGAAAAAATAAAAATTAAAATAAGATAAAGAATAATTGTGAAATAGTCGAGAAAGAAAATATTGGTTTTGTTTTTTTGTTTTACGGCATATCAACCTCAGTGGGTCATTTAATGCCGATAAAGTTTTGAAATAGATCAATTCTTAATGAATAATACCATTTTTTATGAATACATTTTTCTATTTAACCCATAGATGGACCTAACAGGTACTACCCACTTCGGGTCAGAGTGGTCCAGGGAGCAATGGTGATGAAGGGGTGCTCCACATTTCCCCAAACTCCAAAACTGTAACCTCACCATCAGATAGAGTTTAATGTCATTCCCAGGACATGTAGACCCGCAGCCACCGTATTCTATGACCCATATGATAAAAGGGTTGGAGCTTGCCATAAGGGCAATATGACTGGGAAAATCATATAAGTTGCTAGTGCTAGACGTACCAGCCGATTGATCGGAGGGGGCCTCTCCGACGCCCGTCTAGCCCAAGATAGGGCAAAGTGGAGTATCGCAAGTCATGGTTCTGCTATCCACCTGCATTCTAACGCCCCAGCCGACAGGGCGGAAAGAAAATGAGAAAAGTTATTATGAGTATTTATGTTGAAAGGACTGGAAAAAATGTAAAATATTAATGAGAAAGGAGACAAGAAAGAATAAGGAATATGACTTGAAATTATTAAACAAAAGAAGAAGAAAAAAAAACGAGAAGAAAAAAGCAACAAAATAAGAAGGAAGGAAATTTGTAACGTTGTGGGCTTTCACGGCTACTATCAGGACTTGTACAAGTCGTATATCAGGAGTCGGTACGTTGACTTGTTAGTCACACACACAAATCTAGCAGTCCTTTGCTCGCTAGTCAGCCGACCCCAAAAGAATTCTTCCACACTACGTTGTTTATGGCCAGAGAAGTGTATCAACTTAAAGACAAGCGGTTCTTCGTTGCGGTCAATTAACTTTATCTCCACTGGTATCTGTTCATTCATACCTTCGTAGTATTTTGTAGTAGAATAAAGTTGACAACAAACTTTCGTTTTTTTTAATGACTTGATTTATTCAATTTCGGTTTCTTAACTTGAAGAAAGAGAGAGAGAGACAGAGAGAGAGAGGAGAGAGGAAGAGAGAGAGAAAAGAGAGAGAGAGAGTCGGTTTCATCAACATATGTTTTAATAATATTCCTTAACTTCGTTCCAACGGTCTAGTACCAATTATCAGGCTTCACATATCAGCGACACCAGGACCTCAGTCACTCGCCTATGACTAACCTCAGTAAAAACCCTAAGCCCACGGCAAATTCTGTAACCCGACTGTCTTCAAAAACTAAGACCAACGCCCGTTATATGAGAAAAATAGAATATTCTAGAAATTGTCGAACATTCTGATTTGTTCTTAAATTGTTCTACCAAATTCACGTGCAATTATAGAGCCGTCAACTGGGTCAACCATTCTTTCTTCTGATCAAACCGATCAAACATAAATTATTAACAGCAAAAATCCTAGACTACCTGGCTTATCGAACGATCACAGGTGATAATGAGATTCATTATCTTCTGTTCGCTCGAATGTTATCATATGTCTTTCGGGTCCGATTCTTCAAGGACCCACTCCATGTCGGTCTGAAGAATATTGCTAATCCACTAGCTTGTCTTCTGTTTGACACAAGCCACAATATGGTGTGTTGAGTTAAGGAGCGCCAAATTATGCTTACAAAATAAAGAAAGAGAAATTAAAGAAAGATTAGCAATATGTTTTGAAATAATTATTAAAACAGGAAAAAGATAGGAAGGAAGAAGAAAAAGAGAAGTTAGAAAAAATGAAATAAGGAAGAAGTTAAACATATGATAAAAGAAATTAAAAATAAAGATCAATGGGACTTCAAACAAGTATGAAAAGAAAGAAAGAGACAAAGAACTAATCAGGATAACAAAAAGAGAAAAAAAAGAGAAAGGAAAAAAACAAACAAAATAAAGAAAAAGAAGCAAAAAAGAAATAAAAAGAAAAAGAAAGCAAAGGAAAGAAGACAATAGGAAGAAATGAAATGAAAAGAGGGTGAAACTTGCAAATCATACTCAAAATCAATCCACATGATTCACAGGGTGATCCAAGAAAAACAGAGACCCAAATATTTATTATATTTGCCCATTCCCATTTAAACTAACCTAAACCCCTAAAACCCAACCCTATCCCTAACCCTAACCCATAATCCTAACCCCCCCCCTCTAGTTAAATAATTAACAGTTTTATTACACAAAGTGTGGGGTTCTATTTTTTCCTGGGTCAATTGTATACAGGGTGATTCAGAAAAAACAGAAGCCCAAATTATTTATTTGCTATTCCCATTCAACTTAATTGTAAACCCTAAACCCAAACCCTAAGCCTAACCCTAAACCCTAACCCTAATTCCTAACCCCTACCCCCTAGTTAAAATTAACAGTTTTATTACAAAGTGTGTGGGTTCTGTTTTTCTGGGTCAAATGTTTACGAGGGTGATCTCAGCAAAAACAGAACCCAAATTATTTATTTATATCCCATTAAACTAAACCTAACCCTAAACCCTAAACCCCAACCCAACCATTAACGGCTAACCCTAACCACTAATCCTAAACCCCTAGTTAAAATTCAACAGTTTTTTACAAGTGTGTGGGTTCTGTTTTTCTGGGTCAAATGTAACAGGTGATTCAGAAAAAACAGACCCAAATTATTTATTTATATTCCCATTATAACTAACCCTAACCTAAACCCTAAACCCCAACCCTAAACATTAACGCTAACCCTAACCCTTAATCCTAAACCCCTAAGTTAAAATTACACTTTTACTTACAAAGTGATGTGGCGTTCTGTCTTTTCTGGGTCAGATTGTATAACAGGGTGAACCCAGAAAAAAACCTGAATTATTTAT
>CM042157.1:19907443-19908730 GCA_023376005.1 Doryteuthis pealeii
TCCATTAATAAACAATACTTGTCATTTCATTCTTTACTTTCCTATTTAAACTTAAATAGTTAAATTAGGAAAATTTTACCATGAAAGACATGAAGTAATGGAGAGTAAGTTCAGTTTTCTAATTTTTTCTATTTATAACCCCTCTGTATCAGTGTTTTTATTTGCATTAGGTGTCTCATTAAGCCTTTCTAATTTAATTATATATTCAGTTACTTAAAATTAAATACTTGCACCCGGAGGGTTACAACATTTGCTAGTATTTTTAAATCTTAAATCTTTATGCATTTATCCCGCTAAAAAAAAATCGTTTTCATTTTATTCCTTTTTTCCTTTTGTTTTTTTTTTTACTTTTATAGAAATTTCAGCAGGAGGATTACAAGTAACGCTTTATTTAAAAATCCTGGGGTACGGTTCTTAATTCATGAAACGCTTTTTTATTTTGGCCCCCCACCAAAAAAAAGAATGTTACCCATTTTTCTACACTTCCTATCAAAATTCGATCGCCCATTTTGGTTTTCCCTTACCTGAAATTATGGTTCGCGTCGCTTATTTTTAGTTCTTCCAGATATATCCTACAGGAAGGTTCGAAAGGAAAGAAAGAAAGAAAAAGTAAGAGGTTTTTAATATAAGATATGTAAGAAATATATATTCACTAATGACTCCGTCTCATTGTCCAAGATTGATCCACAACACACACATGCCACACACACACACACATATATATATATATATATATATATATATAACGCACACGTACAACAAAAAACAAATTCCAGATCACGTAAAACACGAGAATACAGTTAAAAAAAACCGTCATACATTTGACCATATTAACCAATTTCTGGCTTTCTAAAGGAACCCGTTTCATTTACCTGTGAATGCTTTCAGCAGGAAACCAGTGGTTGTAATATCATTCCCGAAAATAAAAAATAAAGCTAAAACTTTTATTTGTTACTTCATTGAATTATAATACATACATATATATATAATATATATATTATATATATAATTAATGTATATTTCAATTTCTTTCCACTAACTTCCACATTTGATCTTTTTCTCCCTCCCCATCCGCTAAAGATTTCCTTCTGACCAATCAAAAATCCTCACAAACGCTATCCCACAACCTAACGTCATCCCCCAAAATCAGCCTCTCCCGCCCACTTTCTCTTCTATAAAACCAATGTATGACTTAATGAAGCATATAAACGTCTGATGACGCCGAGCTAAAACAGACGGTGAAATATATCTCTACATTATACTTGTCTGATTTTGTTCCCTTGTCCC
>CM042157.1:19908740-19918740 GCA_023376005.1 Doryteuthis pealeii
AAAAAAAAAAAAAGTTGATTGAGAACAGAGCCAACAGATCTTAAATACTTCTCTCCCCCCCATCCTATGGCTAATTTCAAAACTGAAGTGACTGGTGTGTTGTGTAAGTCCATAAAATAGAAAGTTACGATTTGCTTACCATATTTACTAGATATAGTCCACATAAGTGTTTGGTGTTGTTAAGGGTCAAAATAAAAGACCAAAAAATGGTGAAAGTTAACACAAGGTATTAATAGAGAAAGTAGAATTTACAGAAGGACGGTGAGTTACGTCCGACAATACAGTCTTAGAATTGAATCGTGTCGCTTTCCCTAAGCTACAATTGTCTTTGCTACTAATAGTAGTAGTAGTAGGATCATTCCCATTATTGTAGAGAAAGAGTAGGTTATATCACCTATAACAATAAAGCAAGTTTTATTCTCTCTTTTGTGGCCCGGTACCCAAATAAAACCAATGGTCCAGGGACCGGTCCGCGGCCCGGTGGGAACCCTCCTCTGTATAAATTATATCATCAACCTCAATAAAAAGAATATTGGCTTCTGTTTTAAAACGGTTGTATGACAGAAAATGAAGTTGAAAAAATTTAACAAAGGTTAAGTCTACCGTCATATGCTTATTCTTAAGTAATAGAAATTACTAAACGAACCCCTAGAAAGCGCTTCCATGTTATATCGGGTGCTTCTATCAGAAAAAAAGGGAAGTATCTAAAATATGTATATTACAGTCACTGGGCCCGACAATGAGCACGGAACACTTGTTATATAAAAAATATTTTTTGTATTCTTTGATTGTGTGTAGGAGGCATCTCGACAACAGGATTTCTTAAGGCTTTTATAATCTTCAATTCACAGGGTCAAAGGCCTCTTTGATTTCGTGACACCTTACGCAGTTTTCCTGTACACACCTTACTCGTCATGCAATTTGTTTTAATGGTTATGGGCTAATTCAATGGTGTTCCAGCCATATCCTGTTTTTTTGTTCACAGGTCCATGATTTGACACCTACACATTTCCTGTGTGCAAAACCTGGGTCCCCAGTGCGAACTCATTGATCAGGCAAAATATTAACAAAAGTATTTCATAGTCACTTCATCATGTCCATCTTTGTGATGATGGCAACATGGACACATGGGAGGTTGTCGATGGATATAATACTATGAAACTGGGGCACGTCCCAATTTTATTATAGCACCTGGTCGCGGACTAATATAATAACATAAGTTGGGGGCACAGGTTTCGAATTATGTTACGGGTTTATGGATGTTATAGGATGTATGTTAACTATGGATGTTTTTGACATGTATGTAATGCGATGTATGTTATAGGATTATGAGAACGATGCTCCGGCTCGTATTACAGTCGGGTCGAAACTGCCCCGTTCCAACTCGTTCCTTATTTGTCTGTTGATTTACAGGAAGGCTTGAAAAAGAACTGGTTTTCGTTTCCTGTTACCAACTCGGCTGAAATAAGATTAAATAACCAAAAGCTGTAACGGATCAACAAAAACAATTGAACAACAACGCCTTTTATGCTTTTTATGTATACAATATATACATTTATTTTACAAAGGAGCGAGGTGATCTTTTATCTGCTGATTGGCGATCTACAGCTAGTTTTTGCTAAGTTATCAATTTTCGTACCGAGTGCAAGGCATCAGAGTGTATCGGTAAAAGTTATTATCAGGCCCGACCATGGCAAGCTCTCTTCTCCGGTCTTCGTTCATGTCCCGGTCTCTCCCGCTGTCTTGCTTTTCTTCGCTTCTGTTTCGCTGACGGTTGTTATTTATGGGAGTCCAGACCTCCCCACCCCTAACATATGTCTCTGATTGGCCAGCCACTCGATACTATTGCCCTACGTGTTAAATGGTCTTGTGCCAGCCTAGCTCGTAATCTTTCCATGGTTTTCCCAACTTTCCACGAGTCAGGCAACTTGTTTATTTATCTTAAGTTTTGAAATTGTTGACGAACTTTCTCAAAAAACTGGAATTCTTATTTATTAAATTACCTTTTATTTGTGAAATTTAGAATTCCGATTTATATATATTCAATTCCATAATTAAGAATCTCTTTGTCTACATGGAAATCTTGCTAGATGAATTTATATTTTTAGTATAAACAATATTATTATTATTATTGTTTTTCTTATTACTTTATTTAACAAACCACCATAATAATTAATTAAGGTAGTTTTTTAATTAATTAGTACTTAATTAATAGGTCGCCAACAAACCCATAACACAATTAGTGTTACAGTGTGACACAAGTTAATTTTTTTAGCGGGAGGGGGAAAAGTGTTGGGTTGCATGCCTTGCCAAGGATATTAGGCGCCATATGAAATGCGAACAGCCTTGTCCAGTTGTCAAGTAGTCAGAATGGGGTTACGACTTACAGATTTATTTTAGTCAGGAAGAGTTAAAGGAAGGTTTGAGTTATTCTTTATTATTACAATATCTGTTGCTATTAGCGACACCATTTATAATCTGTATTCACATTTCTTACATTGCATCTTGAACAATTTGGACATGTCATTTTAACCATAAGGTGGTTGCAGAATGATAACGGACAGAAGATTTAGAAAGAAGTATATTTATTAATATATATGGTAAATAAAGATTCTATTACTTTATCATGCGAATGATCTTCACTGGACAATCTTCTAATGTTGCTGCGCAAAACTTGTCGTTGTAATGGTTAACAAGCTAGTTCTTGCTTAGCCATATGATCGAATAGTGAGTTCAATTCCTTACTGGATGATCCATATTTCTAGGCTTGTGCTAAATCTCTAGCTATACTAGTTTGTGTTAACGGCACCTTGTGGTGCAATGGTTCAAATAGGTTTAGCAGACCATTGTTAGAGAGTTTGAGTCTCACTGAGTGCCTTATACTATTGTTATTTGTGCTTAAACTTAGTAAATAACTACTACTATAGCCTTAAGCTCTTTGAAGGTATATGTTTGCTTGAAAATAAATAATTCATTATTGCACTCATTTCATTTCAATACTAATTGGTCAATGGCACCAAGATGTCTTGTATAATAAACTTTATTTTGACATTAAAGTCATAATAAATATAGATTTGCCACTATTGTTTATGTAAATATTTCCTACAGTTAAGACGATAATAAAACTATTCATTATATACACTAGAAAAAAAAAGCTCTCCAGGTGGTATAAAAATTTTGATTCTTGAAATAATATACCTGAGGGATATGGGAAAAATTAAATAAATAAAAATAAAACATTTAATATTTTTAAAAAATGAATGCTTACTTAAAAAAGCATCATATTCCACACACTCCACTGAGATATTTGTTTATTTCTTTTTGTTTTGTTTTCTTTTGTTTTTTTACAACAGTGGGACTTCAAAACGTTTTCTTGAGATTTCCAATTTATTATTCAGACTCTTATCTTTTAGAGAAACATTTAAGATCATACGAGTATAATATATTTCGATTGGATTTTGTAAATTTAAATAGGAGATGGGGTAGGGTAAAACCTAATAAAAAATAAAAAAAGAAATTCCTCGGGGTAAATTAGGTAAATATGGCCTTCTTTGGTGCCGTAAATACTTCAGACGTCCGTATATTCCTCGGGTTGGATCCGTTGATCATGGCCGCCAAACAATTGTCAGTTGAGCTCAGCGGCTGTCATTCACTTTAATAGGCCGGTTGGATTCATTAACATGGCCTTATTGGCTTTTCTGTCTCTGTTGGTGAAATCGGCTTAAGAAAACGTATGGACGGCGACACGGCCATAGCGAATCGATCGAGTTTTCACGGCGAAACGAAGTGGAATTGTTTACCTAAAGACATTCTTTAGTTGGCTGCATATTCATTCAAGCGATTGTACTTTTTCTGTCGGTGGAGAGAATGAAAGATTTTGGTAGGGAAGGACATTTCCCTTTTCAACATTGAGTCTTCTGTGTATTCGGGTAATTTCATTTGCTTATCACCAAACTTTAAGGACTTTCTTGAGGTTTTTCTTTCTTAGGATGTCACTTGAAAATCGCCATTGGTCATATATATATATATATAATTATATATATATATATATTATTATATATATACCCCACACAACACACACACAATATTATAATATATATATTATATATATATATATATATATTATATATATAGGAAAAGTGGGTGACTTATTGGGGAATATATAATATCGAGTTACAATAACTCAGTGTTTATAAAGATATAACAATGCTTCACTATTTTAGTAGATTTATAGTCAGAACTTAATATATAACTATAAATATATAGAGACGTGAATATAATAATATATATTATATATATAATATATATATATAATGATATAATACATATACATAATATATATATACATATACATAATATATATATAATATATATAATATATATGATGAGGATTAATCTGACAAAATGTGAAAAAATGTTTTCAAAATATTGCAGACACAGGATTGTTATGATCAACAGGAATATTTTTATATGTCTATACTTAAGTTATTTTCGGTTTATGACAATCCATCATTCAGACAATGCAAAAGAAATATTCACCATAAACCATACACTTAATTAGGTTCATCAGAAGTGTATACCTTGATCTCCCCTCGACAGAGATAGACCGGAGACCAAGAATGCAGAGTCAAACACTCGCCAAATTCAAGTTTGGCAATTCAAAATGTTGATCCACAACATAACAGGGAAGCACTGTTACCTCTCGGAGCCACGACTTCAATTATATATATATATATATATAGATATATATATATATATAGTCATCACAGACACGTGTTTTGACTTATCAAGTCTTTTCAGTGTGCTAGATATTTTGATTAAGCTAACCATACAGCCGGAATTTGAAATCCGATCGGTTCAGTGTCAGTCAGACACTTTAAACCGCTAGGCTATATAGTCACCCACAGAACTGAGAAAGGGATTTTTAACTGTTTTAATACACAACATCTCTATGTATGTAAAGGACGCCATAGTGCTCCATCCCTTAAATAGGAGAGCGTTGCGTTTACGCTTTAGTTGGCGGTCGTCAGCGAAATTTCCCAAAAGTGTCAACCCCAGGGGCATTGGGGAGCATTATATATATATATATTATATATATATATATATATAGGGTAAACTAAGACACGTGTTTCGAGTATCACCCTCATCAGTATAGTTATACCGATTTTTAGCAGAGCCTCTGGCTTGGGTTCGAGACCCGAACGAACTTACGCTCGCCAAGCCTCTTACCCACACAATCCACAGTCAGGTGCCAAGTATAGCAGCTATTTAATCGATTATTTCTAAGGGGAAATGACTTTCACTAGAATATATTAACTAGCTGGTTGTAGACGTCTACGCAGGCAAGAGGCTACGTTTGACAAAGTGATTGTAATTATGTAAAAGATTCTTGAAATTAATATCCTCAAAGTGTAAAAACTGCTTCGCAGAAAAATAAATTGAGTGACTTTTCATTATCTAATCAGTCATGCAATAAATATTTTTCAAGCCTCCGTTAAAAGAACTCACAAATATTTCATTTTAGTGTAAACTATATTTTTATAGAAAAGATTATTTGTTATTTTCTATCGAAGTTTGTTAATTTTTGCTCCTAGATGTTAGACACGTCTTGCGGCAACTCGCGCTTTCCGCTTATTATGGTTTTCTGCAAGAGAGTGGACATCGATGCGGGCATTGTTTCCTCTGAAAACACAATCATCTTTCATTAAAACCTTCCTATGTGTCCTATGCATACCCAACTTATTCCTAACTAAAGACTACCTCTTTTTTCTCCCCCCTCTCTCTCTCTCTCTCTCTCTCTCTCTGTCTTGTCTGCCTGTTCTGTCTCTGTTCTCTGTCTCTGTTCTCTCTCTCTGTCTGTCTGCTGTCTCTCTCTCCTCTCTCTCTTCTCTCTCTCTGTCTGTCTGTTCTGGTCTTCTCTGTCTCTGTCCTGTCTCTCTCCTCTGTCTGTCTGTCTGTCTCTCTCTCTCTCTCTCGTCTCTTCTGGTCTGTCTGTCTGTCTCTCTCTCTGTCTGTCTGTCTCTGTCTCTCTGTCTCTCTCTCTCTGTCTGTCTGTCTCTGTCTCTGTCTGTTCTCTGTCTGTCTGTCTGTCTGTCTGTCTGTCTGTCTGTCTCTCTCTTCTCTCTCTCTCTCAAAATTTGGAAATAACAATAAATTAGAATTCACCCGCCCACATATATTTAAAAGGTTTTTAGGTTTAAACACAGGGGATGCTGCTTCTTCAATTAATAGGATTTTTTTTTCATTAATTATAATTTAATAAATAATACATACTTGCTTTCACACACACACAACACCACACACACACCACACACACATATATATATATATAATATATATATATAATATATCACACACATATACACACACACACACACACATTAATATATATTATATAATATATATATATACCTCATAACACAAGTGAATCCATCGTACGTTCAAAACTTGTTTACTTTTTTCAAAATCCTGGTAAACCGTCTCGGCGTTAGCGATCTTAAACATCCCAGAACCGCTATGCGTTTCATTAAAAAAAATTTTAAAACAGGACAAACAGACAAAACAAACGAGTCCGCGGATTTATTTTCTTTGATACATTATATTTCCTCAAATAAACAAAAGCCCTGATGATGATCTCTTGAAAAACAGATCGAAACAGCTTGCGTAGGTGAAATAAACATTACTTTATTCATGAATTTGTGTTTTTTTTCAATTTTTGATAATATATTACATATTATATAATTATATATATATACGTGTGTGTGTGTGTGTGTGGTGAGTGTGTGTGTAAAAATTATTTGATAACTATTTTAAGTTTGAAAATGAAAGTATCACAAACGATCGTTTTCCTAACTTACATAATAAATATTACTTCTTATTATTCTTATAATGTTTTGAGCACTAGTTTTTTTCCCCCAACAAAAAGACCTAAGACTATCTCTTGCCACCCCTCTCTCTCTCTCTCTCTCTCTCTCTCTTCATATATATATATATATATATATAATATATATATATATATTATTATTATATTATTATTTAAATGTATCATGATAAATTAGTTTAGTTTGAAAATAATGTATCACGAGCGGTTATGTTCCTAGCTTTACTATACTATAAATTGCTCTATATTCTAAATTGAGTACTTAGTTTATATATATTATATATAATTATATTATATATATATATATATATATATATATATATATATATCACAGTTAACTTAAATCCACTTAAGTTATTTACTTTTGGGACTTATTTAAAACCGAATTAAAAGTGATCAATATAAAGAGCTAAAATGTATGTTTTAAAATCGAATGGCTTAAAATTTCCACTGCAGTTTTCTATCGCGTGGCTCGAATCTTCAGGGAATTTCCTGAATACGCGCTACGCAGAGAAAATTTATCTATATATGTGTGTGTGTGTGTGTGTTTGTGTGTGTTATAGGTGATATAACCTATGGACAATAATTGGAATGCGCCGACGGCTACTATAAGTAACAGGAACAATTGTGGTTTTGACGGAAGCAAATGCGATCAGCTCGTTAAACTTTTATGGTCGGAAGGCAATCTCCACTTTCTTTGCTGTAAAATTTCTTACTCTTTTGATTAAATACAATTGTCTCATTACTACCCGTCGTTGTTTGTCTTATTTTGGGACCCCTTAAAACCCCACAACAATATATTATTCTAGACCTAAGTAAATCAACGATTGTTTGCTAAATGCTTTTTTTCAGTTACTTTTTAATTGGCACAAAATACATAAAATATAGTTTGGATTTAAATTGTGTTTGAAAAAAAAATCCGTTTTATTTGGTTCTTACTAGGTCGTAAAGTAGGGGGAATCCAACGAGGAACTTTTTTCTAGTAATGAGTTTTAGCATACTACCTTGCCACATTACACAACCGTGACGCCTTTTACCAATTTTTCACTCCGTAAATATGTGACACAAGGTCACAAATAGTGACATTCTGCGAGGATCAAAGTCGCTTTTTAATAGTAATTGTTTCTGCGAGACTAACTATACTAAATATTATCTACGAAAGGTCTCACTTACCCCAAGTCCGTTCGTGATGGCCCGAATTATGACACAAGGTCTCAAAATATCGGGCATCCAGAGAGAATCCAACTCGCTATTAATTAGTATCTTGACTAAAATCTATGGTTGTGTATACGGAACTTTAAACGTAAAAAGACCGGCAAAAAATCTTAGGTTTCATTTTTTCCAGGACGTCCATCGGGACATCCTGAGCACGCTTTTCTCTTTTTATACGTGTTTTCTCTTTTTGAGATTTTTCTTTCTTCTAATTTTCAAGTTTGTCCATATTTTCCAGCCACCAAAGCTTCTTACTTATTTCTCGTAGTGATAAGATATTGCTCTAATCCTTTCGACGCCGTTTATCACAGATAGATTCGAAAAAAACCCGGACTGAAGATGTTGATTCCCAAGATAAATGTGTCTCCCTTCTTTGAAAAGATGGCGACAGAGAACCTTCCCCTACGTTAGCAAAATTAAAGGATTCTTGTAATTATGTATGAATATTATGAACAGCCGCTTACCAAGAAAAAAAAAGGTATAAACATAAATATTCATACGATAATTACAAGAATCCTTTATTTTGCTACGTAGGAGGAAGGTTCTCTGTCGCCCATCTTTTCAAAGAAGGGAGACACATTTATCTTGGGAATCAACATCTTCAGTCCGGTTTTTATCTCGAATCTATCTGTGACTAACGGCGTCGAAAGGATAGATGCAATTATCTTAGTCACTACGATGAATAAGTAGAGACGCTTGGTGGCTGGAAAATAGGACAGACTTGAAATTAGAAGAAAGAAAAATCTCAAAAAGAGGAAACACGTATAAAAGAGAAAAGCGTTGCTAGGATTGTCCGATGGACGTCTGGAAAATGAAACCTAAGATTTTTGCCGGTCTTTTTACGGTTTTAAAGTTCCGTATACACAAACATAGATTTAGTCAAATACTAATTAATAGCGAGTTGGATTCTCTTGGATGCCCGATATTTGAGACCTTGTGTCATATTCGAGCCATCACGAACGGACTGGGTAAGTGAGACCTTTCGTAGAGTAATATTTAGTAAGTTAGTCTCGCAGAAACATTACTATTAAAAAGCGACTTTGATCCTCGCAGGATGTCACATATTTGTGACCTTGTGTCACATATTTAAGGAGTGAAAAAATTTGGGTAAAAGGGCGTCACAGGTTGTGTAATTGTTGGCAAGGTAGTATGCTAAACCCATTACTAGGAAAAAAAGTTCCTCGTTGGAATCCCCCTACTTACGACCTAGTAAGAACCAAATAAAACGGATTTTTTTTCAAACACAATTTAATCCCAAACTATATTTTTTTATGTATTTTGTGCCATTAAAGTAACTAGGAAAAAAAAGCATTTAGCAAACAATCGTTGATTTACTTAGGTCTAGAATAATATATTGTTGTGGGGTTTTAAGGGGTCAAAATAAGACAAACACGACGGGTAGTAATGTAGACAATTGTATTTAACAAAAGAGTAGAAATTTACAGCAAAGAAAGTGGAGATTGCTTCCGACCAATATAGTTACGAGCTGATTCGCATTTGCTTCCGTCAAACCACAATTGTTCCTGTTACTTATAGTAGCCGTCGGCGCATTCCATTATTGTCCATAGGTTATATCACCTATAACACACCACACACACACACACACACACACACATATATATATATATTTCTCGCCGTAGCGCGTATTTCAGGAAATTCCCTGAAGATTCGAGCCACGGCGAGAAACTGCAGTGGGAAATTTAAGCCATTCGATTTTAAAACATACATTTAGCTCTTTATATTGATCACTTTTAAATCGGTTTAATAAAGTCCAAAAGTAAATATACTTAGTGGATTTAAAGTTAACTGTTATATATATATATATATATATATATATATATATATATATATATATATATATATATTATATATAAACTAAGTACTCAATTATAGATATAAGAGCAATAT
>CM042157.1:19923740-19926240 GCA_023376005.1 Doryteuthis pealeii
AATTCATCTAAGCAAAGAATTTTCATGTAGACAAAGAGATTCCTTAAATTATGGAATTTGATATATATAATCGGAATTCTAAATTTCACAAAATAAAAGGATAATTTAATAAATAAGATTCCAGTTTTTGAAAAGTTCGTCAACAATTTCAAAAACTTAGATAAATAAAACAATGTTTGGCCTTGACTCGTGGAAGTTGGAAAAACCCCAAATGGAAAGATACGAGCTAGGCTGGCACAAGACCATTTAGACACGTAGGCAATAGTATCGAGTGGCTGGCCAATCAGAGACATATGTTAGGGGTGGGGAGGTCTGGATCCCATAAATAACAGACCGTCAGACGAACAGAAGCGATAGAAAGCAAGACAGCGGGAGAGACCGGGACAGAACGAAGACCGGAGAAGAGAGCTTGCCATGGCTCTGGGCCCTTGATATAACTTTACCGATACACTCTGATGCCTTGCCACTCGGTACGAAATTGATAACTTAGCCAAAAAACTAGCTGTAGATCGCCAATCAGCAGATAAAGAAATCACCTCGCTCCTTTGTAAAATAAATGTATATATTGTATACATAAGCATAAAAAAGGCGTTGTGTTCAATTGTTTTGTTGATCCGTTGACAGCTTTTGGTTATTTAATCTTATTTCAGCCGAGTTGGTAACAGGAAACGAAACCAGTTCTTTTTCAGCCTTCCTGTAAATCAACAGACAACATAAGAACGGGAGGTTGGAACGGGCAGTTTCGACGACTGTAATACTGAGCCGGAGCATCGTTCTCATACATCCTATAACATACATCGCATACATACATGTCATACATCCATAGTTAACATACATCCTATAACATCCATAACACCCGTAACATAATTCGAAACCTGTGCCCCAACTTATGTTATTATATTAGTGCCGCGACCAGGTGCTATATAAATTGGGAACGTGCCCCAGTTCATAGTATTATACATCGACACCTCCTCATGTGTCACATGTTGCCATCATCACCAGAAGATGTGACATGATGAAGTGACTATGAAATACTATTTGTAATATTTTGCCTGATCAATGAGTTCGCACTGGGACCCAGGTTTTGCACACAGGAAATGTGTAGGTGTCAAACATGGACCTGTGAACAAAAACAGGATATGGCCTGGAACACATTGAATAGCCCATAACCAATTAAAACAAATTGCATGACGAGTAGGTGTGTCTACAGGAAAACTGCGTAGGTGTCACGATCAAAGAGGCTTGACCCTGTGAATTGAAGAATTATAAAAAGCCCTTAGAAATCTGTGTCGAGAATGCTCCTACACACAATCAAAGAATAAAAAAATATTTTTATATATACAAGTGTTCCGTGCTCTTTGTCGGGCCCAGTGACTGTATATAACATATTTAGGATACTTCCCTTTTTTTCTGAATAGAAGCACCGATATAACCATGGAGCGCTTTTCTCGGGTCGTTTAGTATTCTATTACTTAAGAATAGCATATGACGGTAGACTTAACCTTTGTTCAATTTTTCACTTCCATTTTCTGTCATTAAAACCGATAAAAAAGAAGCCAATATTCTATTTTATTGAGGTTGATGATATAATTTAATACAGAGGAGGGGTTCCCAACCACCGGGCCGCGGACCGGTCCTGGACCATTGGTTATTTGGTACCGGGCCACAAAGAGAGAATAAACTTGCTTATTGTTATAGGTGATATAACCTATCTACATAATGGAATGATCCTACTACTACTACTATAAGTAGCAAAGACAATTGTAGCTTGAGGGAAGCGACACGATTCAATTCTAGACTGTATTGTCGGACGTAACTTCACCGTCCTTCTGTAAATTCTACTTTCTCTATTCAATACACTTGTGTTAACTTTCACCATTTTTTGGTCTTTATTTGTGACCCTTAACAACCCCACAACACTTATGTTGGACTATATCTTAGTATAATATGTAAGCAAAATCGTAACTTCTATTTATGGACCTTACCAACAACAACAGTCACTTCCAGTTGAAATTAGCCAATAGGATGGGGGGGACAGAGAGTATTTAAGATCGTTTGCTCTGTTCTCAATCACTTTTAAACATTCTGCTAGGTAGATTTATCTTTGAAATAAACCCAGAGGCTAAACACAGACGTCTGACTGATATATTGCAAGGAATACTACAGACTTGAATTTATATATTACAATTATATACATATATATATTTATAATGAAACAAATATATAGGACAACCTTGCATTATTGAGGCATTCCGATAATACGGATGTCCTTTACTATCTCGCCATCCGTGTGTCCATATGTAGTAGTCCACGGGAGAAGGTAATTAATGAGTCTTCCTTTACTTTCTTTTGCAGTATGCAGAATGTTTTGCTCATCTTACTTGGGTGGTTTGCCAGATGTGAATAAATGGTTTAACAACTTCCGTTTAGTGGGAAAATGCTTCGAAAAATTTTGTAAACAGTATGAAAAACTAGTTGTTTTAATATATATATATATATA
>CM042157.1:19931240-19934785 GCA_023376005.1 Doryteuthis pealeii
CAATTCACAGCCCTTCTCTCTAGTCTACGTCGGTGTGAACTCGATGTTGCTGACAATAAAACCACATTCCCTATAATTCATCGTCCGAAGTATTTTCTTCACAACGTGTGTTTTCCAAACGAATTCGGTCATTTCATCTGATTTTATGAACAGCCACCAGTAATGATCTAAGAAGTATATATATATATATATATATATATACAAGTAATTATACAAATAATTATATATAAATATACAAGTATATATATATATATACAAGTAATTATATATAAATATACAAGTATATATATATATACAAGTAATTGGTAATTTGCTTGAAGCATTGTTAAGTATGTTATAATATATTAAGGATTTGAAGGCAATTACAATGCGTATAAACGAGATGCTGGTTTAAGCCACAACGTTACAGGATTTATTTTGGTACCGTGAATTAATTTCAATCATTTCCCGTCCACAATATAATATTAATACGTACAGCTTCTCGTACCGCTCGGCAACGAACGACTTATCTGCCTGACGTCTCAAAGAAAGCGGACGTTAAAACATGCGCGGAAGAGTTCAGGTGTAAGTGTTTACTCGACTCATCATCACAGCGACACGCTGCGGTCATTCTGGGAATTAAATTGTCATAGCTGGTACAAAGAAAAACCATCAGACACTGAAAGTGTGAAGATTCATTGAGTCTAAAGAAGAAAGAGCAGCATTGTGATGATAGAATAAGAAGATAATAGAATTAAATTGTTTTTCTGCATCTTCCAATATTTTCAATTAAGTTAGTTGAAAACTTCGTAAAAACTGATAGATGAAAATGATGGACACTTACTTATTCTATTGTGCTTCTCAATCAAATTATATCAGGCATTGAGTAAAAACAAAAAACCGCGGCATGGATATTCACACTTACCTACAAAAGAAAGAAAGAAATATATCAGTTAGAATAATAATTGTTTTATAGTTAGTTGTCGTTTTAAAAAGCTAATTGTATATTAACATGAAAACATCAAAAACATGTATGTACAGTGTTTTAAAGATATACACATGAAAGCTTAGCTTAATTATAGTTTTACTAGTATAGGCAACGAAAGTTGATAGAAATACAGTTGTTTGGCAGGATTTTACGGCATGTAAACCCTTGGGTTATTTTATGCCAAATACATTTTTGTTTTATTCATTCTTTTTCAGTGATCGTTTTTTAATTCATTTCTCTAAATACATTTTTAAATTCTAAATACATCAATACTTGGTCTGATCTTCTGGATGGTATAAGGTGATCAATCTTTATCTCAAAGTCCCAGAGATCTTATGTGTTTCATTATCAAGAACAGATTCTGGTTTATGCATATACGATTTTGATGTATGGTCAAAATTTCGTTTCTTGCACAATTCACATACAAAAATCTTCTACGCCAAATATATATGATATGCTCAAAATTATCTGACACATTTGCCTCCAAATTTTGGGACGATCTTTAAAGCCCCATATCTCCGTCAATTCTTAACAGAATTAAATTATCTTTTACATATGTTAATCTACTCATCAAAATCTATCAGAAAATCATATGAAATCGACACTTTAACTTTTCACGAAACTGGTCATTTTCAGGCACTGTCAGGGGGATTATCAGGGCTCAAAACTCAGCTAAATCTCCGAATTGAGCACTTTCTTCTGCCTCGATGAATTTTAAACATCAGAATCCATAAGAGAAGAGACAACTAAATTTTTACGAAAATAAGTAGACTGAAAAAGGGCATTTTGGGGCGATCTTTGAAGCCCCATATCTCCGTAACAGAATTCAATCATCTTTTACTATGTTAATCTACGCATCGAAATCTATCAGAAAATCACATAAAATCTTATACTCCAAATATGCTCCAAATATTTGTACGTGTAAATATACGTATGTGTGAGTGCGGCGCCGCGCATTTTCCGTGTGTTTATGTACGCGTGCATGCTAGCGTATGGACGCAATGGACGCATCCGCACTTAAACATTAACATACATTTGCATATGAAAATAACCAAAAGGGCCCGTACATGCAGTTATACAATTTCAAATCACCAACGCACAATCCCTTTTATCCATAGTTTTTATATTTTTTTCAAAACCTTTCTTTTACTGCCTGAAGTTTGCTCTGTTTAAACAAAGCTAATTGTATATTTAACATGAAAAAATCATTACCAAAATGTATTTTGCTTTGTTTTGTTTTACGGCATATCAATTAAGGTGGGTCATATAATGCCAATAAAGTGTTGAAAGATTCGTAACGATAGTTGGTGAGGAAATCTTGTAAACAAATTTTCTAGTTAACCCATTGATGGGACCCTAACAGATACTGCCACTCCGGGTCAGAGTGGAACTGGGATTAGTATTGATGAAGGGTTGCCCCACATTTCCCAGACATCCAGTAGAGTATAACGTCATAACCACGACTCTAAGATCCACCATCTACCATATATATGATAAAAAGGATTATGGATTTGCCATAAGAGCAATGCGGTAGTGTTATATACCTCTTTTATTCTTCTGGCCGGATCTGGTATATCTTCTAAAGTCTCGTCTATCTTCTATCTTGGTCTGGTATGTCTTCTATGGGGGATTCCGGGTCTGGTTCTGTTGGGGGATCATTTCTTATCAGAAGCCTTGTGTCATTGTTAGCTTTTAGTAATAACAACAAGACTTTGATTTACAATGATGTTACTTTATTCCAGAACCCCAGACCAGACAATGCGCGCGGAGAGTCACATCTTGCTACCTTCGCTTCTAAGTCCTCTGTCTAGCTGTCACTGCAACTAACTGACTGAGTTGCTTACACCTTAAACCGGAAGGGCTTCTATTGACTTCCGTTCTCACGTTCCATCCCCAGAACGCAAGGTGAGAGTGAGGTCAAGCATTGTCACTCACTCTCAAGGCCATCAGCTGTACTGATCGCCATAAGGATTTCTATACTACCTTAAAAAGTAATAGGGATCCAATTAATATGTAACAGTAGGGGCACTCATATGGAAACTAGGGCTTGACGTAACCAGCCAATTGATCTGAGGGGCCTCTCCGATTGCCCGTCTCGTACGCTCTTTTGATGTGCTTTTTGCGGGAAATTGTTTTTTCTTATTTGAATTTTTTAAATAATTGTTTAAAACTCTAAAAGTTTAAAATTCAAATGTTGAAAGTATTTTTTTTAAATTGTTGACAAGATTCGATGTTTTCTCGTTCTACCTTAATAATGTTTTTCTTTGTTCTAGATTTTTTTAAAAATCTTTTTTTCTATGAAAAGAATAGTAAGAAAATAAAGATAAAAATTACAATAATTTATTTTGGCTATTATTCAATAAATATTTCTTAATGAATAATTGTTAACAATGGATTATCCTCAGGAATTAATTTGGAACATTTTTTGAAAAATTTCCAAAATAATTGGAATTAGAATAAGCATAATAGTAAAACAAAATTATTTTAGAATTCAAATGAAAACAAGTTTATATTCCCGAAAAATGCAGATCAAAAGAGTGTATAGGCTGGCTCCGATTAGCTAATTTGAAGGCAGTAT
>CM042157.1:19934795-19952295 GCA_023376005.1 Doryteuthis pealeii
TGTCAATCGAAAGAAAGCTTAGTGGGATGTAGCATGATTCTCAGACCGGGGTTGGTTCCTTTGAAGCTCGGGCCAGAAAGAATATAAAACATTCGAGGCGAACGAAGAAGATAATGGGATGTCTCTATCACTGTGCATCGGGTTGATAGCCGGAAGTCTTGAAGGATTTTGCTTTCAAAATTTATTATGTGATGCGGTTTGTCAGAAGAAAGAATGGTTGACCCGTTGACCTCTTAAATGACACGTGCAATTTGGATAGAACATTTAAGAGAACAAATCGAATGTTCGACATTTCTAGTAATATTCTAATTTTCTCTATTATATACGGGTTGGTCTTAGTTTTTGTAAGACAGTCGAGGGTTAGCGAATTTGCCGTCCGGGCTTAGGGTTTTAATAACTTGAGGTTAGTCATGGCGTATGACTGTAGGTTCCTGGTGTCGTATGATGTGAAGCTGATATTGGTAGATGCTGAGGTATGCTGACAGCGTTGGAGGGAAGTTAAGAAATTTTATTAAAACATATGATTGTTGATGAAACCGACTTCTCTCATCTCTCATCGATCATTTCTCGTCGTCTTCTCGTGTCTCTGCTTCATCTCTCTCGTCCATGCTATCTTTCTCTCTATCGCTCTTTCTCTCCTGCTCTCGACCTCTCTCAAGAGTTAGAGAAATCCGAAAAAGTTGAATATAAATTCACACGTCATTAACAAAGAAAGCTCGAGAAGTTTGTATGTCAACTTTTATCTCGATACGTGAGCAAAATACGTACCTTTAAAGGAAGGGTTATGAATGAAACAGATCCATTGAGATAAAGTTAATTGAGGCAACAGCAAGAAGCCGCTTGTCCTTTGTAAGTTGGATACACTTTCTGGCCTGAAAGCAAGTAGTAGGGTGGAAGAGAATTCGCTTGTTTTGGGGGTCGGCTGACAATGTAGCGGAGCAAGCACTGCTTGAGCATGGTGTTCGGTGCTGGTCGTCGACTACACAGTCAACGTAACGACTCCTGATATACGACTTGTAATCCTGATAGTGCGCGTGAAAGCGCCAGTGCAGGACGCTTAGCGATGATTTGATCCTTCCTGATCTATTATTGTTCTGTTTTCTCTTCTCGTTTTTTCTTTCTTTTCCCCCTTGTTGTTTATTTATTCATTTTTTTTCCGGGTTTCTTAACTTTTGGAGAGAGAGAGAGAGAGAGAGAGAGAGAAGAGAGAGAGAGAGAGAGAGAGGAGGAGAGGAGAGAGAGAGAGAGAGAGAGAGAGAGTCGGTTTCATCAACAAATATGTTTTAATAATATTCTTAACTTCGTTCCCGGCTCAGTACCAATTATCAGGCTTCACATATCAGCGACACCAGGACCTCAGTCACTCGCCTATGACTAACCTCAGTAAAACCCTAAGCCCACGGCAAATTCTGTAACCCGCTGTCTTCAAAAACTAAGACCAACCGGTTATATAGAGAGAAAAATAGAATATTCTAGAAATTGTCGAACATTCGATTTGTTCTTAAATTGTTCTACCAAATTGCACGTGTCATTAAGAGGTCAACGGGTCAACCATTCTTTCTTCTGACAAACCGATCAAATAAATTTTAACGCAAAATCCTAGACTCCTGGCTTCGAACCGAGTCACAGGTGATAATGAGAATTCCATTATCTTCTTGTTCGCTCGATGTTATATATGTCTTCGGGCCGATTCTTCAAGGACCACCCAGTACGGTCTGAGAGATCATGCTACATCCACTAAGCTTTCTTCTGTTTGACACAAGGCCCAAATATGGTGTTTCCGAGTGAGTCGCATTATGCTCAAAAATAAAGAAAGAGAAATAAAGAAAGATTAGCAATATGTTTTGAAAATAATTTAAAACCTGGAAAAAAGAGGAAGAGAAAGAAAAAAGAAGTTAGAAACAATGAAAAAAGGAAGAAGTAAACATAGAAAAAGAAATTAAAAAAAAAACAATGGAACTCAAACAAGGAAAAAGAAAGAAAGAGACAAAGAACTAACTCAGGAAACAAAAAGAGAAAAAAGAGAGAAAGAAACACATAAAGAAGAGAAGAAGCAAAAAAGAAAAAAAAATGAAAAAGAAAGCAAAGGAAAGAGAATCAAAGGAAGAAAGAAAGAAAGAGGGTGAAACTTGCAAATCATACTCAAAATCAAATCTCAAGATCACAGGGTGAATCCAGAAAAAACAAAAACCAAATTATTTATATTGATTCCCATTAAACTAACCAAACCCTAAACCCAACCTACCCTAACCCTAACCTAATCTAATGCTTCAGTATACGAGCACAGATAAATGACATGAACCTTAAAGAATACATTAAATCAAATAACTCATACCACCCCCCCTAGTTAAAATTACACGTTTTATTACAAAGTTGTGGGTTCTATTTTTTCTGGGTCAATTGTTATACAGGGTGCTTCAGAAAAACAGAAGCCAAATTATTTATTTATATTCCCATTAAACTCCCTAAACCCAAACCCTAAACCCACCCCTAACATTAACGCTAACCCCTAACCCTAATCCTAAACCCCTAGTTAAATTAACAGTTTTATTACAAAGTGTGTGGGTTCTGTTTTTCTGGGTCAAATGTATACAGGGGTGATTCAAGAAAAACAAGAACCCAAATTATTTATTATTTCCCATTAAACTAACACCTACTAACCCTAACCTAAACCCAACTACATTAACGCTAACCTAACCACTAATCCTAAGCCCCTAGTTAAAATTAACAGTTTTATTACAAAGTGTGTGGGTTTGTCTTTTCTGGTGTCAATTGTAACAGGGTGACCCGCGAAAAAATACCCGAATTATTTATTTATATTCCCATTAAACTAACCCTAAACCCTAAACCCTAACCTAAGTCCTAAACCTCAATAGTTAAAATTAACAGTTTTTATTACAAATTTTGTGGGTTCTGTTTTTTCTGGGTCAATTGTATACAGGGTGACCCAGAATAAAACAGATCCAAAATATGTATTTATTATATCACCATTAAACTAACCCTAAACCCTAAACTCCATACCCTAACCTATGAATCCTTAAACCCCACTAGATAAATAACAGTTTTGTTACAAAGAATTTGTGGGTTCTGTTTGTTGGGGCGTATTTGGACGGTTCTGTATATGTTGAAATAATGATTAGCAAGTTTTACCAGAAAAGATAAAGAAAGGGAAAGAACTCAAGAAAGGAAAACGATCAGAATGAACAAAGGAAGAAAAAAAAATGAAACAAGGAAGAAAAAGAATGGTTATCAATTCTCAGCACCAAATATTTGATGAAAGACCCGGAGCAGAGACTTCGTTTGAATTCTCATCAATTTGAATGCATCAAAACAAATATTATGTGAGATTAAAAAAAATTGTTATAAACCAAAAAACAAACAACGCAGAGTCTATATTTATAAAAAGAATTCTGAAAAACACCTATTTTGTTTGGTTATCTAACAGAATTTTCCATTATTTTTGAAATTGAATGACCCACGTATATATTATATATATATTATATATATATATATATATATATATATATATAAAGTTAAAAGAAAGGAATTGAAATCCGACAGTATGAGTATGAGCAAGATGGAATGAAAACAACACACAATGCTGTTAAAGAGAAACGATTATAAAATATAACATAGCTGATACTGATCAATATTTCGATTTTACAAAAATCATCATCAGAGCCAGTTACTCGTGTTGTTAGTGGTCGGAGATAAAAGTTCAAATATTATATATATACTATAATTATATTTATGTATTATATATATATAGCAATTCAATATCTTGATTAATTCAGTGGATTTACACACGAAGATCCTCATGGTGAAACTCGAGTAGATTATTTCTGTACATATCATAATACTAAATCCGCTCTACTTTCGTATTTAACACTTTAACATTTGTTATATACGCTATATATATATATATATATATATATATATATATATATAATATATATAAGTAATCCCAGACACTGTTTTGGAGTTTCACTCTCATCAGTGTGGTTATACCTTAACGTACTCCCGGCGGGTTTGAGACCCGAATGAACTTTCTTCGCCAAGCCTCTTACCCGTGCGGCGCAGAGGCACTGTCAAATATAGAGAATATTCAATTGCTACAATTTCTAAGCGGAAAATGAATTCACTAGAGTCCTCGAACTTTGTAACAAAGAAGGTTAGCTACACGCCAGACGGTGATTTTACAATTAAATCCTATTTAGAGAACTCAACCAAAGTGGAGTATATATATAATAAATAAGTATCCACAGACACTTATATATATAAGTATTATAACACGTACTCATCAACTCACGTATGAGTAGCACAGGGATCTGTGTGGATAAAGTAAGGAGTTGATGGTAGGTGAGGCGCTCCACTTCAGATGCTAAAAACAATCTCCTTGGTCTAGGCGCTATTGAAAAGGGGATAGACTCCCTCGCTGACTGGCTGATACCGATTTTAGGCCGCCCTGTCGAGTTTACTTCACTTATAATACGTACAGAAATAAACTAATCGAATTTCACCATAAGGATCATCAGGGTATAAATCCACTGAATTAATCCAGATATTGATTAATTGCACTTAATTGCCGTGGGTTCATGTGTAATTAACAACAAACTCCTGCATTGTAATTAATCAATATCTTGATTAATTCAGTGGATTTAACACTGAAGATCCTAATGGTGAGACTCGAGTAGGTTATTTCTGTACATATCATAATACTAAACCCGCTCTTACTTACGTATTTAGCACTGTACATTTGTTATAACGCTAACTTGTCCGAGTAACACTTATACACCAAATATTGAGACAAACCCAACATTTTTACCGGTAGGTCTTCCCTTCACACAACACACACAACACACCCACACACACACACACTTATATATATATATAATATATATATATATATATTATATATATATATTAAATTAATCTTCATACAATACTGCTATTCCCACAGTAGCATAGGAACCAACAAAGCCCTCATCAGATGAGTGACTCTGGTTCCGGCATGTGTTTCGGGGCCCGAAGCATCATTACCACTAACCCAGAGCGCTCTAGCAGTATCTCACGATACCAGCCAGACTTTGTCGGTTAGATGTCACATATAGGGCTGCCATATACACGCTGATGCGGTGTAGAGCTTCTCCGGAGTCTTTTTTAAGTATTTCTCTGTCTGGTGGAGAAAGTCCAAAATTAATAAGTCCAATATACTATATACTTATATATATATACATATATAATATATATATTATATATAAGACATATTAACCCAGTGATTAATTAAGTTAAAAATCGCACGTTATATATTGTACATTTAGAGTAAGAATGTACATAATAACTTTGACAAATACTCTGTCTTTCTCTCCTCTCGCACAACACACATACAAATATATATTGATATATATATATATTATATTATATATAGTAAGAGAGAGAGAGAGAGAGACAGAGAGAGAAGAGAGAGACAGAGAAGATAGAGAGAAGAGATCGATAGAAGATAGATAGAGAGAGAGATAGAGAGAGAGAGAGAGAGAGAATCGATAGATAGATAGAGAGAGGAGAGAGTCGTAGATAGATAGATAGAGAGTGAGAGAGATAGAGAGAGAGAGAGAGATAGAATAGATAGAGAGAGAGAGAGATAGATAGATAGATAGAGATATAGATTAGTCGATAAGTATAGATAGATAGAGAGAGCGAGAAGAAAGAGAGAGAGATCGATAGATAGATATGATAGAGAGAGAGAGAGAGAGATATATACGAGATAGAGATATATAGATAGGTTAGATAGATAGAGAGAGATAGAACTAGATCGATAGATAGGAGTGAGAGGGAGAGAGATTAGATCGATATATAGAGTCGATCGATAGATACGATAGATAGATAGAGAGAGAGAGAGAGAGAGAGAAGAGAGAGGGAGGAAGATGAGGAAGAGAGGGAGAGAAAGTTGGGATATATAAGTGAATTACAGAGTGTTTTGAGGAGAGAACAAATTTGGTAATTTATTGTTCATATGTAGTGTTATAGCTAATCAGGCTGTTCATCTAATTAATACAAGTGTGAGCCAAATTTAGGAAAATTTAAACGAGGTAGTCATGGAACGTGAACAAAAAAGGAAAGACCGCCGATAAGATGACGGAGTCTGTTTGATGAAAGTCAAAGAAAAGATTTGAACACAATGCCGGTGACCTTCATAAAAACTATGAGAGCTAAAGGATTAAAAGATATGACTGTTATATTGTCGGACACAGATGTATACTCGATGTAGATAACATTCTTGATAATATGAATACTGCAGTGACCTGTGGTCATAGTTGTATGATAATTTTAATTATTTTCAACGTTTGCAATTATGTTTACTTTAAGAGCTATTTTCAATATAGTTCAATATGTGAAAGATGTAATAATCTGATATAACTCTTTTTTTTTAAATTTCCAACTGTGTTTGATTATTAAGCTGGGTTAGTGGAGAGCATCAATAGAAAGATTAGCCTACGGGAGGTCTCAAACTTACTACGATATATAAGACATCAGGGCAATGTTTTGAACCAAAACTTTGGAAAAAAGTGCGTTTCTATATGGCGTGTTCTCTTCTCTCCTCTCCTCTCACTCTCTATTCTCTCTTCTCTTTCTCTTCTCTCACTATTCTTAAAGGGGTGGTAGTAAATATCTACATTGATTGGCGGATAAAATCCGAGGAGGGTTTAAAATATCTACATTATAATGCCGACAAAAAATGACAAAAACACGACTCGGAAAATATCTAAGTTGGGCCGGAATTCGCCTGATATGACCGTTAAAAACATAGCGTAAATTAAGGGCAGGGGCAGATTCCCTCGGATAAAGGCTATGATGCGCAACGATATGTTTTAGATAATGTCACCATTTAATATTGATTTGCTTAGTATATATATCTTATTATAATGGAGATTGTGTGTTTTCCTGTCTGTAACCGAAACTATATTCTACTCAAGTCACAATTACCTTTACATGAATTTATTTTTAATTTAAACCACAATATTAATAAAATTGTTTTACATTATAAATACTGTTCGCTATATCTACATACTAATAAATGCAGTTCTATTTATATATACAACAAAATAGTGGTTTCCATTGAACGGAAGGTTAATTTGCTATTGATATTAAAAAATTGATTCTAATAAAAATATGTGCTTAGTATTAGAGATTTTTAATTCTTTGGTTCTATGCTTAATGAATATGAGCACAATCTCGGGTATAATCTTATAAGAAATCCATTAATAAAAACAAATAACTGTCATTTCATTCTTTACTTCCTATTTAACTTAAATAGTTAAATTAGGAAAATTTAACAATGAAAGACAGAAGTAATGGAAGAGTAAGTTTCAGTTATTCTATTTTTCTAATTATACCCCTCTGTATAAGTCGTTTTTATTTGCATTCATATTTAGTCTTCATTACCTTTCTAATTTAATATAATATTCTATAGAATTAAAACTTAAATACTTGCACCCGGAGGGTTGCATACATTTGGCTAGTATTTTTAAATCTTAAATCTTTATGCATTTCTCCTCAGCAAAAAATCGTTTTCATTTTATTCCTTTCTCTTTGTTTTTGTTTTTTTACTTTTATAGAAAATTATCAGCAGAGGATTACAAGTAACGAGTTATTTAAAATCCTTAAATCTGGTGTTCCTTAAATTCAAATGAACGCTTTTTTTATTTCCCCCCCAAAAAAAAAAGAATGTTACCCATTTTTCTAAATCTTCCCTATCTAAAATTCGATCTCATTTTGGTTTTCCTTACCTGAATTATGTTTTGCATTCTTACCACGCTATCGCTATTCTTTAGTTCTTCAGATATATCCTACAGGAAGAAAGGAAGAAAGAAAGAAAAGTAAGAGGTTTTTAATATAAGGAATGTAAGAAATATATATTCACTCTTAATGACTCCGTCTCATTGTCCAAGATTGATCCACAACACACACACACCAACAGCCACACACACACACACACACACACACATATATATATATATATATATATATATAATATATATATATATATTAATATATATACGCACACGTACAAGCAAAAAACAAATTCCAGATCACGTAAACACGAGAATACACAGTTAAAAAAAAAACCGCATACATTTGACCCATTTACACCATGCAATTGGCAAAGGACACTTTCATCTGACCTGTGAATGCATTTCAGCGAGGAAACCAGTCGGTTGTAATATCATTCCGAAATAAATAAATAAAGCTAAAACTTTTATTTGTTACTTCATTGAATTATATACATACATATATATGTTATATATATTATATTTCTGCATATTCTTTTCAACTAACTCCTCCACATTTGATCTTTTTCTCCCTCCCCATCCGCTAAAGATTTCCTTCTGACCAATCAAATCCTCACAAACGCTATCCCATCCTAACCTAACTCTAATCCCAAAATCACCGCCTCTCCTCGCCCACTTTCTCTTCATAAAACACAATGTATGATACTTAATGATCATATAAACGCTGATGACGCCGAGCTAAATACAACGGTGAAAAATATCTCTACATTCATGTCTGAGTTTTGTCCTTTGTCCACTTCTCCTCCCTCTAAGTATCTCACCTGACACAACACGACACACCACTCATACTATTACGATCGCAACTACAATGAAATATTTAGTACCACAAAGAAACGGCTTTCGTCAGCGAGTAGAATCTTTATTGGTTTAAATGGTTGAAACATACGGAGATTTCCGAATTTTTGTTTGAACTTGCTGTGAAGAAAGTTGCTTCTAACTAAAACATTTCCTAGTTAAGATTTGTGTCTATTATTGTGTATTCACGTATTATCTTTGATATTAAAATAATAATGAATAAAGATACTTATACATCAGATAACACCGACGAACACGTCGTCAGTAAAATAAAGATAAACACTAAACTCCTGTTTTAATTCTCATTCACGACATTTTCTTTCTTTATTTTTTCTTTCATATCATTTAATATAAACTATTTATATATATATTATAAGTACAGGTAACACACAACACCATTGTACCTTATTATTTTTCTTTACACTCTGCTATGTATAGCCTTCAAGCATCACCCTCCAGAAACAATATATATCAATCGCTCAAGCAAATCTATAAATCCTCTTATATATTATATATTATATATATATTATATGATATAGTATATATTAATATTAGGAAAAAATGAGTAAAGAGAAAGAAAGTAAATGGCATAAAATGAATTTAATCGGTATACACATGTTGTTTTCGTTCAGTTTATCGTGTGTGAAATATATTTCGCACACATAACAGAATCGACCTCGATCAGAGAGTGAATATTTATTGTTTGGAAAAAAATAAAATTTACAATGGATGAAGGTCGATTCTTGTATGTGGTGCGACAATAGTTTTTCACACACATAAACTGACCGCAATACACATGTGTAAGTGACCGATGTGACGGAAAATTCATTTTAATCCATTTGACTTTCGGATTTTTCTTTACTCTATTGATGTTCCTCATATTGTGTCAGGATCAATCCGTTGTTCAATTTTTACATAGATCCAATAGTATAGTTTTCTTCTCGCTTGAGATCCCCCCACTCATTTCTCTGAAAATTGCTCAGCGCTCTTATTTAATGCACTTTTCCCATTCTAATGTGTTACTTTTATTACTTTGGGGAATTATTACAATCGAATTATTCAGACGCCTCTGGGAACAATAATATATAGAATAATTTTAAAATGACGACATGTTTGATTTTTAATTCTGATTTGTTATTCATAAGTAGGTGTGGTGCTGAGCAGTGAGGGCGGAGGACGAGGGGTTGTGGGAGGCTAGGTGCCGGAACGAGAGATGGCAGTGTAGGTATGTGTGGGTAGAGGGATTTCATTTTCCAATTGCTTGTGGTCTCTTCCTTATTATTTGCCACGGTGAGGAGATCTCGGTGATGCTTGGTGATGTATGCAGATGAGCATTGTGTTTGATGAACGAGCGTTTTGGACAATGCAAGGCGCAATCGGAGTCTATCCTGTCGGCACTGCCATACTTTCCTTTTCAGGGAGTTATGGAAATTTTAGTCTATTGTTAGCTCGCGGGGTGATCAATACAATATTGTATTACAGAGGCGTGGCTAGCTGTCGTATGGGGGTATTCTATGAAGGAATCGTTGTCGATCTTCTGCTATGACTCTACGGGCTGTAAATTAGAGGTTGAAGCAGCCTGTATATGGTGGCGTTTGCTTGCTCTATTCTGTGTATATAGGACGAAGTACGAGGACGTAGGGGCGTGCGGGAGGATGCATATGGGTTCTGGAGTTTGACGCGCTGAGATGTGGGTTGTGATGTCGTCCAGATTCGATGGAGTTGGAGATATACTATATGGCTGCCTACTGAAGATAGTGCTGGAGTCACTGCTCGGATATGATAGTCCGTTGGCGGGCGTGGCAGTGATTAAGAATGTATACGTGTGTCGACTCGTATGTCGTATGTACATCTGGTCGAAGTGGAGGCGTCAGTTGGCCATCTGCTCTGGTACTTACAGCCTTTGGTCTATGATCTTAGGACGTACCTGGTAAGTGTGAATGATGATAAAGACGAGCGGAATGAGCAACACTCAGATCTGTGGAAGTGCTCGTGGCAAGAAGCTGGCAGCAGGGACAGCCCACCACAAGTCGATGAACACCAGATAGAATGACCGATCCGACTGCAGGGCAAGGTCAGATACACCGCTCGCTATTAGTATATGGTATATCCACAAAACTAGGTTTCTGTCATGATTGCGACAATCACCGACGATATAAATAATTCGTCATTATAGGAGCGTCAGTGTTTTTTTCAGGGGGCTAAGATAGTGAATTAAGCTACGTAGGAGGCATAAACCCATCAACTGTATTGGGCAATAGACTGCGTCTTATTTAGTCTGGTTGTATAGCGCGGTTTCTGGCTCTCGAGGATGAGCGCTGTAGATGATAACATGTGCGTTGGAATGTGGGGAAGTAGAGTGATGCTTAGTGCGTGGTGACATGTAGTGTACGACTTGGCACATACAGAATGGTAAGGTTCGCTGAATAGCGGAGGTCATAGTGCCGTATCCTAAGAAGTCAAGCGTATAAGGCTGAGACGTGAATAATTACTTTCAGCAGTGTTATAACAAGACAGCGATTAGAGATAGAAGGTGGCGAGGGATATAAAACGCCTAGCTTCTAAGGAGTGATGCGTCGCATCGGTGCCCACTACCCAACGGCTTCAGTGGTAGGAGTGAGGGACGGCGATATGGTGGGACGGTGATAGATTAGTGCTTTATAGTGTCTCGCGGGATGGAAGAGTGCGTATGACAGACAAGTTGAATAGATAAATCAGATGAAACGACACACCGGTTAAGAGAGAGCGAGAAGAAGGCATAGGTATATGCACTGGAGAGAAGGAACGCGGAGAGACGAGATAGAGAGGAGCACGAGGATAGGCAACCACTCCACACAGCACGAGACGCCAAGCAAGCGAGCCCGAGAGAGAGAGGGATAGCAACGGAAACGTGAGTGAGGTTTGAAAGAAAAGGAGTGATCAATTGAGGCAAACGAGCAGGCGAGAGACGGCAAGAGCACGAGCAAGAGAGAGAGAAACGCCACACGCCACCCGCCGCACAGAGAGAAGAGAAGTTCGAGTGTAGGTTGGCGAGCGATCCACCCTGCATACACATCACTTCACACTTCGCTATATATATTTAATATATACCATATACTATACTACTCACGGGATAGTATATACTGGACTAAGATTAGAGGGCCCGTTAAGCCCAACATATCAACTAGCTACCTGCACTATATGAAATATCTAATTATATAGTATATATCAATAGCCTATAAGTATACTATCACCTATAAATTAATTATGAATTGTTGTTATGGGGTCCAACAGCATGGGGAGAAACAATTGTAGATATTTAGACACACAAGAAGGTCGCAAAAGGGAAGACCACCGGGGTAATTGGATATTTTCTTGTTATATCTATGGATTAGATATTTGAAACATATGGACAGCGTGTGTGTCAAGGATCGTGTCTGTCTATCTTTAGGTCAGGGCATTGAATGGTTAGACTTCGGGTCAGAATTTGTTGAGCAAAGTGTTCATAACTATAAACATGCATTGATTTCTGATATAGTTGCATCCAAGTATCAGGAAAGGGTACGCGCGACATTGACAGATGATTAGAACATTGTCTCTGCAAAATATTGGTTAACTTAACTGCGCGAAGAAGATAAGCATGAGGAGATACTGCATTACGTGTCGTCATAGTATAATTAACTAATCAGGTATTAAATAACGCGGCATCGTGTAGGAGAGGGAGAGCGCTACAATGGCATACATAGGCTATTACGGCACTCAACAGCAACACACACACATCACACATACACACATACATTAATCGAGGAGAGGTGTTTGTGGTATAGTATGATACATATAAGATACTATACACATATAGCGTATAGATAAGACAGAGATGGTCAGTGTTTATATATATGGTAATAGTAGGCTTGTGGCACAGTGGAAAAGGGAGTAAATGTGTGAATACATCATGATAGAGCGTCTCGGATACTTGTGGTAAACATGTTCTCGTTGTCTTGTTATTAGACTAGAGGTATATACAGCTTGAGTTAGGTGTGGTAGCGTAGGATCTGATTGGAGACAAGATGATCAGATCAAGAGTGTCATGGTCTTCGATAGACGACGATGTGGATGCAGATTCTGAAAGACGCAGTATTTAGGTGCGAGATTTGAGTGGTGTTGGCTCCAGGGAACCTCTGTCAACAGAGTTGGGCCAAACGATAGGTGCGAAAGGCAGATGCACGTATACTAGAATCGAACAGACTCTTAGACAATTTTGCTGTACACAAGAAGCTTTATCTATATGGAACCAGAAAGTGGACTGGTGTGTGAACTGGTCCGATGTCATGTTAGATTCGAAAGTCGTGTTCTGTTTCTTAGCCTTTAGACACTTCACCGATTGATAGATAGGTTTACCTATGTCAACGTAAGAGCGTTATCCTCTTGACGCCGGTTCGAACATTCGAAGCTTTCGCCCGGGACTATCGATCCCTGATGATCATTGCCAATTAAATTGATCTTCCTTTATCGCGAAACCTGGTTTCAAACCCAGACGTCTTTTCGAAACGGGTGCAGCCAATATAGAACGTCTAGTTCTTCGGTGAGGAAAAATACGAAATTGGAATATCTGTCATTGGAGATAGTAGAAAAAACGTTCTTCAGATCAGAAGCATGGAACAAGTTGAATCGTCTCCCGGTTGAATATTGGCCCCAGGCTGCTGGCGGGTGATTTCGGCCTCTCCTTTATATAGGGCGGTGTTTGGATTAGGGGGGGGGGGGGGTGGACCAAGAAGAAGGTTAGGTTTGGTCTCTCGAAAAAATATATGTTCTAGAAAAAAAATAAAAAATAAAAAATACTGAATTTTATCAAAGAACAACTACACGTGTGTCAGGTAAGGCTAGTTGAAATGGAAAGCTTTAAACGAGTTTCACTTAAGGGCATAGTCTTGTTTGCTTTATAAAAAACGGTAAAGAAGAAGAAACCAACTGGTACAATAAAGACGGCAGTAAACTAGTCATTTCTGTAGGCGTGGGTCAAAAGTAATTGCTAGTAGCGAGAGTCGTACGCCAGAATCAAGGATTATATATAGTGCACATCCAAAAGTGAGCCGTAGAGGACCACGAAAAAAAAAAAAAAAAAGGGAGAGAAAGATTGATTGTTTGAATTTGTTTTTGTATAAAGATGATTGATAGATTAGTTCTGTTACACATCGCGAAGCTGACGGACGATATGGGCGAGGGCTATTTAAACGAACTTGGTTCACCTAAGATTTGTGGAGGCAAAATGTTGTCACAGATCATCTTTGAGTACATATTATAATTTTTAATACGGGATTTGGTGAGGGTTTTGAGCGATTCCTGATAACCCTCCCTGATGAATCCCCTGACGTGCTGTGAAACATGACCAGTCTTCCGTGCATTTTAAAGTGTCGTTTAATTATTTCTGATAGATTTTCGATGAGTCAGAATAAACATTAGTAAAAAAGATGATTGAATTCTGTTAAGACATTGACGAGATAATGGCTTTAAAAGATATCGTCCCAAATTTGGAAGGCCTTAATAAAAGCGAAATGTGTCAAGATCATTTTTGCGCATATTATAATGAAATTTTTGGCGTTAAGATTTTTGTATGTGAATTGTGCAAGAAAACGAGATTTTGACCAGACAGCAAAATAGTATATGCATAAACCAGAATCTGTTCCTATGAGTTGAACACATACTGAATCTCTGGGACTTTGAGATAAAGATTGTTCACCTTGATACCATCCAGGAAGATCAGACAAGTTTGATGTATTTAGCCATTTAAAAATGTTTTAGATAAATGATCTAAAAACGTCACTCAACAGAATGAATAAAACAAAAATTGTCTTTGGACATTAAAATAACCATAAGGGTTACCATGCCGTAAATCCGAGCCAAACAAATGTATGTGCGATCTAAACTTGCGTCTGGCTATACAAGTAAACTGATAATTAAGCTAAGCTTTCAATGTGTTAGTCTTAAAATAATGTTACTACATTTTGTTCTAATGATTAGTTTTGCTATAGTAATTTACAGGTCAGATTAGGGTCTTTTAAAATCGACAAAAAATTATTTAAGGAAATGAATTAAACAACACGATCACCCAGCACACAGAGATTGGGCGTTTGGTTTGTTTTGTTTTGTACGGCATATCACCTCAGTGGGTCAGTTTAATGCCATAAAGTTTTGAGAATATAAACAATTCTTAATGATGAATACATCCTTTTACAAATACATATTATTCCAAATCTAACTGCATAGCATGGAGCCCTACAGGTACTACCACTCCGGGTCAGAGTGGAACCAGAGGAGCAATGGTGATGAGGGGTGCTCGCACACTTCCCCCAAGGCCACAAATATGGGTCGTTCCGAGTAAGGAAGCGCCAATTATGTTACAAATAAAGAAGAGAAATAAAGAAAGATTACAGCAATATGTTAATTGAAATAATTAAAACAGGAAAAAAGAAGGAAGGAAAGAACAAGAAAAAGAAAGTAGAAACCAATGAAAAAAAAAGAAGAAAGTAAACATAGAAAAAGAAATTAAAACAAAAAAATCAAGAGACTCAAACAAAGGAAAAAGGAAAAAAGAGACCCAAAGACTAACTGCAGGAAACAAAGAGACAAAAAAGAGAAAGAAACACCATAAAGAAGAAAGAAGCAAAAAAGAAAAAAAAAATGAAAAAGAAAGCAAAGGAAAGAGAATCAAAGGAAGAAAGAAAGAAAAAGGGTGAAACTTGCAAATCATACTCAAAATCAAATCTCAAGATCACAGGGTGATCCAGAAAAAACAGAACCCCAAATTTAATTTATTTTAATTATATTCCATTAAACTAACCCTTAAAACCTAAAACCCAACCCTATCCCTAACCCCTACCCTAAATTCCTAACCCCCCCCCCTAGTTAAAATAACAGTTTTTACAAAAGTGTGTGGTTCTATTTTTCTGGTCAATATGTTATACAGGAGGTGATTCAGAAAAAAAAAACCAGAACCCACATAATTATTTATTTATATTCCATTAAACTACATTGGGTAACCCTTAAAACCCAACCCTAACCCTAACCCTCCCTAAACACCTAACCCTAATCCTAACCCCCCCCCCTAGTTTTTTTTTTAAAATTTACACAGTTTTATTAACAAAGTGTGTGGGGTTACTGTTATTTTTCTGGGTTCAATGTTTATACAGGGTGATTTCAGAAAAAAAAAAACAGAACCCAATTATTTATTTATAATCCCAATAAATTAAAACTAACCCTAACCCTAACCCTAAAACCCCAACACCTAACATTAACGCTAACCACTAACCCTAATACCACCTAAACCCCCTAGTTAAAGAAAATAACAGTTTTTAATTACAAAGTTGTGGGGTTTCGTTTTATTTTCTGGTCATTGTATACAGGCGGGTGTGGATTCAGAAAAAACAGAACCCAATTATTTATGTATATTCCCATTTAAACACCCTAAACCCTAAACCCATAATACCCCACCAAACACTTAACGCTAACCTAACCCTAATCCTAAGCCCCCTAGTAAAATTAACAGTTTTATTACAATAAGGTTGGTGAGGGGTTCTGTCTTTCTGCGCGTCCAACTTGTATACAGTGACCCAGAAAAAAAACCCGAAATTATTTAATTAATATATTCCAATTAAAACTAAACCCTTAAACCCTAAACCTAACCCTAAATCCTAAACTCCATAGGTATAAAATTACCAGTTATTACAAATTGTGGGGTTCTGTTTTTCTGGGTCAATTGTTTATACAGGGTGACCCAGATAAAACAGATTCCAAAAAATTACGTATTTATATCACATTAAACTACCCATAAACCCTAACACTCCAACCCTAACCCTAATCCTAAACCCCACTAGATAAAATTAAACAGTTTTATTACAAAATTTGTGGTGGGTTCTGTTTTTTGGGGGGTTATGGTATTTTGAATATGATTAGCAAGTTTTACCAGAAAAAGATAAAGAAAAGGGAAAGAAAATCAAAGAAGGAAAAACGATCAGAATGAAACAAAGGAAGAAAAAAAAAATGAAACAAAGGAAGAAAAAAAAGAATGGTTATCAATTCTCAGCCACCAAATATTTGATGAAAGACCCAGGAGCACTTCGTTTGAATTCTCATCAATTTGAATAGCATCAAAACAAATATTATGTGAGATTAAAAAAAAATTGTTATAAACCAAAAAACAAACAACGCAGAGTCTATATTTATATAAAAGAAATTCTGAAAAACACCTTATTTGTTTTGGTTTATCTAACAGAATTTTCCATTATTTATTGAAATTGAATGACCCACGTATATATATATATATATATATATATATATAATATATTATATATATTATATATATATAAAAAAGTTAAAAGAAAGGAAATGAATCCGACAGTATGAGTATGAGCAAGATGGAATGAAAACAACACACAATGCTGTTAAAGAGAAAACGATTATAAAATATACATAGCTGATACTGATCAATATTTCGATTTTACAAAAATCATCATCAGAGCCAGTTACTTCGTGTTGTTAGTGGTCGGAGAGATAAAAGTTCAAAATATTTATATATATATATATATATATATATATATATATATATATATAGCAATTCAATATCCTTGATTAATTCAGTGGATTTAACACTGAAGATCCTCATGTTGAACTCGAGTAGATTATTTCTGTACATATCATAATACTAAATCCGCTCTACTTACGTATTTAACACTTTTACATTTGTTATAACGCTATATATATATATATATATATATATATATATATATTATATATATATATATATAAGTAATCCACAGACACGTGTTTTGAGGTTTCACCTCTCATCAGTGTGGTTATACCTTAACAGCTACCCCTGGCCG
>CM042157.1:19954795-19974795 GCA_023376005.1 Doryteuthis pealeii
TCACGCGCTTCATCTAATAACAAGTTGGCCAAATTTAGGAAAATTTAAACGAGGTAGTCATGGCAACGTAACAAAAAAAAAAGCCGATAGATACGGATCTTTGATGTAGCAAAGAAAAATATTTGAAATAATCCTGGTGACCTGCATTAAAAACTATGAAGCTAAAGATTTAAAGATATCACTGTTATATGTGTCACAAGATATTGTTGATAATAATGAATCACTAGCAGGACCTGTGGATATACCACAGTATAATAATTTAATTATTACAACGTTTGATATGTTTACTTAAGAGCTATTTCAATATAGTTCAATATGTGAAAAGATGTAATAATCTTGATATAACTTTTTTTTTTAAATTTCCAACTGTGTTGATTATTAAGCTGGGTTAGTGAGCATCATAGAAAAGATTAGCCTACGGGAGGTCTCAAACTTTACCTACGATGTATAAGACACAGGGCAATGTTTTGAACCAAAACTTTGGAAAAAAGTGCGTTCTATATGCCGTTTCCCGCCCCTCTCTCTCTCTCTCTCTCTCTCTCTCTCTCTCTCTCTCTCTCTCTTAAAAGGGTGGTAGTAAAATATCTACATTGATTTGCCGATAAAAATCTGGGAGGAGGCGTTTGAAATATCTACATTACAATGCCGACAAAAAATGTGACAAAAACACGACTCGGAAAATATCTAAGTTGAGCCGGAAATTCGCCTGATACCGACCCGTTAAAACATAGCGTAAATTAAGGCAGGGGGCAGCTTCCCTCGGTGACAAGCTATGATGCGCCAACGATCTGTTAGATAATGTCACCATTTAATATTGATTTGCTTAGTATATATATCTTATTATAATGGAGATTGTGTGTTTTCCTGTCTGTAACCGAAACTATATTACTACTCAAGTCACAATTACCCTTTAGTTATTTACATGAATTTATTTTTATTTAAACCACAATTATTAATAAAATTGTTTTACATTATAAATACTGTTCGCTATATCTACATACTAATAAAATGCAATTCTATTTATATATACAACAAAATAGTGGTTTCCCGTGTGAACGGGAAGGTTAATTTGCATATTGATATTAAAAAATTGATTCTAATAAATATGTGCTTAGTATTAGAGATTTTTAATTCTTTGGTTCTATCTTAATGAATATGAGCAACGATCTCGGGTAAATCTTATAAAAAATCCATTAATAAAAACAAATAACTGTCATTTCATTCTTTACTTCCTATTTTAACTAAATAGTTAAATTAGGAAAATTTACCAATGAAAGACAGAAGTAATGGAAGAGTAAGTTTCAGTTATTCTATTTTTCTATTATACCCCCTCTGTATCAAGTGTTTTTATTTGCATTAGTTTCATTAGCCTTTCTAATTTAATATAATATTCTATTACATTAAAACTTAAATACTTGCACCCGGAGGGTGCATACATTTGCTAGTATTTTTAAATCTTAAATCTTTATGCATTTTCCCGCAAGAAAAAATCGTTTTCATTTTTATTCTTTTCTCTTTGTTTTTTTTTTTACTTTTATAGAAAATTATCAGCAGGAGGATTACAAAGGTAACGATTATTTAAAAATCCCTGGGGTACGGTTCCTTACAATTCAATGAACGCTTTTTTATTTTGCCCCCCCACCAAAAAAAAAAGAATGTTACCCATTTTTCTACCAATCTTCCCTATTCAAAATTCGATCCCATTTTGGTTTTCCTTACCTGAATTATGTTTCGCCTATTCTTTAGTTCTTCAGATATATCCTACAGGAAGGTTTCGAAAAGGAAAGAAAGAAAGAAAAAGTAAGAGGTTTTTAATATAAGGATATGTAAGAAAATATATATTCACTTAATGACTCCGTCTCATTGTCCAGAGATTGATCCACACACACACACACACACACACACACACACATATATATATATATATATATATATATATATATATATACGCACACGTACAAGCAAAAAAACAAATTCCAGATCACGTAAACACGAGAATACAGTTAAAAAAAACCGCATACATTTGACCATTTACACCATTTCTGCCATTTTCAAAGGAACCGTTTCATTTACCTGATGAATGCTTTCAGCAGGAAACCATTGGTTGTAATATCATTCCGAAATAAATAAATAAAAGCTAAAACTTTTATTTGTTACTTCATTGAATTATATACATACATATATATATATATATATATATATATATATATATATGTATATTTCTGCATATTCTTTCCAACTAACTCCTCCACATTTGATCTTTTCTCCCTCCCCATCCGCTAAAGATTTCCTTCTGACCAATCAAATCCTCACAAACGCTATCCCATCAACCTAACTTCATCCCCAAATCCACGCCTCTCCCGCCCACTTTCTCTTCTATAAAACACATGTATGATACTTTAATGATCATATAAACGTCTGATGACGCCGAGCTAAATACACGGTGAAATATATCTCTACATATACTTGTCTGAGTTTTGTTCCTTTGTCCACATTTCTCCCTCTAATCTTCACTACACACACACACACATATATATATACGATGACAACTACAGAAATATTTAGTACACAAAGAAATAACGGCTTTCGTCAGAGTAAATCTTTATTGGTTTAAATGAAATCGTTTGAAATACGGAGAATTTCAGAGATTTATTTTTTTAAATCGCTTGAAGAAAGTGTTCTAACTAAACATTTCTGTAATTTTTTCTATTATTGTTATTGTTATTTTATTTTGTATTTAAAATAATAATAGATAGAATACATGTATACATAGATAAACTCCTGGCCGAAACACGTGTCAGTAAAATAAAATAAAATAAATCCTAATTTATCCATTCAACATTTTCTTTCCTTTATTTTTCATTTCAACATATATATATATATATATATATATATATATATATATAAAGTACAGGTTAACACACAACACCATTGTTACCTTATTATTTTTCTTTACACCTGCATTGTGATAGCCTTCAAAATCAACCTCCAAACCAATATATACACAATGCTTCAAGCAAAATATTAAACTCTCTTTTTATATATATATATATATATATATATATATATATATATATAGTTTTCTCGCTTAAATCCCCGTCCACTCATTTACTTGAAAATGTCACCCTTATTTGATGCACTTTTCCCATTCTATTTTACTTTTATTACTTTGGGGAATTTTACAATGAATTATTCAGACGCCTCTGGGGACAAATAATATAATAGGAATTTATTTAAATGACGACATTTTGATTTTTATTCTGATTTGTTATTCATAATAGTGCCTCGAGGCAGAGTTTGCATCTTTATTCATTCCATTGCCTTGTGGTCTCTTTCTTTATTATTTGCCACTTAACGATTGGTGATTTCTGTGATTCATCATTGATTTTGCACATATGCCACTGCCATACTTTCTATTCAGGGATTATGGAATATTTTGGTCTATTTTAGCTCCGGGGGTATCAATACAAATCTTTTAATTACTGTAGTTAAATCTATCTCTTGCTATTACCTAATAGATTATATTGGTGCTCATCTCTCTCTCTCTCTATCTCTCTCTCCCTATCACTATCTCTATATATACATATACATACACACACACACACACACACACACACCACACACACACACACAATATATATATATATAATATATATATATATATATACATGGATTAGAAAGGGCTTCAGTCTAATACCAAATCCTTGATGAAGGGAATCTTTTGAGGAGAAGTTTATTGGAAGACAGAAATTGATAAATAATCAGAGAGAGAGAGAGAGAGAGAGAGAGAGAGAGAGAGAGAGAGAGAGAGAGAGAGTGAGTGATCAATCGAGCAAACGAGCGAGCGAGAGAGAGAGAGAGAAAGAGAGTGAGTGATCGATCGAGCAAACGTGCGAGAGTGGGAGAGAGAGAAAGTGGGGAGAAAGAGTGATCGATCGAGCAAACGAACGAGCGAGAGAGAGAGAAGAGAGAGAGAGAGAGAGAGAGTGAGTGAGTGATCAATTGAGCAAAACAAGCGAGAGGAGGGAGGGAGAGAGAGGAGGAGAGAGAGAGGGAGAGAGAGAGAGAGAAGTGTGAGTGAGAGAATTTTAATATGTACATGTGTGATTTCTGATATTTGATCGAATATCAGAAATCACACATGTACATATTAAAATTCTGCCAAAATATGGTTAATTAATGCCTGAAGAAGATAACAGAAGATCTGAAATACGTGTCGCATATATTATATTATATATATATTATATATATATATATATATATATATTCCAAGCGTGTTGGTAAATCCTTGCAGAGAGAAAAAAAAAACAACAAATAGTTTGATTGTAAAATATACTACCAAACATCAACCAGGGAGAAAAATTTTTTGGAAAAAAGAAAAGACCAAGATATTCGTACCAACAAAAAACAAACTATTGGTACAGTATTTGGCTAAAAGAAAAAAAAACAATTTATATGTATATATATGTATATAAGATATATATATATATTCATATAACCGCTAGGAGAAAGCTAATAAGTAAAAAGTGCTCGATACCTAATTAGAGCCAATAATAAAGATAATCTAATGAGTCAGACGAACCTACTATTAGTTTCGCATAAAGCTCTTCAGGGCTAAAATCTGACTCAGATTTTAGCCCTGAAGAGCTTTATGCGAAACTAGTAGTAGGTTCGTCTGACTCATTAGATTATCTTAATATATATATTATATATATATATATATATATATATATATTATATATCGTGGTAACTCTGTTGTGTTTATTAGATTAATTAACACTTAAATGTACGAAACATTAAAACTGATACAATTATGTTGTATTCGAGACGTGTTAATAAAACAGTATTTGCAATGTTGGCCTCCAGGGAACCTCTGTCAACAGTTGGGCCACAAACGATTCAACGAGCACATACTAAATCGACAGACTTCTTATCAATTTTCTGTACAATTTGTATGGAACAAAGTATTGAATGTCGATTCATGTTAGTATTGAAAGTCGGTTGCTGTTTCTCTAGCCTTTAGACAATTCACCGATTGATAGATAGGTATTAACCTATGTCAAGTAAGACGTTATCCTCTTGACTCCGGTTCGGACATACCGAAGCTTTCGCACGGGATATCGATCCCTGATGACATCTGCCAATTAATTGATCTTCCTTTACGCGAAACCTGTTTCAAACCCAGCGTCTTTGAAACGGTGCCAATATACGTCTAGTTCTTCCGGTAGAAAAATACGAATTGAATATCTTCAATGAGATATAGAAAAAACGTTCTTCAGATCAGACAGGAAACAAGTTGATCGTCTCCGCGGTTGAATATTGGCCCCAGCTGCTGCGGGTGATTCGGCCTCTGCTTTATATAGCGGGTTTGGATTTGGACCGGAGAAGGTTAGGTGTCTCTCGGAAAAAAATGTATTTCTAAAAAAAATAAAAAAAATAAAAAATACTGAATCTCTTCTAAGAACCACGGTGTTGGTAAAGGCGTTTTAAAAGGAAGTAAACGAATTCTTAAGGATTCTTTCTTGCTTTATAAAAAACGAAAATAAGAAGAAACCAATAGATACAATAAAGACGAGTGAATAGTATTAGGCTGGGTCAAAAGTATTGTAATACGAGGGTAACCCAATAAAGTTAGGACCACCAAAGTGCTGAGGACCCAGGGAAAATTGTTTGTTTGTTTTTAGTAAAAGATGATTGAATTCTGTTAAGAACTGACGGAGATATGGGGCTTTAAAGATCGTCCCAAAATTTGGAGGCAAATGTGTCAGATCATTTTGAGCATATTATATATACTAGCAAATATATGCACCCTCCGGGTACAAGTATTTAAGTTTTAATGTAATAAAATATCATATTAAATTAGAAAAGCTAATGAAACTATATAAGAATGCAGATGAAAAGATTTGAAACAGAGAGCAGGTATAATCGATAAATAGAACAACTGAAACTTACTCTTCCATCACTCTCGTCTTTCATTGTTATTTTTTCTAATTTAAGTATTTACTTAAAATAGGAAGTAAAGAATAAAATAACTGTTATTTTTTCTTGTTAATGGATTTCATTTAAGATTCATTGAAGAGATTTTTGCTTATATTCATTAAGATAAAACCAAACAATTAGGAATCAATAATACTAAGCACATATTTATTAAAATCACATTTTTAATATCAATATGCAAATAAGCCTTCCCGTTCACACTGTAAACCGCTATTTTTTGTATATATAAATATAATTGCGTTTTGTTAGTATGTAGATATGGTTAACAGTATTAATAATGTTAAACAATTTTATTAATAATTGAGGTTTAAATAAAAAATAAAATCATCGGGAATGTGATGTCAATAGCAAAGGGAATTGTAATTTGAGTAGTAATATAGTTTCGGATACAGACAGAAAAACACACAATCTCCATTATAATAAGATTTGGCGTATAAGATTTTTGTATGTGAATTGTGCAAGAAACTAAATTTTGACCATACATCAAAATCGTATATGCATAAACCAGAATCTGTTCTTGAGAATGAAACAGATACGATCTCTGGGACTTTGAGATAAAGATTGTTCACCTTATACCATCCAGAAGATCAGACCAAGTATTGATGTATTTAGAATTTAAAAATGTATTTAGAGAAATGAATTAAAAAACGATCACTCGAAAAGAATGAATAAAACAAAAATGTCTTTCGTATAAAATAACCCAAGGGTTTACATGCCGTAAAATCCAGCCAAACAAATGTATTTCTATCAACTTGCGTCTGGCTATACAAGTAAAACTATAATTAAGCTAAGCTTTCATGTGTATATCTTTAAAATAGTGTACATAGATTTTGTTTATGATGTTTCATATTAATATACAATTAGCTTTTAAAACGACAAAAATGTATTTAGAGAAATTAATTAAAAAACGATCACTCAAAAAGATTGGTTTGGTTTGTTTTGTTTTACGGCATATCAACCTCAATGGGTCATTTAATGCCGATAAAGTTTTGAAATAAATCAATTCTCAATGGATAATACAATCCTTTTGCAAATACATTTTTCCATCTAACCCATAGATGGGACCCTAACAGGTACTACCACTCCGAGTCAGAGTGGACCAGGGAGCAATGGTTATGAAGGGGTGCTCCACATTTCCCAAACCTCCAAAACTTCAGCATCAGATAGAGTTTAACGTCATTCCCAGGACATGTAGACCGGCAGCCACCGCCTTCTAGCACCCATATAATAAAAAGGGGTTGGGGCTTGCCATAAGGGCGATAGGGTTTGGAAAATCATATTGGTGCTAGGGCTTGATGTGACCCGCCGATTGATCGGAGGGGGCCTCTCCGACCGCCCGTCTAGCCCAAGATAGGGCTAAAGTGGAGTATTGCAAGTCATGAACTGCTCATCCACCTGGGGTGTATCCTTAAGCATCACGGGTTGCGACCCACGGCCAACAGGTGGCCCCATTGGGGGAGTCTTACCCCTCTGCAGAGGTGCAGTCGGTGCATTCTAACGCCCCAGCCGACAGTGCGGACAGGGAAAATGTCAGTGCGTCTATTGGCAACACCGTTCTCGTGTTATTGTTATTATAAACAACATTTCGGCTGATGTGCCTTCCGGCTTTCTTCAGGTGTTGTTTGCCTTACCCGGGAACCTTTTTGTCAAACACCAGAATTCAGGGCAGACTGGACTCTGTAACCATGGCTAGGTAACCTGTCTAGGAGAAGGAAAACTGAATTCAAACCTGTTAAACTGCGCTTAAGAAATTGAACTTGTGTCTCATTCTGATTGTGCGGAGGGGCTGTTTATATATATATATATATATATATATATATATATATATATAACACACACACACACACACACAGATATATATATATATTATATATATTATGTACAACATACACACACACACATATATATACATTCATATATATATATATATGTACAACACACACACATATATATGTATATACATGCATATATATATATGTACAACACACACACACACACACACACACACATATATATATATATATATATATATATATTAACATGCATATATATACAACACACACACACACACCACACATATATATATATATATACATGCATATATGTACAACACACACACACACATACACACCCACATATATATATATATATATATATATATATATATATATATATAGTTGTAACTAGCTAGCTATATTTTCCTCGTGGATCGGTGTGCGTCATGGTAATATGAGAAGGGGTTATGCAGACTAAGTTAAGTGTACACTACCCTATACCCACATATTCTTTTACTGCAATGATGAGCTTAGCACACCAGCTCTCTTTTTAAGCCAACTGCTCTCCATCAAACTGTTCGGAATTTAGGTCACCGATTCTACACGCCGCATGAGAAGCCGTATCTTTAATTAGCATCATGAATATTTGAATCCGAAAAACCCAGAAAACAAATCAGGAAAAATATTTCTGAAGATGATTTTTTAGAAGGCGGTAGTGCCTTTCTTAAACAGCCAATAAAATAAAAAAATTTTAAAAAATAATTTCATGAACATTTTTAAAAAATAATTTTCATTAGAAATTACTGGGTTTCATAAATATCTCAAAAAAATATTTTAGAATGTGTAAATTGATTTTTAAATTTTCAATTAAAATTTTTTTTTTTTTTTTTGATGAGAAAAAATTAAAGAAAATACTTTCTAACAATTATTTCACTTAATTTATTATTAATTGTTCAAAAAATTAGCAAAAATTGAAACTGAAAAATATCTTGCTTTCATTGATAATGCATTGTTTCTAGAATAATGTCAAATTTGCATATTGTTTTCTGGTCCAGTACAAATTTTTTAGTCCCATAAAAGTTGTTACATTTCGCGTACTAAATATATACCAAAATGTAACAACTTTTATGGAACAAATGTTAATATTTGCCTACACAATTCTCGCTTAAAAATCATAGGTGTGAAAAACAGGATTTGGTATTAAATTACCAATAAGTGTTGATGTGCCATTAAACAAAATAACCAACAACACAACCGATCATTTTTAGAAATACGTTCTTCAATTTATCAATTTGGAAATTTTCAGCCTTTTTAAAGGAATCATCATCATCATGTCGCGCAAGCAGCACTGATATCCCTGACAATCTCTCGCCAACCTTCCCTATCCTTCATTGCCCCTGGGAGGTCTTCTATGCAGCAACCAGCATCCTCGCATAGTTGGTCAATGTAGGTTCTTGGTGTACGGCCCACATTAGCATGTCCATATGTTGGCTTCCACAGGAGAACGTCGCTTATGAGCTCGTCCTTGCTTCTCCAACAGTTTCCTGCATGCCTAGTCCGTCTGACTCGTATGGTTTGTGAGATTGGAGGCAGGTGGCCATACAGCTGCTTCCTTGTGAGGTGCTGTTTCCAGGACTTGTTCAAGACTGCTCGCAGCATTCTTGTGCATCTACCATCTAGGTTATTCTCAAGACGCTTCGTTAGAGTCCAAGTGGTGCAGCCATACAGCAGTACTAATATGACCATTGCCTTTAAATGAATACTCCCTTCAAATTAGCAATCGGAGCCAGCCTATACACTCTTTTGATCTGCATTTTTCGGGAATATAAACTTGTTTTTCATTTGAATTCTAAAATAATTTTGTTTTACAATTATGCTTATTCTAATTCCAATTATTTTGGACATTTTTCAAAAAATGTTCCAAATTAATTCCTGAAGATAATCCATTGTTAACAATTATTCATTGAGAAATATTTATTGAATAATAGCCAAAATAAATTATTGTAATTTTTATCTTTATTTTCTTACTATTCTTTTCATAGAAAAAAAGTTTTTTTTTAAATCTAGAACAAAGAAAAACATTATTAAGGTAGAACGAGAAAACACCGAATCTTGTCAACAATTTAAAAAAAAATACTTTCAACATTTGAATTTTAAACTTTTAGAGTTTTAAACAAAATTATTTAAAAATTCAAATAAGAAAAACAATTTCCCGCAAAAAGCAAATCAAAAGAGCGTACGAGACGGGCAATCGGAGAGGCCCCTCAGATCAATTGGCTGGTTACGTCAAGCCCTAGTTTCCATATGAGTGCCCCTACTGTTACATATTAATTGGATCCCTATTACTTTTTAAGGTAGTATAGAAATCCTTATGGCGATCAGTACAGCTGATGGCCTTGAGAGTGAGTGACAATGCTTGACCTCACTCTCACCTTGCGTTCTGGGGATGGAACGTGAGAACGGAAGTCAATAGAAGCCCTTCCGGTTTAAGGTGTAAGCAACTCAGTCAGTTAGTTGCAGTGACCGTTAGACAGAGGACTTAGAAGCGAAGGTAGCAAGATGTGACTCTCCGCGCGCATTGTCTGGTCTGGGGTTCTGGAATAAAGTAACATCATTGTAAATCGAAGTCTTGTTGTTATTACTAAAAGCTAACAATGACACAAGGCTTCTGATAAGAAATGATCCCCCAACAGACCCAGACCCGGAATCCCCGATAGAAGACATACCAGACCAAGATAGAAGATAGACGAGACTTTAGAAGATATACCAGATCCGGCCAGAAGAATAAAAGAGGTATATAACACTACCGCATTGCTCTTATGGCAAATCCATAATCCTTTTTATCATATATGTGGTAGATGGTGGATCTTAGAGTCGTGGTTATGACGTTATACTCTACTGGATGTCTGGGAAATGTGGGGCAACCCTTCATCAATACTAATCCCAGTTCCACTCTGACCCGGAGTGGCAGTATCTGTTAGGGTCCCATCAATGGGTTAACTAGAAAATTTGTTTGCAAGATTTTCTCCCCAACTATCGTTACGAATCTTTCAAAACTTTGTCGGCATTAAGTGACCCACCTTAATTGATATGCCGTAAAACAAAACAAAGCAAAATAAATTTTGTTTATGATTTTTTTCATGCTAAATATACAATTAGCTTTGTTTAAACAGAGCAATCTTCAGGCAGTAAAAGAAACGTTTTGAAAAAAACCCAAAAAACTATGGATAAAAGGGATTGTGCATTGGTGATTTGAAATTGTATAACTGCATATACGGGCCATAATCCCCCTGACAGTGTCTGAAAATGACCAGTTTCGTGAAATGTTAAAGTGTCGATTTCATATGAATTTCTGATAGATTTCGATGAGTAGTAAAAGATAATTGAATTATGTTAAGAATTGACGGAGATATGGGGCTTTAAAGATCGTCCCAAAATTTGGAGGCTTAATAAAAGCAAATGTATCAGCTCATTTTCAGCATATTATATATTTGGCGTATAAGATTGTTGTATGTGAATTGTGCAAGAAACGAAATTTTGACCATACAACAAAATCGTATATGCATAAACCAGAATCTGTTCTTGAAAATGAAACACATACGATCTCTGGGACTTTGAGATAAAGATTGTTCACCTTATACCATCCAGAAGATCAGACCAAGTATTGATGTATTTAGAATTTAAAAATGTATTTAGAGAAATGAATTAAAAAACGATCATTCAAAAAGAATGAATAAAACAAAAATGTATTTGGCATAAAATAACCCAAGGGTTTACATGCCGTAAAATCCGGCCAAACAAATGTATTTCTATCAACTTGCGTCTGCCTATACTAGTAAAACTATAATTAAGCTAAGCTTTCATGTGTATATCTTTAAAACACTGTACATACATTTTGTTTATGATGTTTCATGTTAATATACAATTAGCTTTTAAAACGACAAATATCTATGAAACAATTATATTATTCTAACTGATGTATTTCTTTCTTTCTTTCTTTCTTTTTGTAGGTAAGTGTGAATATCCATGCCGCGGTTTTTGTTTTTATTCAATGCCTGATATAATTTGATTGAGAAGCACAATAGAATAAGTAAGTGTCCATCATTTTCATCTATCAGTTTTTACGAAGTTTTCAACTAACTTAATATGAAAATATTTGGAAGATGCAGAAAAACAATTTAATTCTATTATCTTCTTATTCTATCATCACAATGCTGCTCTTTCTTCTTTAGACTCAATGAATCTTCACACTTTCAGCGTCTGATGCTTTTTCTTTGTACCAGCTATGACAATTTAATTCACAGAATGACCGCAGCGTGTCGCTGTGATGATGAGTCGAGTAAACACTTACACCTGAACTCTTCCGCGCATGTTTCAACGTCCGCTTTCTTTGAGACGTCTAGCAGATAAGTCGTTCGTTGCCGAGCGGTACGAGAAGCTGTACGTATTAATATTATATTGTGGACGGGAAATGATTGAAATTAATTCACGGCACCAAAATAAACCCTGTAACGTTGTGGCTTAAACCAGCATCTCGTTTATACGCATTGTAATTGACTTCAAATCATTAATATATTATAACATACTTAACAATGCTTCAAGCAAATTACCAATTACTTGTATATATATATATACTTGTATATTTATATATAATTACTTGTATATATATATATATATATATATATATATATACTTGTATATTTATATATAATTATTTGTATAATTACTTGTATATATATATATATATACTTCTTAGATCATTACTGGTGGCTGTTCATAAAATCAGATGAAATGACCGAATTCGTTTGGAAAACACACGTTGTGAAGAAAATACTTCGGACGATGAATAATGGAGAATGTGGTTTTATTGTCAGCAACATTGAGTTAACACCGACGTAGACTAGAGAGAGGGACGGTGAATTGTTTTAGCAGGGGCTCTGAATAGTATAGTTGCCGTTCTGTAAGATGAAATGCGTGCTGCCTTTATGTGGATTTCTTCCTCTATGTTTTGCGAAAAGACTAATTATCAAGTGTAAATTCAACTTGATTTGCATTCAGCACAGTTCACTCGACTGAAGTGCTGATGTTTCATATATGTTTACAGCTAATAAGCATCAAGTTTTAAACTAGGGTTGGTAAAATTGCATGTGGAACGTTAGCTTTATTAAGAACTAGAAGTGGCTACCCGGCGTCACCTGAGTAGAGGAGAAAAAAGAAAAAAGGAGAAGAGAAAAAAAACATTGAAACGCCAAAATAGAATTTTAACGTTATTTTATCATGCTATTTAATTTTCAAATGCATTCGATAATATCAAACAAATATTCATTATTTTTGCTCGAAAACCAAGCCCTGGTGATATTTAATGTGTATATATATTTACTTTGCCGTTAATTGTTTTATTTTCGATGTTTCCACCGGACATACAGATACACACAACTGTCGTTTATAAATGTATAGATGGTTTATAATGAACATTCTATGACGAAATTAAGTTGGTTCAAGAAGTTATCTTTTAGATTTGAACTCGGACCGCCGACTCTGTTTCCTACGATAATTACTGTAGTGAGAGAGTAGACCTACCTCGTGCAACACGGTGTGATAGAGAGAGTGGCGGGCGTGAAGACTTGCCGTATTCTCGAAGGAAGCGGGTTGGCTTTGCCTGGCGTGTAGGACTGACCTAGAGTCGAACCCGCGTCCTTCAGAATGTGAGAGGGCTGTGGACGAGCAGTGAAATAGGAAATAGCAGAGTGGCCGCGCCGTAAGGATTGACGCGTACTTGCAGTGCTGACGAGTGTCTCACGTGCTGCACGGACAATTCTGAGTGAGGAGCCGGATGTGGTGAGATTGAGGTATATTCTAAGGAACGAGGGAGAACAACTGCAGTAGCATTTTGTTGTCGAGACGAGCGGGATAGAGAAATAATTTTGGATATTCTTGGTGAGACGAGCGTGATACTGTTGGGAGTGTTTAGACTGTCGATTGGAAGAACATTGCGTCAGACTTGACTGTGACCTCCCCCCACACTGATTAGAATTACCATTACACGAGAAGCACCAACTGAATATGAATAAGGATACAATGCGAAATATTCTAACAGAGAGATTGGGCATTAGAAAAATCTCCTCTATGTGGTACCTCTAATCTTGAGTGATGGGCCGAACAAAGGTTGGCTTCATGTTTCATCTGATCTCTTGAATAATGGAGAGATATTTGACAGGGTCATTACCGATGATGAAACGATTTTTTTGCCAGGTTCAGCCCCCCCATGATTTTTGGTTATCTCCAAAATTGAAAAGAACAATACCCTGAAAGGACAAAGAGTTACTGATATTCCTGGCATTCAGCAACACATAACTATAGTGTTACGTGCTGGCTTCTTTACCGGCACTAAATAGTATATGTTATATACTGGATTCCTTGAACTCATGCTGCTCTAAATCGTGTATCTGCATACGTAGCGGGTATCGTCACTAACCCAAGAGGATATATGTAGTGGACGCTTAATGAAATCACAACACATGGGTAAACTTGCGTTTATTTCTTTTCCTCGGCTGACAATGACTACTACTACTGCTGGAGTGGTGATTACTGGCGATGTTGAGGTAAAGGGGTGGCTGGTGGCGTCTCACCGTCCTTGGCCGCGACGGACCGTGAGCGTCGGTCACTCACTGTTCGCCGTCTGCTGTCTGACTCTCTCTAACTGACCTTGGATCCCTGACTTCCTTTTATATATATCAAACGCCTACGCGTTTTCTTTTGTTATCTTTATCAGTGGCCAAATCTATTTCGGAACTTATTGTTACCCGTACTTCTTTGTTCGCTTTACCCGGAAAAAGTCATTTGTTACTCTTTTCGTCTTCTCCCTGCCTCGATCCAACCGGAAGACCCTATTTCCGTTTTCACCCCCTTTTAAATATCTTCAATATACAACTATAGTATTAAAAGGTGTTCCGGATAACGAGTTTCAAGAACGTTTCCAATGGTGTTGGACTCTCCTTTCATTAGAATCGTCTCGTGTTGTCTTGGGTGCTGTCTCTCTACTCTCTGAGTCTATCTTTTGTTTGTAATTACTTTACTCATTCCAATTTTGTTTTTTTATTTATTTCACTACGCAAATATCAATGGGACTTTTTCACACCCATTTATTGTCTACCCGTTTTTCTTTGTTTTTATAGTTGCTATAATTGACAAAATCTGACAAAAGAATTTTTAAATTTTTAAAAAATTCTTAAATTATCATTTGTACTTTATGTATGATTAAAGTAAAATGAAAATATCTTCCCATCTTATATTTATCCATTAATCAAGCACAGTTTTATCTTAATCAACTTTTCAGAACTTAAATTAAATAAAATAAGAATAAAAATATAATTTCAAAACTTTAAGAAGATTTAATTCTTTGGGGCGCGATTCTCTCACCACTACGATCCTACCGTAAACCGCTGATGGTTAGTTCCTTATAATTGAGCTGTCGGACTCAGATTACAGTAATGATAGAACTTTATTTGAATAGAATGAATCCTGAGGTGAATAGATAATGAACTTTGAAATACCCCATCATACAGGCAAATGACGATGTCCCTGTTTTGTTTTTAACCTTTTTACCTCAATGAGCTTTAGCTTTAAACAACATAATTCAGTATAAACATATTAACACAACTATAACTGTTAATTTCCTCACTAAATATACAAAAAACTATATATATATATATATATATATATATATATGAGAAATAAACAAACAAACGATGTGTTTTTGATATGGCTTTTTTTAGCCGACAATTTTTTGGAGAATATGAGCTTAATTGAAGTCGTACCTAATTTTTGAAAATTAATCAATTAATAATTAATGAATTAGGCGGGCATACCTATTCAAATGTAAGGCTAAACAAACCGAGAAAAATCAATTACTGCATAGGTATACCCGCCTAATATATATATAGATATATATATATATAGAGAGAGTGTGTGTGTGTGCCTAACAGAGAGAGAGAGAGAGAGAGAGAGAGAGAGAGAGAGAGAGAGAGAGAGAGAGAGAGAGTGTGTGTGTGTGTGTGTGTGTGTGTGTGTGTAACAGAGAGAAAGAACAAGAGAGAGAGAGAGAGAGAGAGAGAGAGAGACAAGGAGAGAGAGAACAAGTGATAGGAAGGTGGTGTTAAAGTCCGATGAAGGTGTTTGTTGAGAGAGCTCTCAAGACTGTAACTATTGCCTGGTACTGTCAGCGAAAACATACAGAGTAAGAAAGGCAATAAAGAATAAACATTCATAATGTTCTCGTTTATGTGGCCAATGTCAGCCGTTCTGTTTTCTCTTGGTGTTCTTTTTGTTAAATCAATGCTGGCATACCTCGGCCTCGGAGACGGGTCACGTCTATTTTCAAGCCGAATCACCGAGAAACTGTCAAAACTAAATCGGCACTGTCAACTTGACAAGATGCAATGTTAAGAATTGACACATTTACATGAAATGACATGTGCCACACTTGTGTACTTCCCCGGGGACTGTTTGCCCCTGATCCCTTGTCAAGGTTGACAATAGATGTAAGAGTCGTTCATTCCTTTCGCTGATAATAATGACCAAGTATTTGAGTAAATATGGGGGAGTGGTTTGTTTTGTTTGTTTTGTTTTGTTTTACGGCATATCAACCTCAGTGGGTCATTTAATGCCGATAAAGATTTGAAATAAATCAATTCTTAATGGATAATACACTTTTTTTATAAGTACATTTTTCTATTTAACCCATAGATGGGACCCTAACAGGTACTACCACTCCGGGTCAGAGTGGACCAGGGAGCAATGGTGATGAATGGGGTGCTCCACATTCCCCAAACCTCCAAAACTGAAACTTCACCATCAGATAGAGTTTAACGTCATTCCCAGGACATGTAGACCCGCAGCCACCGCCTTCTAGCACCCATATGATAAAAAGGGGTTGGGGCTTGCCATAAGGGCAATAGGGTTTGGAAAATCATATAGGTGCTAGGGCTTGACGTGACCAGCCGATTGATCGGAGGGGGGCTCTCCGACCGCCCGTCTAGCCCAAGATAGGGCTAAAGTGGAGTACTGCATGTTATGACTGCTCATCCACCTGGGCTCTATCCTTAAGCATCACGGGTCGCCACCCACGGCCAACAGGTGGCCCCATTGGGGGAGTCTTACCCCTCTGCAGAGGTGCAGTCGGTGCATTCTAACGCCCCAGTCGACAGGATGGGGAGTGGCTTGTGCTACACTATTTGAAAAAAGAACAGAGAGTAAGGCGAGGTAGTTTGGTTATTATATTGGTTGATTACATAATACCTTCCGATTCCAAGTTAACAAAGCATCAAAATTTATTGGAATATATACCAGGTGTGTCAAAAAAGTATAAAGATTTTTGTAGTTTTTTCCACACCTTGTATTCTGAAAAAAAAATAAACGTTCCGTTCATTAATCTTTTTCAGAATAAATAATAGAAATGATGAATAAATGAAACGTTATTTTTTTTCAAAATACAAGGTGTGTCAAAAAGTGTAACAAATTTCGAAACTTTTTTGACACACTTATATATATATATATATATATATTAATATATAATATATATATATTCATCCACAGACACGTGTTTCGAAGTTTACTTCTCATCAGTGCGACTCGACTTTTTTTTAACAGCTACTCTAGCCAGGATCGAAACCCGACAGAATTTTCGTCTGTCAAGTTCCGTACTCTTGCGGCTACAATTGCCTTTGCTACTTATAGTAGTAGTAGGATCATTCCATTATGTAGATTGGTTATATCACCTATAACAATAAGCAAGTTTATTCTCTCTTTGTGGCCCGGTACCAAATAACCTATGGTCCAGGATCGGTCCGCGGCCCGGTGGTTGGGAACCCCTCCTCTGTATTAAATTATATCATCAACCTCAATAAATAGAATAGTGGCTTCTTTTTTATCGGTTTTAATGACAGAAAATGGAAGTGAAAAATTGAACAAAGGTTAAGTCTACCGTTATATCCTATTCTTAAGTAATAGAATACTAAACGACCCGAGAAAAGCGCTCCATGGTTATATCGGTGCTTCTATTCAGAAAAAAAGGGAAGTATCCTAAATATGTTATATACAGTCACTGGGCCCGACAAAGAACACGGAACACTTGTATATATAAAAATATAAAAATATATTTTTATTCTTTGATTGTGTGTAGGAGCATTCTCGACACAGATTTCTAAGGGCTTTTTATAATTCTTCAATTCACAGGGTCAAGCCTCTTTGATCGTGACACCTACGCAGTTATCTTGTAGGCACACCTACTCGTCATGCAATTTGTTTTAATTGGTTATGGGCTATTCAATGCGTTCCAGGCCATATCCTGTTTTCGTTCACAGGCCCATATTTGACACTCACAAATTTCCTGTGTGCGGGACCTGGGTCCCAGTTCGAACTCATTGATCAGGCAATATATTACAAATAGTATTGCTGGAGGGAAAGTAATTGGGGGCATGCCTTTGCCAAGGATATTATCGCCATATGAAATGCGAACAGCCTTGTCCAGTTGTACAAGTAGTCAGAATGGGGTTACGACTAAACAGATATATTTAGTCAGGACGAGGTAGAGGGAGGTTGATGTTATTCTTTATTATTACAATATCTGTTGCTATTAAGCGACACCATATAATCTGTATTCACATTCTTACATTGCATCTTGGACAATTTGGACAGTGTCATTTTTAACCATAAGGTGTTGCAGAATGATAACGGACAGAAGATTTAGAAAGAAGTATATTTATTAATATATATAGGTAAATAAAGATTCTATACTTTATATGCGAATGATCTTCACTGACAATCTACTAATGTTGCCTAGGGCATAAACATTGTCGTGTAATGGTTAACAAGCTAGTCTGGCTAGCCCTATATGATCGAATAGTGAGTTCAATCCTTACTGGATGATCCATACTTCTACGCTTGTGCTAAAATCTCTAAGCTATACATAGTTTTGTTTTAACGGCACCTTGTGGTGCAATGGTTCAAATTAGGTTAGCAGACTATTGTTAGAGAGTTTGAGTCTCACTGGGTGCCTCATACTATTGTTATTGTGCTAAACTTAGTAAATAACTACTACTATAGCCTTAAGCTCTTGAAGGTATATGTGCTTGAAAATAAATAATCCATTATGCACTCAGTTCATTTCAATACTAATTGGTCAATGGCACCAAGACGTCTTGTATAATAAAACTTTATTTTGACATTAAAGTCATAATTAATATAGATTTGCCAATATTGTTTATGTAAATATTTTCTGCCGATAAAGACGTATAATAACTATTCAATATATACACTAGAAAAAAAAAAGCTCTCCAGGTGGTATAAAATTTGATTCTTGAAATATATTACCTGAGGGGGATGGGAAAATTAAATAAATAAAATAAAACATTTAATATTTAAAAAAAATGAATTACTTACTTAAAAAGCATCATAATCACACAACTCCACTGAGATATTTGTTTGTTTTTTGTTTGTTTGTTTTCTTTTGTTTTTTTTTACAACAGTGGGATCTTCAAAACATTTCCAAAGTATTCCGATTTAATTATTCAGACTCTTATCTTTTGAGAAATATTTTGAGATCATACGAGTATAAGATATTTTGATTGGATTTTGTAAAATTAAATAGGGGATGGAGGTGGGGGTAAACCTAATAAAAAAAACAAAAAAAAACTCCTTGGGTAAATTAGGTAAATATGGCCCTGCTTTGGTGCCGTTAATGTCTTCAGACGTCCGTATATTCCTCGGGCTGGATCCGTTGACTCATGGCCGCCAAACAATTGTCCAGTTAAGCTCAGCGGCTGTCATTCACTTTAATCAGGCCGGTTGGACTTCATTAACATGGCCTTATTGGCTTTTCTGTCTCTGTTGTGAAATCGGCTTAAGAAAACCGTATGGACGGCGACACGGCCATAGCGAATCGATCGAGTTTCACGGCGAAACGAAGTGGAATTGTTTACCTAAAGACATTCTTTAGTTGGCTGCATTTCATCAAGCGATTGTACTTTTTCTGTTCGTGGAGAGAATGAAAGATTTTGGTAGGAAGGGACATTTCCCTTTCAAACATTGAGTCTCTGTGTATTCGGGTAATTTCATTTGCTTATCACCAAACCTTAAAGACTTTCTTGAGGTTTTTCTTTCTTAGGATGTCACTGTGAAAATCGCCATTGGTCATATATATATATATATATATATATATATATATATATA
>CM042157.1:19979795-20034795 GCA_023376005.1 Doryteuthis pealeii
CGCTTTTCTCTTTTATACGTGTTTCCTCTTTTTGAGATTTTTCTTTCTTCTAATTTCAAGTCTGTCCATATTTCCAGCCACCAAGCGTCTCTACTTATTCATCGTAGTGACTAAGATAATTGCATCTATCCTTTCGACGCCGTTAGTCACAGATAGATTCGAGATAAAAACCCGGACTGAAGATGTTGATTCCCAAGATAAATGTGTCTCCCTTCTTTGAAAAGATGGGCGACAGAGAACCTTCCTCCTACGTAGCAAAATAAAGGATTCTTGTAATTATCGTATGAATATTTATGTTTATACCTTTTTTTTTCTTGGTAAGCGGCTGTCATAATTAAGTATTTTGCTTGGTTGATTTTATCAGAACTCAAGAGAAAGACAAAGACAAAATTGCATATGTTGATTTGAAAGCAGCCTGTCTTATAGCGAAAATATAATCTTTCTACATCTATTCTCTTTTAAATCCATGAAATATAAATGGCGGGAATATATATATATATATATATATATATATATATATATATATATATATATACAAGGCGTGTTATAATAGTATTGAGATTGCAGCTGTATTTACCAAGATAGAAATGAACATTGAATGGTTCGTTCATTTTTTTTCAGAATACAAGATATGTCAAAAATTACAAAAAATCTCGATACCTTATATATATATATATATATATATATATATATATATATATATATATAAAGTAATTGGTAATTTGCTTGAAGCATTGTTAAGTATGTTATAATATATTAATGATTTGAAGGCAATTACAATGCGTATAAAAAATAAAAACGAAAAGATGTTATTTTTGTCTTATCGATTTCGAAGTAGGAAGATGCACCTCTGAAGATGAAGTTCCTACTTTTTTACTAATGGGATCCAACCACTGTCCCAACGATGGAAGACATGCGTGCTCCGTAACGGGACTATATTCAAAATAAAACTGATTTTGTCAGGTTGTTTGAGAGTATCTTGGTCAGTTTATGAAATTTTCAGAAAACACTTGTATACACACACACACACACACACACACACACACACACACACACATATATATATATATATATTCTTTAAAATGGGATATGATAAGTTGTTATGATTCTGGAATTTTTAAAAAGATTAATTAAATATTTATTTTTCCCATTTTCTGGTTTTATTTTTAGCGATAACATCTGAAATGTTTTCATTAAATAATGACTTATTTTTAATCAAATAGTCGTTTACTAAGTTTTGTCCATCACAAGGCTAAAATATGATGCGCCTCGGGAGAAATAAGCTCACTAACAATTGGAGCTAGCCCAGTTTAACAACTATTACATTTTGCCATTTTTAAAAACTTGGAAGAAAATAATGCATCATTGCCTGCAGTAATATTAATTTCATCCATGTCCCATAGAATGTTTTGCAATTACAGGGTGACAAAAATCAGTATTTGGGTTTTGGTAGTCTGCATCTGTAAAAGTATATAAAAAGGGTTGTTGAATTATTTTGGATATAAGGCATGGGGCAAATGGTCACTCCTAGATATAGACTCGTTGACTACCACGTGACCACCGAAGGATTTCTATTGTCCAATCACTGGCACTGCTGCTGCTGCTTCTACTGTATTAATAGACATACCACTCTGAGTTACTTCATTGACATTTGGATTATCTCTGACGAAGGACTTACAAGGAATACGTTAACACTGGATTCTTACTGGCTTGCTTACTTATTCATTACATCTGGAACGAAGGATGGCTGCCAGATACTCAACAAGGGTGACCCTCTCCCTCCAAAAAAAAAAACAACATAATTTGGTACATATGAATTTTATTTACTAAATGTAATAGTTATTATCATTCATTAGTAGTATAGTTTTTCTATATTGTATGATATTTCTTATAAACATGCATTAGTAAAACACATCATTTTTGTATATACAAGGTGTAGCAAAAAAGATTTTTTGTACTTTTTGACACACCTTGTATTCTTAGAAAAATAAAGTTCCATTCATTTCTATCTTGGGAAATACAGCTTTAAACTTGGTACTTTTTTGACTCACCTTTTATCCTGAAAAAAAAAATGAACGGAACGATGAAATTTCTTTTCAGAATACAAGGTGTGTCAAAAAGTACAAAAAATGTTCGATACTTTTTTGACACACCTTGTATATACAGACATTATGTGTGTTTTAGTAATTTAGTATTTGAATTTAAACTAACAAAAACCGTTCGTGTAAGCCATATTTCTATCAGAGAAATTCACTTAAAATTGCTTGAAATAGAGAATAAATCACATTTCAATTCAATTTGCAACTGCATTAAAATTTTCAAGAACCTCGACGATCAGGAAAGGTCGGGTTGGACTAAAACTGTGGATTCCGAGGTCGTTCTCCAAGCCATAGAGACAAATCCAGTGTATAAGGCGAGATCAGCATCTATTGTGGTTCGTCCCCTTTACCACCTTACCAAAATCATCCGGAGCTGCCGAATTCTTTGAATACAACAGCATCACAACTATGAAGGGCTAATTAGAATGTTTCTCTTCTCCTTAGATAGAAGCAGCAGTAAAATCATGGACCGTTTTTACAACGGAAACCCAACGATTTTCTAGCACTATTCAAAGCGAGGAATTTTCCCGGGTTCGGCTAGTCTTATTATAATGGAGATTGTGTGTTTTTCTGTCTGTAACCGAAACTATATTCCTACTCAAGTCACAATTCTCTTAGTTATTGACATCACATTCTCCATGATTTTATTTATATTTAAACCTCAATTATTAATAAAATTGATTCACCTTTTTATTAGTATTGTCCATATCTACATACAAATAACATGCAATTGTATTTATATATACAAAAAATAGCGGTTTACAGGGTAAATGGGAAGGCTAATTTGCATATTGATATTAAAAATGTGATTTTATTAAATATGTGCTTAGTATTATTGATTTCTAACTGTTTGGCTTTATTTTAATGAATATAAGCAAAAATCTCTTCAATGAATCTTAAATGAAATCCATTAACAAGAAAAAATATCTGTCATTTTATTCTTTATTTCCTAATTTAACTAAATAAGTAAAATTCAGCAATGAAAGACGGGAGTGATGGAAGAGTAAGTTTCATTTCTATTTTTCTATTATACCCCCATTCTGTTACATATCTTTTTATCTGCCTTCTTATTAGACTTTCTAATTTAATACGATATTTCATTAAAACTTAAATACTTGCACCCGGAGGGTGCATATATTTGCTAGTACGTATAATAATTGAACAATTAACGACAGGACAAAGGAACAAAGAAACAAAGAAAAAAATTACATAAAACAACAATGGATAGCAATGGGTCACGAAGACATAGATTGAAACAAGCGAAGAATTCGTAGAAACCAGAAAACAACACATTTATACAATTACACAATTCCTTTCGTAGCCTTGGAAAGAATGGTATTATTCTTACAATAATAGAGTTCTGACATTGAAAGACGTAACTAACGCAAACATATTTTCGGGCAGGGATATATTTGGCGATAACGAGTTCAATATAATCTCGAATCATGCGTGGAAACGTAAAATGCGTAATTGGCTGTAACTGAAGTGAATAACAAAAGCCCTACAAGATACTGTATTTTTTTTCTTATTCTTATTTCTGAATATAACAGCATGGGAGAGAGTAAGGAAGGTAATGAGTAATATACCTGAAGACAAAATTCGGTAGAAACTGCCATTAATATAAAAATTCATTAACCATGGATTTTGTTATTTTTATATTTTTTTATATCTTTTCCAACTTTTCGGAGAGTAAGGAGGAAAATGAAACTAAAATTGGCGGAGAGTAAGGAATAATTTAACTGAGTAACAGAAAAAAAGAAGAGCAATCTTAAGTACAGATAATTAACGAAAACTGGAAAGAGCTTTTGATTGGCGAAAAACTGTTTGATTACCCAATACGTAATATAGGTTATGCATAGATATTCAAGAGACGATTTTTCCACCGCAGAAAATGCCGACAGCAGAAGATGATGTTTTCTATATGCTAATATGGGAAGCCATTTACCTATCTCTATATTAATAAGATGTTTTATTACATAACCGTTACACAGCAAAGATAGCATATCATACTAATATTTTGGTTAGAGCAATACTCTTACATACACTGAAATAACGAATAAAACAATATCCAGTTAAATTTACAAGTGGCTAGACGGGCGGTCGGAGAGGCCCCCTCCGATCCATCGGTTGGTCACGTCAAGCCCTAGCACCTATATGATTTTCCCAACCCTATTGCTTTTACTGCAAGCCCCAACCCTTTTTATCATATGGGTGCTAGAAGGCGGTGGCTGCAGGTTCACATGTCCTAGGAACGTTAAACTCTATCTGATGGTGAGGTTCCAGTTCTGGAGGTTTGGGGAATGTGGAGCACCCCATTCATTACCATTGTTCCCTGGTCCACTCTGACCCGGAGTGGTAGTACCTGTTAGGGTCCCATCTATGGGTTAAATAGAAAAATGTATTTCTAAAAAAATTGTATTATCCATTAAGAATTGATTTATTTCAAAACTTTATCGGCATTAAATGACCCACTGAGGTTGATTATGCCGTAAAACAAAACAAAACAAACCAAACCAAACGAATTTACAAGTGGGCATTGATTTCCAATCATGCAAATTCTAGATAAAACTATGAAATGATAGTTATAATTCCTCAATCAATGAATATTAGAAGCAAGTAATTGTCATTTTATTGCGTTACTAAAAAGGTTTACGTTTTAGGTGTGTCCAGGAGTTATACAGTTATGGCAATTCTTATGCAAACATAATGACTATTTTTTGTTAGTAAATAATTTTCTCATAAAACTCTATACATTAAGATAATTAAATATATATATTAAAATAAAACAAATTATATGTAAATACCGGGCATGTATTTATTAAAACTTGTTTTAAAAAACAATAAAGCCCTTCCAAGTTTACATACTCAAATTTTGAGTGTATATAATATAAGGTTGTTCTTTATTCTATGTTTTGACGATTTTGGGTAATGTGACATAAGCAGTGACGTAGTTTCAGTTACAGACAAATAGAGACCAAATCTCCATTATAATAAGAAGATATAGAAAGTACACATCAAAGTGACTAACAATCAATCTGGTGCAAATGATTTTCAAAGCTTGATTTGGATATTTGGTTTTTTCCCACACTAAATAACACGGTCATTAGTTTATACAACCCTGCTGCGATGAAGAAAGAGTTGAACTTTATTTGCATTTCACATTGCAATAACATGGGGAAAGGAATGAATCTAACAATTCTTTTCTCCAGTGATGGGTAAATAGTAGGTATCTGCCAAATATGGTCACAAGTAGGATGTGACACAAGGTCGCAAATATGGGGCATCCAGAGCACTTGTAGACTGGGCCCTTTATCCTTGGTATTGCAACAGGTCTAGAAGGAAAACTGAAATCTCTTAAACTTCGCTTAAGAAATTGACCAGGTGTTATATCCTGCTCATGCAGAGAGGTTGGTAAATAAATATATCTATAAAAATATTTATTCCATTACCAGAAGGAAGGAACCCAATCGTGTTCTCTTATGAGAACATTTGAACATTGTCAAACAATGACATTTTAACTCGTTATAAACCTTGTTCAGTCAGAACCTGATATTTAACATATTCATTTAGAACAAATTAATCATTCATTTTCTTTTTTGTAATAGCATAATCTTTACAGATCATTACCGTCCCTCACAACCTCCACAATCATATAATTCCACCACCAGAACCCTTCTTCGCATGAACCCTTAAATGATTCATCAAACCAGTTTCAGATCCACAAAATTTGATGCAAATATGACATAGAAAGGACATCCTTCCCGTTGAATCAGATGAATCAGATGATAAAATTTGATGCTTATGTCCCTTAAAACGAGGAGCTGACTTACAGACTTAGTTACAGATTGCACAAGACACATTGTTTGTTCCTGGAATTTGCATGTGAGATTTCCTATGATTGACATATCCAGTCTTAGAAAGCAGAATTCGACCACATGTTTGACATTTCCAACCCCCCATGTTCTCTCCAATATGACCGGTGTGTATCGTTCATAAATGACTTAAATACACAGGAAGAACTGTAGAGATAATCAATGATTGAAATTTACTGATATAATCACGGAAGACACATGGCTCAATTGCGCTAAATACACACGGAGAGCCGTATAGGAAACCAGTAACTATCAATATTGACACAAAGACTCACAGGAAGACTCATGACTGAAATGCTTTAAATACACAGAGGGAAACCCATAGATTCCAATGAGCCACAATAATGGCGTACCGCCTTAGAGGAAAACTTATGACTCAAATAAGTTCAATACAACGTAGAGACGTTAGAACTGTGGAAACCTGCACATGGGCTCGCCAGTGTGAGCTGTCAAACAAAGACCTACATCGATCAGCTTTGTGCAGATTCTAGATGCTGCTCAGAGGACCTCTCGGGACTATTAGCAATAGGACAGCTGACAAGAAATAGTCATGGAAGTCCGTGCTGCCAGTCCGATCTGATTATGTTAATTAAACATATATGTGAATTCATTCATGGAGGCGCATAGTCTAATGGTTAGAGTCGTAGGAAATGGACTCGCCGACCCGAGTTCAATTCCTAGACGAAGTTGTGTGCATTTAACATGGCGCTAATACCCTTGGGAAAGGTATGAATCCAATTCTCCCTCCAGCTATGGATAAATAGCAAGGCAGACTGGGCTCAGTCTAGGAGAAGAAAAACTCTGAATTCAAACCTGTTAAACTCCGCTTAAGTAATTGACCTTGTGTCGCATTCTGCTTGTGTGGAGGGGTTGGTAAATATATATATGTGGATTCATTTCCATATCCAGTAAACAATAATTGCAAAATATTAAGCATAAATGTCAATTCATCATCTTTGGAGAGTAAGGAGGAAAATGAAAGTGAAACTGGTGGAGAGTTAGGAGTCAGTTAACAGTGAGTGATAGAGAAAAGAAGAGCAAGCATAAGTACTGTTATCTATTAGACAAAGGTACTTTCGGTATTTGGCGTCTATTGACATATCTCTGTTTTTGTTTTGGAACAAGGAATCGAAATAAATCCTGAACGATAATTTGTTTGGATAGTTAGTTGTTATTTCATATGACTTTAAGAGTACACTACCGTATTTGAAAGTAGGCTTTTTCGTAACTATTTCTAGGAATATTATTTTGACAATATTGTGAATGCGTTTCGGAAAGCTAAATTGCAATGTACGTAGAATCACGTTCAACGACAACGACATAATGTTAGTTTAGATATTTTTTTTATATAGAAGACTTAAGATAACAGCGAACCATTTAGCCCGAAGAAGCGAGGACGAATCTTGCAGATATTATTTACAGCGATCAGATGCCGGACAAAGCAAATGCCAATAATAACACAAAAAATAAAATAAAAACGAAAGGACAAGAATATTAGACAATTTTACATTGATCTATTCGCATTAGTGTCTTCAGTAATAGAGTTAGCTTCCGTTGCACTGAAAAAAATACAGGCAAAATATTTTGAGGAAAATCTGTTTGTTTGTTTGTTTTGTTTTACGGCATATCAACCTCAGTGGGTCATTTAATGCCGATAAAGTTTTGATAAATTAATTCTTAATGGACAATACAATTTTTTTAGAAATACATTTTTCTATTTAACCCATAGATGGGACCCTAACAGGTACTACCACTCCGGGTCAGAGTGGACCAGGGAGCAATGGTGATGAAGGGGTGCTCCACAATCCCCAAGCCTCCAGAACTGGAACCTCACCATCAGATAGAGTTTAATGTCATTCCCTGGACATGTAGACCCGCAGCCACCGCCTTCTAGCACCCATATGATAAAAAGGGGTTGGGGCTTGCCATAAGGGCAATAGAGTTGGGAAAATCATATAGGTGCTAGGGCTTGACGTGACCAGCCGATTGATCGGAGGGGGCCTCTCCGACCGCCCGTCTAGCCCAATATAGGGCCAAAGTGGAGTATTGCATGTCATGAACTGCTCATCCACCTGGGCTCTATTCTTAAGCATCACGGGTCGCCACCCACGGCCAACAGGTGGCCCCATTGGGGGAGTCTTAGCCCTCTGCAGAGGTGCAGTCGGTGCATTCTAACGCCCCAGCCGACAGGGCGGCGAATGGCTATGGGGGGTCCACCAGAGTAAAATAGGATTAAAAATAGGGGGGGGGTCAATAGGTAAATAAAGGTTGAGAACCACTGGATTAACTAGTTCCATTACTGTTCTTCTACAATAATGTCTTCCGTCCTTAAGCATGACAGCCGCTACCCCCGGCCAACAAGTGGAGTTATTTTGTGTGTATTGGGGTACACCTATGCAGAGGTGTTGTCGGTGTAATCTACAGACCCAGCCGACAGGGTCTGTTTTCATGGAATGATTGACATATCTTGATGACTAGAGACCGGTCAAGATTTGGTGATAATTAAGATGTGAATATGGTGAAAGGAACAATGAATTAAAATTTGGTCAGTGAATGCGGCTAGTTATGTGATAAGATGTTTTCCTTCCCTAAAAATTGGTGTATTGTCCCATTTGTACATATGTTGCAGATTGACTGTTTGTTTTGCGCGGGAAGTCGAAAAGACAAAGGAAAAGCGAACAAAGAAAACGTGTAGGCGTTTGAGAGCAACAAAAGACTTCATCTGGACAAACGCTAATTTGAACAAAGAGAAAGGACTTCCGGTCAAGGAACAAAAGAATGTGTGGGCGGTCGTCAGTATTTAAGCAGGTCATCAGACAGACCCCAGTGAGAGACCCGAGGGGACGGCGAAGAAAGCAGAAGGTGTCTGACCGTCGATACGGTCGGGCGCTGCTAGCGAGCAGTGAGGCTCGCCCACCACCTTCCATCACACCAGCAGTGGTAGTGCCCATGATCCATGCCGTCACCCAACCGACCACGAGGGAATTAAATAAACGTTAAAAGTCTTACTACTACATATGTCTACGTGTGAATCCTTATACTCCATTACTAACACATACGACCAAGGAACAGTATATGACAGGCGGATTTTGTGGCCTGAGTAGTGAGTAGAGCCCAGTATGCAACACATATTCATCAAATGAATATACGGATGAGTTGACTCTGTCAATGAAAGAAAGATATTTTTGATTTTCTTTTTGAGTTCAATGGCTTTTAAATCATTTTCTGCTGCAGTGTTGGCGTGCAACATGTGTAGAATGATTTAGGCTAAAAGGGAAAGTAAAGAATTGCACTAATTACAGTTTCTAAAAATTGTCATACATTTCTTTGCATGACACCGGAAATAGGATGATGCACACACACCCACACACACATGCGCAATCACACATACACACACATACACACACATATATAGATATATATGCTCTATCAATGATACTGAGCATTTTTATAAATGTAGCAAACGACATTATATATATATATATATATATATATATATATATATATATATATATATGAGAAGTAAACAAACAAATAACAATGCAATTGTATTTATATGTACAACAAAAAGTAGTTTACTGTGTGAATGGGAAGGCTAATTTGCATATTGATATTTAAATTTTGATTTTAATAAATATGTGCTTAGTATTGTTGATTTCTAATTATTTTATTTTATTTTAATGAATATGAGCAAAAATCTCCGAGATAAATCTTAAAAGAAATTAATTAACAAAAAGAAATAACTGTAATTTTATTCTTTACTTTCTTATTTAACTAAATAGTTAAATTAGAAAAGTTTAGCAAGGAGAGACGGGGTGGGGTGGAAGAGGAAGCTACAGCTGTTTTATTTTCCGATTATACCGCTCTCTGTTTCAAACCATTTTATCTGCATTCTTATTTAGTTTATTTAGACTTTCTAATTTAATATGATATTTTATGATGTTAATACTTGCACCCGGAGGGTGCTTATATTTGCTAGTATTAACTAAGGAATTACATCGACTTAGTTAATATATATATATATATATGTGTGTGTGTATGTGTGTGTGTGTGTGTGTGTGTGTGTGTGTGTGTGTATGTGTGAGTGCGTGTGTGTATCTGTGTGTGGTTGAGAATAGAGGAACAAGTGTGGACTAAATCAGCAGTAAATCTAGTGAAATATTTCGTCTCTCATTGGGTGAAACATCTTCAGCATTTATTGAACATTGGCACAACATACAATTCCTTTTAAAGTGAAGAAGGTAAATGGATGAGGGGTGAGAGGTAAAGGGGTGATATTTCAGCATACGTTTGTTTATGTATTTTACGATCGTCACAAAAGATCCAGTCTGTTTACAGACGATCATTGCTTTATATATGCTGGCACTGAAAGTTAATCTAAGTCACCCCTAAAGAGCTCTACCGAGTTTGGATGTATATAATAATAAGTCATTCACAGACACCGCGTTTCGGCGTTTCACGCCTCTTTAGTGTGACTAGACTCAACAACTACCTATAGCCAGTGCCGAAACCCGACTGACTTTTTGTCTGTCCGATTTCTTAACCTCTTAGCCACTTGGCAGCTGCCGTAAGGGGAGCTGTTTAAACTAGTAAATACATGCGTTTGTTTATATATTTTACGATCACCAGAGAGATCCAGTCTGCTTACAGACAATCGGTGTTAAATTCCAAAGCTTAGGGTTTGTTTTCAGCTATTACTTCGTTATAGTTTAGGTTGTGTCGAGGTCATCGATTTCTATCGGTAGCTGTGGAGTTAACTCATCAATAGGCGCTAGTCTTAGAGATGAGTAGTAGTAGTTACCTGACTGAACTGGTTGATTCTGGCCGTTGACCCATTCTGGGCTCCTCCACCCGGCATCTTTTGATATGCGCCGTTGACCTATCTAGTTTCTTCCGCCGCGTCTCACATCCACCATGCTGCTACCCATAGCGATGTTAATACACGAATAGCAAAGGCATAGTCGGTCTCAAACAAATTGTCAGTCATATGGAGGTCCGATCTCCCTGACAAGCTGAAGCGACAGTTCTTCCAGGCTGTGGTTGTATCAGTGCTGCTATATGGCTGCACCACTTGGACCCTAACGAAGAGTCTTGAGAATAAGCTAGATGGAAGCTGCACAGAATTCTGCGTGCAGTCTTGAACAAGTCGTGGAAACAGCACCCCACAAGGAAGCAGCTGTACGGTCACCTTGCCCCCCATCTCACAAACCATCCGAGTGAGACGGACAAGGCATACAGGACAAGCAAGGATGAGCTCATAAGCGACGTTCTCCTGTAGAAGCCAACACATGGACATGCAAGTGTGGGGCGCCCGGCAAGGACCTACATTGACCAGCTATGCGAGGATGCTATTTGCTCAGCAGAGGACCTCCTGGTGTCAATGAATGATAGGGAAGGTTGGCGAGAGATTGTCATGGATATCCGTGCTGCAAGCGCGACATGATGATGATGATTACTTCGAAGATGTTTTGTCTCCAACCGTTCTTACTAAGTTAAATAAATAGATTTTTAGGGCATCAGAAATGAGGGATGGAAAATATCAAATACATACGTTTGTTTATATATTTTACGATCACCAGAGAGATCCAGTCTGTATACAGACGATCGGTGTTAAACTCCAAAGCTTAGGGTTTGTTTTCAGCTATTACTTCGAATCTGTTTTGTCTCCAACCGTTCTTACTAAGTTAAATAAATAGATTTTTAGGTCATCAAAAATGAGGGATTGAATCTAAAGAGCAGTTTGTGTTCGTCCATTAAAATTCTTGAAAGACTTGAAATCATTTCCGTAATTCCAATATTAGTTCCATTATCTGTTCTCTTTCACAGATCAGCATTATACGACATTTTAAAAGTGTTCTATTTCTAGAATAAGAAGCGTTGAATAGCCTATTGTCAAAGTGAGAAACCATACGGTTCTCTTGACATAGAGACCAAATAAGAATAGCATACACAAATCTACTTATATCTAAAATTTTATATATATATATATATATATATATATATATATATATATATATGTGTGTGTGTGTGTGTGTGTGTGTGTGTGTGTGTATCGAAGTGTTTGTTTTGCGTATGTTACTTATATAGGGTTTGATGAAAATAGCATGGCCTATATATTTACCTAATGTTAATAACTATACTAAGGATACAATGTACTTAGAATTAAAGACCATTTTAAATGAAAGATCAGAAAAAAATGAATTGATTTCTATATTTCAGGAAATGATATCCCCTTAAATTTGCAATAAAATTACTTTACACACACACACACACCACACACACACACATACACGCGCGCATACAGCATACGCCACACACACACGCACACATACACGCACACGCACACGCGCACACACACACATTTATAAGTTAAGGTAATGTGGACATGTAGTCAACTCCGGATAGTTTCTCGCCTATGCTATCTTCAGATGGTCTGAAAATCACATTAGCAGGTGTTGAATCCATGTCCACGCTACCTTAACTCAAATGTAAACGCTCTATCAATAATATTCAGCACTGTCTACTTGGAAATATAGCACCCAATATATATATATATATATAATATATATATATATATATATATATATATATGTGTGTGTGTGTGTGTGTGTGTGTGTGTGTGTGTGTGTGTGTGTGAATGGAAACCCAATCGATTCATCATCAGTCATGCTCCTTAACCACTCCGTCACCGTCACCTACAAACTGGAAGGGGTATTTTAACTGATAAATACATACATCTGTATATATGTAAAGGCCGCAGAGAGTGCTCCATATATATATATATATATAATCATGACAATTTGTAAGCTACCTACAACCGGGCTAGAAACCCGATCGATTCAGAGGGTAGCGAATGTACTGTATTTTTTTAATCATGAAAAATGATTAAAATAAAAAAAACCTGAGAGAAAGTGGACACTTGAACTTACAACATACCCACTATCTATCCATCTGTGTCTATCTATCTATCTTTCTATCTATCTCTCTCTCTCTCTCTCTATATATATATATATATATATATATATATATATATAATTTAATATACCAAACTTGTTGGTAAATCCTCGCGGTGAGAAAAAAAACAGCAAATAGTTTGATTGTAAAAATATACTACCAAACATCAACCGGGAAGAAAGACCAAGATAATCGTACCAACAAAAAAGAGTAAGATCTTAGCCCTCAAGAGCATTAAGCGAAACCTTTAGTAGGTTCGTCTGACTCATTAGATTTATCTTTATATATATATATATATATATATATATTATATATATATATATGTGTGTGTGTGTGTGTGGTGTGTGTGTGAGTGTTTGTGTGTGTGTAATGTTTGTATGCAAAACTTAGTTTGGTAACATCGCAAATCATGGCCTTAAGACAGTTTAAGTCCTAACTCTTAATATAAAATGCTACCAGACAGCGTAAAAGTATTAATTCGCGTTTCCTCAATAGAATACTTTTTTTTCTTATTTCGTTTATAAAATATTTTTTCGAGTTAGCTTCGGGTATATTCAGAATTAAAGTTTTGAGAGAACGTATGTTGCAAATATGCTAACATATGTCAAAAATATCTAATGACCCTTCGAAAATTGAAAATGCTGCTTTTTTTTTATATGTTTGGTACCGATTCCCTCTAAACCAATTATCACTAAACATTTTTTTTTTTTACTAAGACCTTTTTACCCAGGCAATTTATCAGTTAAAAAAAGAATGATTTTCTGTGATTTTAGAAGTTTGTATTTTGCTTATGATATAAATGCAATGTAGAAACTGTCTCGGTTTTTTGTAACGAACAAGTTATATTGTCAACGACTGAGTATTGTTGCTTAGCTGGTTCATTGGTTGGATTTTAAGGAAGAAAGAAAGATTAAGAAAAGAAAGAAAGAAGAAAGAAAAATAAGTGGAAAAAGAAAGAAAAGAAAAATTAATAGGAAAAGAAAAGAAAAGAAAGAAGAAAGAAAGAAAAAGAAAGAAAGAAAAAAGAAAATTAATAGAAAGAAAGAAAGAAGAAATGTGGAAAAGAAAGAAAAGAGAAAGGAAAAGAAAGAAAAAAAGAAAGAATTAATAGGAAAAGAAAAGAAAGAAAGAAAGCAAAATAAGTGGAAAAGAAAAGAAAGAAAGAAAATTAAAAGAAGAAAAAAAGAAAGAAAGAAAGAAAGAAAAGAAAAAAAAGAAAGAAGAAAGAAAGAAAAGAAGAAAAGAAAAGAAAAATAAGTGGAAAAAGAAAGAAAGAAAAAAAAGAAAAAAAAGAAAAAAAAAAGAAAGAAAAGAAAAAAAAGGGGAAAAGAAAGAAAAAAAAGAAAGAAAGAAAGAAAGAAAAAAAGAAAAAGAAAGAAAGAAAATAATAGAAAAAAAGAAAGAAAGAAAGAAAGAAAAAGAAAGAAAGAAAGAAAAAAAGAAAAGAAAGAAAGAAAAAGAAAATCAACAGAAAGAAGAAAGAAAAGAAAGAAAAAAAAAAAAAGAAAATAAGAAAAAATTAATAGGAAAAAGAAAGAAAAGAAGAAAGAAAAAAAGAAAGAAAAAGAAAAAAGAAAGAAAGAAAGAAAGAAATCAAGAAAAGAAAGAAAGAAAGAAAGAAAGAAAGAAAAAAAAAGAAAGAAAAATAAGAAAGAAAGAAAGAAAGAAAGAAAATTAACAGAAAAGAAAAGAAAGAAAATTAATAGGAAAAGAAAGAAAGAAAGAAAGAAAATTAACAGAAAAGAAAAAAGAAAGAAAGAAAATTAGCAGAAAGAAAAAAAAATTACGGTTATTTTATGCAGAAAACATTAAATTCACTTTAAACCTATAATTTTTAAACACTATTTAAAAACTCATTTTTTATCTATTTAAACCCATAGATGGAACACTAACAGGTATTATCACTCTGGATCAGAGTGCACCTGGAAATAATGGTGATGACTGGGTATTCCACATTTCCCAGAGCATCAGAATTCGAACTTCACCATTAGATGCAGTTTAACGTCATACACAGTACAAGGAGACTCTCAGTCACAGCCCTTCTAGCACATATATGATAAAAAGGGTCACACCTGGCCATAAGGGCAATATGATTGGTACAATCATGTACATTCTATGGCTTGACGTAACCAGCCAATTTATCGCAGGGGACTTCCCGACCGGTCGTCTAGCCCAAGTAAGAGCTAAAGGGATGTGTTGCAGGTCATTGGAATGCTCAGCCGCCGGGATTTCGTACTTAAGTAGAGCGGGAATAGAGGTTTTCTTTGTATGTTCGTCGCATCAGTTTGAACTCCAGTCGCGCAATTACGTTCACTTTTGAACTCATACCCTTGGTAAAGGTAAGATCCCCTCATCCCCCAACTATGGGTTAAATAGTCACATTACTGTTCTTCTACAAGAATGTCTTAGAAATTAAATAAATAACACGCGAAGGTTGATATGTCATTAAATAAAGAAACCAATCTTAAATAAAAACGAAATCAAACAGAAATATGTACCTACAAGCTATTTATATGTTAAGTTTAGGCTTAGATGTGGCACAAGGCCAGAGGAATGGGGCGCCCAGTGAGAATCAAACCCATTACCAATGGACTGCTAATCTAGCTCGCTAACCATTACACTACGTGAAGTGTCCTGGTGCACCAACCGACTAATCATATGTATAGTTATTTACTAAGCTTAGCTTAGATGTGGCACAAGGCTAGAAGTATGGGGCACCCAGTGAGAATCAAACTCATCACCAATAGTCTGTTAATCTACCTCCGACCGACCAGTCATATGTATAGGGTGGTCAAAATGTCTTGTCACCTCTTTAAGTAAAGTAAAGTCGTCGGGTGGCCTAAAGTCGGTATCACCCAATCAGCGAGGAAGTCTATCCACTTTCCACTAGCGCGAGACGAAGGAGATTATTTATGCGTCTGTGGTGGAGCGCCACACCCACCATCAGCTCTTTACAGATCTCTGAGCTACTCATAAACTGAGTTGGCGAGGGCTGATATCGAACTAGGAACCGTGTGGTTTCTAGCCGAACGCTCTACCGACAGAGCTAACCCGGTCCTTGTTTTAATTAACATTGTTTTTGTTTTAATGATATAGTATAATTATTCTATCAGTAAAATCTTTAGACATTTGATTATTTTCTATAATTTCGGTTTTTCTTGTGTAATTATTTTTATTCTATAAATTTCTAGGGAGGACAAGACTTTCAGACCCCTGTACAAATCCACCCCTCAAAAAATAAAACAAGATCTGACATTAAATAACCCACAAAGCTTGATATGACATTAAATAAAATAAACAAAACCAACGAACCAAGGTGGATGAGCAGTCAATGACCTGCAACCCTCCACTTAGACCCATATTTAGACTAGACGAGCGGTCTGAGAGAGCCCCTCCGAATAATCGGCTGGTCACGTCAAGCCCTAGCACCTATATGATTGCCCCAACCCTACTGCCCTTATAGCAAGCCCCAACCCTTTTTATCATATGGGTGCTAGAAGGCGGTGACTGAGGGTCTACATGTCCTGGGAATGACCTTAAACTGATGGTGAGGTTCCAGTTTTGGAGCATCCCTTTATTACTATTGCTCCCTGGTCCACTCTGAACCGGAGTGGTTGTACCTGTTAGGGTCCCATCTATGGGTTAAATAGAACAATGTATTTATATTAAACAAATCTGTGTATCCATTAGGAATGAATTTATTTCAAAACTTAATCGGCATTAAATGACCCACTGAAGTTGGTATGCCGTTAAACAAAACAAAATAAACAAAACCAACTAACCAAATCTACCTCCGTAGAAATGGAATCGCCCGGTAAAAGGAAAGAGACAAGGATACATATTCTCTGTCCGCTAAATCTTTTCACCTTGCCAATATATAAATACAAATCACTAGACATACAATAAGTAAAGTACGCAACGCAGGATTACGGGTTCCCGCTGAAATCATTCCGATTAAACTTTAATGGCTGGCCGAAGTAAAGGATCGAAAGGGCTTGGAAAGGGAGGAGCTGTACGTTACCAAAAAGTATTGCAGGATAACATTCTGGGTATCACCAAACTGTCAATCCATCGAAAGTCTCGCCGAGGTGGCGTCAAACGTATTTCGGGTTTGATATGCGAAGAAAATCGGGGAGTCCTCAAAATCTTCTTTGAAACTATTGTTCGTGATGCTGTCTTTTACTGCGAACGCTCACGGGCGTCAGGCCATAACCTACATGGATGTCATTCATGCCCTAAAAAGACAAGGACGCGTCCTTTATGGATTCGGGGGTTGAATGCTACGCTAACCTCAATATGGCTAATTGTGCAATTTAAAAAAATTGTGTGGGGATGGCCGGGGGGTTATATATTCTACTACTTCCAGTATGATTTTAATGGTAATGCCATGAAGTATTTCTGGAGTTTGAGGTCTACTATTCAAATTGAGGTTTTTAAATCCAAAAATTGTTTGCAATGTAATTGGATTTAGACTGCAAAACAAATTGAGGGCAATATGATCTACAGCATGATAACCCCCATAACCACCCACTTTCGGAACTTTGATATATTTTATCTTTTTTTTTTTTTTAATGCTACTCTAACCTCTATATGGCTAATTGTGCCGGGTTTTTTGCCTGGGTCTGTACATTCCCCTATTCCAATATTTTTCGATGGTGAAGCTATCAGAATTATTTCTGGATTTTGAGGTTCACTAATCAAATTTAGGTTCTTTCAATCCAAATAATACTTTTGTGTTTGCAATGTAAGTTGAATTTAAATGCAAAAGAAACTCCAAAAATCATTGACGGCAACATTATCAATGTAGCATGATCACCTCCATACCAACCCTCTTCACTTTGGGAACTTCGATATATTTTAATTTTTTTTTTCTTTCGCTGGGAATGGTAACTTTTTTCTTTTGGCTAGAATTAGTCTTTTCTGGTTGATACCATTTTTTTTTTTTTTTTGACTGAACATGCAAGACGTATCAATACCACCCAAACAAATTTATACCAACAAAACCTAAATGTACTAACTCTATATTCATGTAAATGTAATTTAAACTCCACCCTGTCCTTAAGGCTTTGCATACACAAACTGTATACCATATACAGGGATAAGCCCCTCCCTCCTAAAAAGGGGCGCCCTAAGTATGACACTAAACTTCCTCTGAAGATGAGGCTCTAGTTCTATAGATGTATACCCATTCACGATTTTAAAGCTTTGCTGAGAGGGGAGTACCCCCTTCATTGCCATTACTCTGACTCGGAGTGGTAGCACCTGTTAATCCCATATGGGTTAAATAGAAAAAAGTTTTTAAGAAATGTGTTAAATTGAGTTTTTAAAAATTGAATACCCATTTAAGCACGATTAGAACAAAACGTCTTCGGCATAAAATAACCCAAAAACTGTTTACCTGCCGTAAAATCCACCAAACTAACTGGTACTACCTGCTCTGGTCAAACCGATCTGTTTTTTAAATTTCTCTGATTCTTCATAGGAACAATTGAAACCTTTACGCTGACACTTATATTGACAAGTTTATAACAACTCCTAAATTAAATTCGTTGACTCAACACTGGGAAATAACAAGGGAAGAAACCACCCACGTGTACAAAATTGATTTAAAAAAAAAAAAAAAACCCTCCTGCATATAACACAATAAGTGGTGACGAATATATTATTCTTTACATTGGTTCCTGGGTAATATATTACTAAAATTAATATAAGGATTGAATAAACATTATCATATAGTACTGTAAAAATGTGGATCATTTTTTTTATTTCCATCAACTTATTTGATCGTATCTCTTAGGGAAAGTAAAGAACGCCTTTATAATGAACAATAATTTAACAAGATATACACTAGTTGTGAGTACTGAGTCAAACTTTTTCCAGGTAGAAGTAAAAACAGTTAAAAGTATTTACCCATCATTTTTAAGTGAATATTTAAGTTTGAATATTCCTTGAAGCTCAGGCATTTGAATAGCCTCATCAATTGTCACAGTTATAAGGTAAATGCAATAATTCAAGTAATGATTTAAACCTTAGACATTTAAGTACATTTATTTTCATGCCATTGATTCGTCACATAATTACTTACTTTCTAAATGTAATATATGCAGCCACAACAAAAAAAACGAAACTATTGAATATATAAGGATATGTTTCTCTTTCCTCTAGGCATATAATAAACCGACACTTGTGGAAATGCTATCACAATTAACCTGGAATCCCTTAACATTGGGTTCTTTAAATGCATACCTTGTGCAGTATTTTTCATTCATAATCTCAAATTTCTTGACGTTCTTAAATTTGAAATATAAAGATATCTCGTATCGACATCTTAGACGTGAAAGCTAAAATATCCCCCACTAAGTAGTACTCCACTAAATTTTAAAGGTAAATTACTCCCCTAACTAGTAATCTATACTATTTTTTTTTTTTTTTTTTTTTTAAACTGAATTTTGCATGTCATACAGTTCTAAACAAATTAGTTGCCCGCCCTATCGGCTGGGGCGTTAGAATGCACCTCTGCAGAGGGGTAAGACTCCCCCAATGGGGCCACCTGTTGGCCGTGGGTGGCGACCCGTGATGCTTAAGGATAGAGCCCAGGTGGATGAGCAGTTCATGACATGCAATACTCCACTTTGGCCCTATCTTGGGCTAGACGGGCGGTCGGAGAGGCCCCCTCCGATTAATCGGCTGGTCACGTCAAGCCCTAGCACCTATATGATTTTCCCAACCCTATAGCCCTTATGGCAAGCCCCAACCCCTTTTTATCCTATGGGTGCTAGAAGGCGGTGGCTGCGGGTCTACATGTCCTGGGAATGACGTTAAACTCTATCTGATGGTGAAGTTCCAGTTTTGGAGGTTTGGGGAATGTGGAGCACACCTTCATCACCATTGCTCCCTGGTCCACTCTGACCCGGAATGGTAGTACCTGTTAGGGTCCCATCTATGGGTTAAATAGAAAAATGTATTTATAAAAAAAAATTGTATTATCCATTAAGAATTGATTTATTTCAAAACTTTATCGGCATTAAATGACCCACTGAGGTTGATATGCCGTAAAACAAAACAAACCAAACCAAGTTAGTTGTAATTAAGTTTCTACTGTATGTAGAGAAGTTACTAAGAGATATACTTTCTGATCTTGTAGTTTTACTACGGCTAGACTTTTTGTACGCAAAGTCTTTTAAATTACCATTTTAATAAAAACAGAATCAGTGCTTAGACTTTTAGGAAAGCTTTATTACACTTTCCTCTGTCTACAATCTGACTGGCGAGTACATGCCGAGCGAATAGTTCATTTTTTGGTTTTATGTAGGTTTAGTGTAGCCTTTCTATAGCTTGTTTCATAGGACCTAGTTTGTAATAATGTCGTTGATTGAGTGAGACTCGTAGTTAGTCAGCGCCCCGGGTCAAAATCACGAGCGTCGATCCCAGGGGGCCATCCCCCAGGCAACACCTGCCCCCTCGATTTAAAGGGGTAGGGCTGGGTTTATTGCCCAGTGCCTGAGGCGCCCCCTTGAGGAGGAATGCCGAGGCGATAGACGCAATTTTTAACCCCGCCACCAATGAGTCTCGGCTTATAGGTGGTCCCCGTTAACAGGGCCTTGTGTCTAACCTAGTACAAGTGGGGTACAAGGATAATAACCTCGTAGTTAGTCAGAATGGCGCCTTGTTAATGGGCTGACTTGGGTTTTCAAGAAGTAGAGTTTCAGCGAAGTTTGTATAAGTTGCTAGCCAGTGTGTCCAGCGTTTGTCAGCTGCTTCAAATTCTGAGTCGTAGGTAAATTGTTCTAGCCACATAAAGTGTTCCATTGTAAAGTGAAATAAATTGTAGTAAAAACAGAACCCGTGCTTAGACTTTTAGGAAAGCTTTACTCTGATACGATCTGACTGACGTTTTCAGAGTGCTACTTTTAAACATCTCAGATTTCAAAGGGAAGGTAATTAAGATGGATTCCGGGTTAGCTCAGTCGGTAGAAACCACAAGGTTCCTAGTTCGATACCCACCCTCGCCAACACAGCGTATGAGTAGCACAGGGATCTGTGCGGTAAAGTGAGGAGCTGATGGTAGAGTGGTGCTCCACCTCAGATGCTAAAATAATCTCCTTGGTCTAGCGCTATTGAAAAGGGGATAGACTCCCTCGCTGATTGGCTGATACCGACTTTAGGCCGCCCCGTCGACTTTACTTACTTTTTTTTTTAGTATAGTCATAACATTTCTTCCCATGATCGATTTGCTTTCGGTCTTCCGGAAGACAGTCGGCGATCCCAGTATTAATAGACGAGGGAAAGGGGGCAATCAAAATGGCCCAAGTTTTATTTTGTTTCTTGTTTTTTTTTTTTCATTGGGGACTTTGGTTTTTTTCCCCCTCCACTCCCACCTCATATCATAGTTCTTATTTTTAATTGTAAATAAAAAAAATTGTATATACCTAGTTTTATCACTATAGGGGTGTAAATAGGATTTCACACATGGAGCGCTCGTGAACTGTTGGTGAAAGTAGTAGTGAATGACGATGAACGACTGTGTATATTGATATGGATCGGTCGGTGAATTAGACTAACTAAGATAAGTCTAGTGGCATGACCAGTTATTTGACCCCGTTCCCCCCCTTCAAACAAAACTTCGGGTCTCGTGCCCAGATGTGTATTCGGCTGTATCCTGTACCGACTTTACATGAATAAACATATTTGATGGGGTCGGTTGCAGGTATGCAGCCCCGCCCACGGGTGGGGATTGCTAAAATTAACGGCGTCGATCCCAGGGGGCCATCCCCCCGGCAACACCTGCCCCCTTGATTTAAAGGGGCAGGGCTGGGTTTATTGCCCAGCGCCTGAGGCGCCCCCTTGAGGGGGAATGCTGACGGGATCGACGCAATTTTTCACCTGCCACACATGAGCTTCGGTTTGTGGGTGGTCCCACGTTAATAGGGCCTTGTGCCTAACCCGTACAAGTGGGGTACGAGGTAAATACAATGCAGCCGGAACATATCAAATATATCATAACATTTCTTCCCATGAAGATACGAGTTAAACTATCCATACTATTCTCCAAGTTTCCGATTGATTGGTATATAGATATATAATACCAGTCATGTATTTATTAAAACTTGTTTTTAAAAACAGTCTAATGTTGCACGTTCAAATTTTGAGTGTATTTATTCCATGCTATGACGATTTTGGGTAATGTGACGTAAGCATTGACGTAGATAAAAACCGGAAGCGAATCTCCATTATTAATAGATATATATATATATTTGCAACTTGATTTTGTATTCAGTCTAAACGAGTTAGTTGCATGTACATTTGAATTACATGTAAAGAACTTATTGCAATTTCTGATTTTTAAAGCTTTGCGACGTCTGAAACATTTGGAATTACCGAGTTTTTTTTTATCTTATTGGATTTTATTAGGGCCATTAATCTACAATAAAAAAAAAACTGAAATCTAACATTAATGGATCGAATTTGTGAGGTTAGACACCGTGACCCTTTTGTATCGGTATAGTCTAGTTAAATGCAATAGCCACAAAATACCGGAAACTAACTTTGCTCGAAAAGCATTTATCACTTAAATGAGTCCGGTTGAATCGCAAAACCCCACGAAGGTTAAGTATTCTGTTTTAGTTTTGTTTAATTTTTCCTTTGTTAATTCTCACTTTTTCCCGCCAAGCTTTGTGACTGAGAAAAACTTTGCGCAAGGAAATTCATACAAATTACATTTGAACTTACTTCTTTTTTTTTTAAACAAAGCACGAAAAAGAAAACTTATTTCATGTTTGTATTATCTGCGTTATTCGGACTGTTGTCCCTATCTTCATTGTTATTTGTACAACGTTTCGGCTGTTCCAGTAAGTTATGCAATGGTTTATATATATATATATAAAGATAAACCTAATGAGTCAGATAAACCTACTAAAAGTTTCGCTAAGTGCTCTTAAGGGCTAAGATCCGACTCTTATTCGTGGTAGTATATTTTTACAATCAAACTATTTGCTGTTTTTTTTTTCTCACCGCGAGGATTTACCAACAAGTTTGGTATATTAAATTATATATATTATATATATATATCATATCAGCTGGGCAACCTTAAATAATTATAAGTTTTTGTTTTTTAATATATTAACCCTGTTCTATCAAAAATTATAATCTTTATGTTAAGGAAGCTATCATATATTCCAGATATCTTTTTATAAGATTCTTATGTTTTTATGTCTGTCTTTTCTGTTCAAGAAAGTCAAGTAATGGCTTATGTACATCACATCTACTTGGTGACCGGAAATAATTTATATAATATATATATATATATATATATATATATATATATATATTATATTTACATTAATTCTGTTGTATTAATAATAAACATTTTTATAAAAAGGAAGAGGACCAATGAATAGCCGATTGATCAGTTCGGTCCTCTCCGACCGCCCGTCTGAACCAAATAACGACTGAAGTGGGATGTTGAATGTCACGGGGCCACTTAGCACTTGGGTCACGGACTGCTCAGCAATTACGATCTTGCCCTGAGGTTTTACAGGTCGCCAAACACGGCCACCAAGAGGCTCAATTAGTGTAGAGGTGTATTCTACAGCCTTCGCCGAAATGATTTAGTTTGGTTTCTTTGTTTAATTGGCATACCAACCTTGGTGGATTATTTAATACCAAAGCCATCCTTGTAGAAGAATAGGAGGGGTACTATTTAAGGCATAGCTGGGTTATTTTAATGCCCTATAATGAAATGTATATATCTTCTCTCTTTTAATATTAAGCCTTCTAGCACTCATATGATAAAAAGGGGTTGGGGCTTGCCATAAGGGCAATAGGGTTGGGAAAATCATATAGGTGCTAGGGCTGACGTGACCAGCCGATTGATTGGAGGGGGCCTCTCCGACCGCCCGTCTAGCCCAAGATAGGGCCAAAGTGGAGTATTGCATGTCATGAATTGCTCACCCACCTGGGCTCTATCCTTAAGCATCATGGGTCGCAATGGGTGGCCCCATTGGGGGAGTCTTACCCCTCTGCAGAGGTGCAGTCGGTGCATTCTAACGCCCCAGCCGACAGGGCGGAAGAAAAAGTTTAAACAAATCCGACTGACAAATACGAAAGTTATTCGCAAAATAACTGAATATTCCATTTGACTTGAATTGTTGTATTCTATAGATTGGGGGCGAATCTAGTAAATTTATCAGTTGACAAAATCATATACTTTTTTTTTCCTCCAGTTCCGAGACACCCATAGAAAAACGATTAGTGAAGTTTGCAATCCAAGCATATTTCACTTTTTCTTTGTTGAGTAAGCTCGGAGCATGTGAATATACCAGAAACTTTTTTCAAATGATTTTTTACTATGATTTCATTGTATGAATTCATTGAAAACTATATACATACGATGTAATAATAAAATATTACTATATATTTACTCAACTATTACTTATACGATGTATCTATCTTTCAAATGGCTTTGTTCACTGATGTTAACATATATATTCTTTCTTTTCTTGTTTTGTTCTTCTTTTTCCTTGAAAATAAATGGCTTCGAGTAAATATTCCAGACATGACCCACAGAAAAGTGAAAAATATTGAAGTATATTTTCTTTCTTTTTGCTAAGTAAGCCGGGGGCTTGTGAATATACCAGACTTAGTTGCCAATAATTCACACAAATCACAGAGTCGCAAAACTTTTTTCTCTCAATTTTATTATTTCTAGCAACGACGCAAGAATGAATGCATATACAGAAATAAAATCTAAATAAATAAAAGATAAGCGATTGATTGCTATTGTCGAATATGTTGGAACGAAATCCTGTTTATTGTTGATTTTTGTCACACATGCACCCTCATTATTGTGTTATTAACCGGGTCCCCAGGGCAATTCTCGTACGCCTGTAGCATCAACTTTCAGGATAAACTGAATATGAACTCATTATTCCTACAAAGAAATTGCACTGTCCTTATTATTGGCACTGTATTATATCGATCATATAAAAATCGGATCTCTCTGATAAAATGTGAAGGCAATTCAAAATGTAAGGTATCCCAAAAAATTATCAAAAAAGTTATCTCATTTATAAATTTAAATGCAAATGTGATGTTTGCTACATTGGGGACCGTACCCAAGATTGGAGGTTGGAGTAAATCAGCATATTCCATCTGTTATCCGCAACAATAACATGGACCGGCTCCACCGAGCAATACCAATTCACCCTCCACCATTGGGCGACACCTTTTGGATAATCCTGACTGTGTTGCAGCATATAAGCCCTCCATGTTCACTATCTTGGTATCCTCAACTAACGAGGTACACCTAGATGTACTCGAGGCCCTCCTCATCAACAAATTCCTTTCTTCTTCTTCTATAAAATAAATTTCATTCCTTACTCTTTTTAATCCTACCGTTCTTAATCCCACCAACATTCTCACTTAAATAAGGGCTAAAGAAAAGACATATATATATATATATATATATATTATATATATATATATATATATATATATATAATTATATATATATATATATGGTATATATATATATATATGGAGAAAGGTAGACAAACACGCGATGTTATGGAAACTGGTTGTTTATTGACGACGATGCAACGTTTCGGTCTATCTTCAGGACTTGGATATAGTTCTTGCTTCAATGATGGACATTCTCAAAATGCTGAAAATAGGAGGTCACCGGTAGGGGGGGGTGGTTGGGGGTGGGTAGTGGATTTTCTTCTCCATAGATGGGGAGTGTCAGAATGTTGGATGGTGGTGGTACCACAGGTTGTCAGTCTAGAAAATTGGACTGTGAGGATTGGATTATATATATATATATATATATATATATATATATATATTTATGCCAAAATATTTAGAAATTACGGAATCGTTTATCATGTACAGACCAGTATTGGCAGACAGTGGATGCTGTCAAGAGGACCTATCAAGAGCGACGGCCGATTGGGATGGATGACAAGAGAGATATGAATAGATGGAGAGAGAGAGAGAGAGAGGAGAGGGGGAGAGAGAGAGAGAGAGGTAAAAGGAATCCGTTGCTTTCGGCAGGCTCTTACGATGGTAATTATTATAAGGGATATGATTGCTTGATAATACCAATTCTTCTTGTTTGTGGTTCAGATTACTACACGGATTGCTGAGTTACTTAAAATCTCTCTAATCCGTAGACGGACACTTAATCTATCGGATTAAGCCTGTAATAATAAGTTCTGTATCCCTACTCTCGTTGTGTCAATATTAATGTGATAATGTGCACAACAGTCTTAAACTGACGTAAATTCTACTCCTAAAACTACATTGTTTAATACGACTACTTCGTTACATTTCAAGAACGTTATTTGTTTTGATCATCGTGTTTTTTTCTAATCATAGTATATACTCGTGTAAGGGACGGTTTAGCTTAGTCGGTGGAAGGTCCGACTAGGAACCACAAGGTTCCGGGTTCGATATGTTGCAGTTTTTGTAGATATAAGGCGGGTGATAGATGCCTACTCCTAAATATAGACTCGTCAACTACAACGTGACCCGAGAAAAATTCCTATTGTCCAATCACTGGCAGTGCTGCTGCTGCTGTTGGTGTATTTATAGAGGTCTGATTCTTAACCTTGGCTTATTGCTATTTGGATCATCTTGGACGTCGGACTTACAAAGAATACTATAACACCGGATTCTTATTGGCTTGCTTACTTACTTACTACATCTGGAACTAAGGATGCCGACCAGATACTTAACACGATATTGGCCCAAACCAAATCAGCGTATGAGTAGCACAGGGATCAGTGCGGTAAAATGAGGAGCTGCTGGTTAGTGAGGCGCTCCATCTCATACGTCAAAAACAATCTCCTTGACTGTGAAAAGTGGATAGACTCCCTCGCTGTTTGGCTGATACCAATGAGTTTACTTACTATATACTCGTTTAATAAACAGCTTTTTAAGGCCAATCTTTTGGGTTGGTTTCTTCGTTTAATGGCATATCAAATTTTACAGGTAATTTGATGCACAAATCGTCCTTGTAGAAGAATAGTAGTGGTTATAATTAACTCATCACCGGGGAATGAGTGAGTCTATATTTTATGTATGATTCATGTTTCTGTGTTGATAATTATAACTGCCCTAAACAAAATGGCATTATTTTTTACTCACCCTTTATATATATATATATATATATATATATATATATGCTAATTTCTGTGTGCTTCCACATGTTGACATCAAAATAAGCAACATAATATTAAATATTTAATAAGATCCATGTGCAATGTTCTAACAAAATGCCATTCATCACAGGATTTTAAAAAGCAGATTTTAATAATTAATTGCCCTTTGTTATCGATTTGCAAATTTATTTTATTTTCATATAGACACACAGTGATGCTGATAGCTTTTTATTTTAGTCCGTCCTGGGACACACGGATTTGATTTTGAATGAGCACCTGGGAAATTACCAAGGGCATTAGTCCGAAAGTGAATGTAATAGCACTACTCAAGTTCAAACTCGCTCCCCATCGTCTCACAGTCCAACACGTCAGCAACCACGCCACGGGGAGACCCTCGAAGACGGTAGGGAGAAGAAACTGCTGGACTCTTTAAATAAGTTCATCGCCCCCCCCCCCGAAGGCAATGACAGATAGGGATGGTTGGTGAGAGATTCTCATGGATATCTGTGTTGCCAACAGTACTTTATGATGATGATGATGATGATTACATGTGTTGGACCCTTTAAAGACTATTGCACAATGACCCTCATTTTGTTGGTTGTATAAGAGGTTCACCGAGTATTAACTCTGGTTCTTATAAAACATTGGGTTACCTAAAGGATAAATACCCAATGTTGAAGACTTCGGTTAGGAAAACGATAAACACGTTAGTTACGTTTATAAGGCTTTATTATAACAAGTTCCCCAGACTATAAAATGTCACAAGAGTCCAAACATACACAGTAGTGTTCATATACAAAATAGGTGGAAACCATTTACTGTGAGCAGTGTCGTGTCTGTGGCGTCTGGCATGCACCATAGGTGTCTGCTGGAGAGAGGTGACAAGCACGTCCAGGCTTGTTCAGTGGCATCAGAAGAAGAGGGTTCCCTCCTTGGGTTCCTGTGTCACGTGACCAAAAAAGGTCTCCAGACACAGGAGATTTACCAAAACCCTCAGAAAAGGGAGACTGCCCTTACAGTTGGTTGGTTGGTTGGTTGGATTTTACGGCATGTCAACCCTTATTGGGTTATTTTATGTTAGACATTTTTTATTCATTCTTGATGGGTATTCAATTTTTTTCTTTTTGGGGGGGGGGCCTCGTTTAGTCTATAAGTGGATTATAGCACGTCTTATATACAGAAAAATAATTCAACAAACTTCCTTAGCGATAACAATATACAACATAGTAGGGAGGGGAGAGAATGGAAAAGGCCATGAATGTAAAAGGTACGTGTAGTTACAGTGGCCTGAACATTGTGTTTATACATACCACAATAAAGATGAGTACAACAGTCCAAAATATCAAAATTATTATTAAAGGGAATAATATAAAAGAAGATAAAAATGTACAAATGAAGTAGAAAGTAGCAAAACGGAAAGAGGTGGAGGTGATTTGGTTTGGTTTGTTTTACGGCATATCAGCCTCAGTGGGTCATTTAATGCCAAAAAAGTTTTGAAATAAAATCATTCCCAATTTTTTATGAAAACAGTTTTCTATTTAACCCATAGATGGCACACTATACGTACTACCACTCCGGGTCAGAGTGGACCAGGGAGCAATGGTGATGAAGGGGTGTTCCACATTCTCCAAACCTACAAAACTGGAACCCCACCATCAGATAGAGTTTAACGTCATTCCCAGGACATGTAGACTCTCAGCCACCGCCTTCTAGCACCCATTAGATAAAAAATCATCTTTGTCAACGTTCTGGGTGATGTTTTAGCAACATTAAATCACTATTTGTCTGTAACAAAAGCTACGTCACTGCTTACGTCAAATTACCAAAATCGTCATAACATAGAATAAATACACTAAACATTTAAGCATTTAAACTTAGACGATCCTCATTGTTTCTTTTTTTTTAAAACAAGTTTTAATAGATACATGCCTGGTAATATACAATTATATATATAGTTTGTTTTATGTTAATATATATTTACTTATCAGAACTAAGTTTCCATTTCATATTGTTTTTTTTTTTTTTTACAATAATTTTTAACCCCCACCCTTCTCCGGCAATATCTTTCAAAAGATCATTTTTTACACCGTCCGGGGGGCGTTTTTCTTTTTTGCTGAATTCAATTATATGCCACAAAATAATGTTCTGGAGAAGCAAGAAACTCATGAGGTAAGTTTTCCAATGCACACCAACACATGGACTTACGAGTGAAGGCCGACTGGGGGAAAAAAAACATCGATCAGCTCTGCGCGGATTCGGGATACCGCACTGATGAACTGCAAGAGGCGATGACGGATAGAGATGGTGTTGTATACCCTTCTTTACTTACTTCTATTCTCTTCTAGCGTCTGGACTTCGTCTTGGTGGTCGGTCGCACTTAACCATTTCTTCTTCTAGATCAGTCTTGATACCAAGACATTCACCAACCACAAAACCGTGTTATTTTCGTAAGCTTTTATTCACTTAACTAAACATTTCATGTAACTAAACATAGCGCGCGAATGCAGGTGAGTTCCAGTTAAGGCAGTACATCTTCTCTGCCTGACGTCTAAACTGAAAACTGAAGACCCAACCAGGTCCCACGTGACTTCACGTATTTCGCGGGCTTCCTGTAATATTCCATGGAAAGTCCCGCCCGTGATATGAAAAGGGCCGTCCCTTTAGAAATACAGGGGATTGACAATAATCTTATGCAAATGCATAGATTATGTAATAATGGGTGGCAAGAGAGACTCGTGGGTATCCGTATGTCAGCATGATCAGATGATGATGAGGATGATGATGATACGGTTAGGTGAATTAAGGTAAAGGAAAGAAGAAAGCAAAAAGAAGGAGATGATGAGAAAATGAAATGTTTTAATTATCTATAATAGAAAAAAAAGTTCTGTTGCCAAATATAAAACATTAAAAATCAGATTAATGGTAATTAGTCGAAACGAAATGATGTTGGCGTTTGAGATTAAAGAAAAAAAATTAAAAAGAAGTTAATTTTAAGCGATAAAATTATCTGGTAAAAATAAAAATAAATTTTAATTCTTTCTTCTGTTCTTTTTTTTATTTTTTTTATTTTGGAACTAAATTTAATCTATTTTCTTTTCTCTTCTTTTAAATTTTTTTTTTCTCATCTTCTAATTTTTATTTTTTATTATTATTCTTATTTTTTGCTTTTAGAGATTTTTTTCATTGCGTGTTTGCTGTTTTTTTTTCTTTCTTGGTGATCTTGATTAAGAATTGAAAATTATAAACAAATATTGGATCGAAAGTTACATTAATTAACGTACCACCGAGGATCATTATTTCGTTTTTGTTTCTTTTACCAGTTAGAATTTATTTTCATGTTAATTATTTCAGATCTGTCTGTCACCATTTATTGATTATTTCTTTCTGATTTTTGTCTCTTATTGGGACTCATTATTTACTTCCGTGTCTATTTAAATACTGTTCTCGTCAGCTCTTTCACTCTACCCCTCCCTCACACACACACACACACACACACATACATACACACATACACACACACACACACACACACACACACATATATATATATATATATATATATATATATATATATGAGAAGTAAACAAACAAACAATGTGTTTGATATAGCTTTTTTTAGCCGACAGTTTTTGGGAGAATATGTGCTTAATTGAAGTTGTACCTAATTGTGAAAATTAATTATTTGATAATTAATGAATTTAGGCGGGCATACCTATTCAAATGTAAGGCTAAACAAATCGAGAAAAATCAATCTCTGTGAAAAATAATTAATTGATAATTAATGAATTTAAGTGGGCATACCTATTCAAATGTAAGGCTAAACAAATCGAGAAAAATCAATCTCTGTGAAAAATAATTAATTGATAATTAATGAATTTAAGTGGGCATACCTATTCAAATGTAAGGCTAAACAAATTGAGAAAAATCAATCTCTGTGAAAATTAATTAATTGATAATTAATGAATTTAAGTGGGCATACCTATTCAAGTGTAAGGCTAAACAAATCGAGAAAAATCAATCTCTGTGAAAATTAATTAATTGATAATTAATGAATTAGGCGGGCATACCCTTTCCAATGTAAGGCTTTTCCCGATTTGTTTAGGCTTACATTTGAACGGGTATGCCCGCCTAATTCATTAATTATCAATTAATTAATTTTCAAAAATTAGGTATGACTTCAATTAAGCACATAGTCTCCCAATATATATATATATATATATATATATATATATATATATATATATGAATGTGTGATCATATCTATCAATATATATATATATATATATATATATATATATATATATATACCTGAGTGTATGTGTACATATCTATTTATATATGCATTATATATATATATATATATATATATATATATATATATATATATATATATATATTCGTTTGGGCTCCAGTTTTATATTTGTGACGTCTGTAATTATTGCGTGTAATTTAGAAACAATTCGTCTGGTTGTTTGTTCTCACACAAGCGTCGTCGGTACGACTACCAAGTACAACCGGTTCTCCCAACTAATTGTTCTATTTCATTTTTACTCCATTAAAATAAATTTGTTGATTTTATTTACTTTTGCTACAAACTCCACTACATTCACATGGCTACATCCACCTCAGGCAATATTTTTCAAAAAATAATTTTACACAGCCCGGAGTTGCGTTTTTTTTTTTTTTTTTTTCATTTTTTCTTTACTAGAAATAACAATATCAAAACCATCCAGACAACGGCATTTTTTACATGGTTTTGGATGTTGAAAAGTCTTGGAAACCTGAAGTGATTAGTTTTCGCTCAGATTGCTGTGAAAAACTCAGATCGAAGAAAATAATAATGATCATTGGTTTTGATTTTATTTAATTGCCATGACAGTAGTTCCTTACCCAGTAACAACATTCAAATGAATATTTCATGTCAAATCCAATTACTTAAATTCAAATTCATGGTAATTGCAGCAAATTTAAATAGAAGGATTGAAATAGCTGTCATGGACTATTAAATAAAAACATTGATTTCAATTATATATATATATATATATATTATATATATATATATATATATATTATATATATATATATATGTGTGTGTGTGTGTGTGTGTGTGTGTGTGTGTATTTAATATGCTATGCAGAATTCCAGAAAAATAATCAGGAAATAATTACCATCCGACCCTGAACACTCCGTATGCTAGGTCCATTTTCTGAAAAAATGCAGCACGGAAAGGTTATAAGGCAAAAGCACTGGTTAATTTGGTTCGCTCGGTTTGTTAATCGATAAAATTGGGTAGAAAACATATATATATATATATATATTATTATAATGGAGATTGTGTGTTTTTCTCTGTAACCAAAACTATATTACTACTCAAGTCACAATTCCCTTAGTTATTTACATCACATTATCTATGATTTTATTTTTATTTAAACCTCAATTATTAATAAATTGTTTTACATCATTAATACAGTTGACCATATCTACATACTCAAATGCAATTATATTTATATATACAACAAAATAGCGGTTTACAGTGTGAACGGAAGGCTAATTTGCATATTGATATTAAAAATGTGATTTTAATAAATATGTGCTTAGTATTATTGATTCATAATTGTTTGGTTTTATCTTAATGAATATAAGCAAAAATCTCTTCAATGAATCTTAAATGAAATCCATTAACAAGAAAAAATAACTGTCATTTTATTCTTTACTTCCTATTTTAACTAAATTAGAAAAAATAACAATGAAAGTCGAGAGTGATGGAAGAGTAAGTTTCAGTTGTTGCATTTTTCGATTATACTCCTCTGTTTAAATCTTTTTTATTTGTATTCTTATTAGTTTCATTAGCTTTTCTAATTGAATACGATATTTTATTACATTCAAACTTAAATACTTGCACCGGAGGGTGCATATATTTGCTAGTATATATATATATATATATATTATATATATATATATATAAGGTGTGTCAAAAATATCGAGATTTTTTGTACTTTTTGACACACATCGTATTTTCCAAAAAAAAAATAACGTTCCATTCATTGTTTTTTCTTTTCCTGTTTCTGTTTCTATTCATGTCATCCTCTCTCACTCTCTCTCTCTCTCTCTCTCTCTCTCTCTCTCTCTCTCTCTTTCTTTCTATCTTCTCTCTCTTTCTCTCGTTCTCTCTCTCTATCTCTCTATCTCTCTTTCTCTCTCTCTCTCTCTCTCTCTCTCTCTCTCTCTCTCTTCTCTATCTCTCTCTATCCTCTCTCTTCTCTCTCTCTCTCTCTCTCTCTCTCTCTCTTCTTTTCTCTCTCTCTCTATCTCTCTCTCTCTATCTCTCTCTTTCTTTCTCTCTCTCTCTCTCTCTCTCTCTCTCTCTTTCTTCTCTCTTCTCTCTCTCTTCTATCTCTCTTTCTCTCTCTCTCTCTCTCTCTCTCTCTCTCTCTATCTCTCTCTCTCTCTCTCTCTCTATCTCTCTCTCTCTCTCTCTCTCGCTCTCTCTCTCTCTCTCTCTCTCTCTTTATATATCTATCTATGTGAAGAGAAAATGGAAGTGAATCCGACAGTATATAATATAGTGAAAAATTGACAAAAAAACATTACTAGTTTTATGAACTTGTGTTTTTTCAATTTTTCACTATATTACATATCTATTTTTTGGGAAGATTATGTGCTTAATTAAAGTCATACCTAATTTGTTAATTAATTAATTATAATTAAATGAATTAGGCGTGCATATCGGTTTAAATGTAAAGCGTAAACAAATCGAGAAAAATTCGATCTCTGTATGTACATTTCAGCCCATTAGGCCTCATCAGCAGAGCTCTAGAGCGGGCAGTGCTTTGTGCGTGATTCGAACCCTACCTGTCAGGTTGACAGGCGGACACTTCGAATAATGCTCTCTATTCTTCTCTATGTTAATCGGACATTTAGAAAAAGAATCAATATTTGGCATTAAATAACCCATAAGAAGTTTATATGCCTTTAAACAAACAAACCTAACCAAACATTATATATTAAATAAGTTGAACAAAAGTCATAAGAAAAAGAAAAAATATTAATTTAATGTCTCTTCACTAGTTTCAACCTTAGAAAGTGGGTTAGTAGTGGAATTGTGGGGCATTTTACCTACTTCTCCAAACCCCCTCCCCATTTTCCCAACAAGCACCTAGCAACCTCCTCTTCTCATCTTCCGACACAAACCACTATCCTCTGAACTCCCCCTTCAGTTGATATGATGTTATTATCAAATCCTCCCTAACCTCCCTACCCCTCAATTCCACCATTAACTCACTTTCTCTTATATAAACACAAATGTACGTATTTTGCTTTGAATAAAGTCAGACTGAAGATGTTCTTCGCTTGAGAAGGACGAAATATTTCTCTCCTACTTCTACTTGTTTGAGTCATTATTTTTGTTCATTTTTTATTTTACCTCACCTCATACTGTCGGATTTTACACCAACCCTCCTATCTTCATATATATATATAATATATATATATATATGGTGATCGCTAATTACGCTAAAATAGCAGAGCTCTCCTAATAAATGAATTGAGCACTCCCTAACAGCCTTATATGTTTATATCAGTAAATTTTCTTTCTCAGAGTAGGTCGTGTAGATGGAGCGGGGGTAATAATTCTGACTGACGACAAATCGTCAGGAGAAAATTATTTGTCAAGAAAATTTATTGATTCTAAAACTTTTCCAGAAGTATTAAGCCGGCATATTCTGAACTACTTACATGAAAAATAATTTACTCGCTGCTTGCTTACGACTAGAGTAATTCTTGCTGTTTACGTAGAGTCTGAAGAATTGGTAATTGCAAAAGATTTTCGGGGAAAAAAAAAACACAATGCAATATTGGAATTATTTCTGGAAACAGAATAAAATGCCTCTTGCGTTCGGAGACATCACAAACAAACACCACCACACCCCAGCACACACACACATATATGTTTATATATATATATATATATATATATATATATATATATATTATATGTATATATATACATATATATATTAAATTATTATGTTCAGGTATATAATATTATATATATATATATATATATATATATTATATAATATATATTCAAATTATATGTTCAGGTATATATATATATATATATATATATATATATATATATATATAATATATTAAATTATCTTCATATATATGTATGTTCATATATATACATGTATACATATACATATTCGAATTATCATGTTTATATATATATACATATATATATATTTTATCATGTTCATAATATATAATATATATATATATATATATATATAATATGTTCAAATTATCAGGTTATTATCTCTATCTCTATCTATCTATCTATCTATCTCTTTCTATATATATGTATATATAATATATACACACACACACATATATATATATATTCAAATTATCATGTTCATATATATATATATATATATTTATATATATATATATATATATGTATATATATATATATTGTGTGTGTGTGTGTGTGTGTTTGTTTGTGTGTGTGTGTGTGTGTGTGTGTGTGTGTGTGTATGTGTGCGAACATGATAATTTCAATCTGCGGAATGAAACGGTAGTAAATCGAAATAGAAGGGGGTTGTTGTTGTTTTTCTCTTTATATCTCGAATTCAGCATCTTTAAAAGTTAATCGATTACATAAGAAAAATCGATTGCGCCAAGCAAGTCGATTGATTGAAGAAAGTACGTGAAAATGAAAATCAAAATTGAAATGACACAACATGGAGAAGGTGGAATTGACAGAAAAAAAGAATGAATAATGGAAGAAAGGAATTCAAAATATAGCGAAGAGGTAAAGTAAGAAAAGAAGGAAGAACAGGGGGAGGTAACCACGTTAAAGATGGCGTGAATCAGACGCAAGAAGTAAAAGCCACCGGTTACACAAGTTCAAATCCTTAATGTGGCTCATTGCATTTTATATAGAAATAATGCAATTTCCAAAAGCATACATCCACCTATTCTCCCTGCAGCTATGGGTAAATAATAGGGCATACTGAACTATTGAAAGGAACAGACATTCACTTTTATTTTATATGGTAGCACAGAAGGTCCCAAAATTTCTCCCTGTTTCTCTCTTTTCGTTTGAAAATCACTAACTAACAAAAGGAACCTCAAACTTTTTCATTTTCTTTTTCTTTTTCTGTTCATGTGCTTTCAATCAAATACCGCCCATCCGTAATTCCAAATTCCAGTTTTGATATTTCTTTGAGTTCATACGTTGTCTCAAAACTTTTCATCTGTTATCTGTCAGTCAATTCCGCAGGTGTTTGAATTCAGGGTCAAACTCCGTTATTATTTTCTGTACTTGATGAGGCATTTGATTGCATCACTCTATCTTCCCATTTTGTCCATTACAATTATCGCATTTTTGTTCAAAATGATATATAATGCTAAATCGTTGGAGAATATAAAACATCAACTATTACAGACCATATTACCCTTTAGGCACCTCTTTTTGATCTCGATTAAAAAAAGGACATGTTTTTCATTTACACCGTCAATATCGGTTGTTTGTTAGGGGTTGTGTTAGGTTTAGGGTTAGGGGTTAGTTACATAATTTTTTTAAAATCTAAAAATCGTCTGTTAAGACAACCGGATATTGACGGTGTAGGTCATATGGTCCATTATTACTAAGTCCGGGACAATTCTGAATTTAAACTTCTTAAACTATGCTCTAAATTTCACCTTATATCACTTCCTCCTCGTGCGAAGGGGTTGGTTAGTACATATAGTCTGTTTGGTTAGTATGTATAGTCCGTTTGGTTAGTACATATAGTCTGTTTAGCTTATTCTATAATGGTTATTACTCGATCACTTTTCCTCTTAGTCAATATCTTATGGTCCCTTGTAAAAAGAAATGCATTTTATGTACAAAAGCAAAATGCAGAAGAAAATATAAATCTTAACTAACGATAAAACACAAAACCACTTAATTCGATTGATATTTCGCCTCGGTGTGTAACGAAGCTTCGCCAGGGTTTATTTATTTGAATATATATATATATATAAACAGATTTTGGGTACAGCTGAATTTATACAGGATTTTAAAAAATAATGACATACTTTTATTGATCAGCAATTTCCGAAAGAGAAAATGAAAACTTAAGGGCGATTTCGACTTTTTTGACAAATTACCAGTCGAAAGGGCCCTTTTTGTTTCTTTTTGTCTAATCGATTTCAAAGTAAACTTTATCATCAGAGACGATTTTCAGAAATGGACGTGTTTCTTATTTTTGTGATGGTATTTTTTTTATTAATTATTATATAATTAAAGATAATCTTTCTATTTATTTATTTACTGATCTATCTAATTAATTCTCAACAGATATTTCAAAAGTAGGAAACTACAGTTATCCACCCATTTATTCATAACATCAAAAAAGAAAAGAAAAGGAAAAAAAAAAAAGTAAAGGAGAAAAAAGTATAACATCACAAAAAAAAAGTCCCTTTCTGAAAACCGTCTCTGATGATAAAGTTTACTTTGAAATCGATAAGACAAAATTATCTCATAATTTTTATTTTTATATGCATTGTAATTGCCTTCAAATCATTATATATATATATATATATATATATATATATATATATATAGTTTTCTGCATTCGCTTAATACATGGTTTGTTGTCTTATTTCTGTCTCCACACTCTCTACATTTGCTGTGCAGTTGTATCTTAATAATTTTTTTTAGATACAATTTGTTCATATGGCATAGTTTTGTGCAGCAATTATATACATACATACATAATATATATATATAATATATATATATATATATATATATATATATATATATTATATATATATAATATATATATGTGTGTGTGTGTGTGTGTGTGTGTGTGTGTGTGTGTGAGAAATAGATAGAGAGAGAGAAAAGAGAGGAAGGGTGGAAAGTTTTCTGGTGTAGTATCTCGTTTATGGGTATAAAAATGCTACGTTTTATTCATACATGTCTTTTCAGACATTAATCACTTTTTAGGAACGTGATATATATATATATATATATATATATATATATATATATATATATATATATATATATATATATATATTTTCTTTTGTACATTTTATGCAACGATTCCATGACAACATTGTCAAAGTTATTATATGCAGAAAATTAAATACTTTTATGCAAAATGTAGAATTTTATTGTCTAATAAACGTGTTTTTGACAACATTTTTATTCCTCTGATAACACAACAACGACATGAAATGTAAAGTTGCAAAAATCGATACTTGGTTGAAAAAATGCGGTAGTAGAATAAGAGGTGTCATCCAAAATTCTGTATAGTTTGACTATGAAAGAAAAAGTTCCCTAACACATATTTATACTTTTCTACATATATTTTTATACGTATATATATATATATATATATATATATATATATATATGTGTGTGTGTGTGTGTGTGTGTGTGTGTATATATTATATATATATCTATATGTATATATATATATATATATATATATATATATATATATATATATATATAATATATATATATATATATATATGAGTATTACTTAACTAACATTTAGCTATTTGTATTCAGTTAAATAGAATTTTATAATAAACCGAAAACTTTTCACATCGGTTCAACATCTATAAGTTAAACATCTTTTAGAATATTTTTCTTATTCCCCCCCATATATATATATATATATATATATATATATATATATATATATATATATATGACAGAGACAAACACAGAGAGAAAGAAAGGTATTTTGAAATACTTAAATCAATAAAACTAGAGACGGTAGAAAATATGTTTTTCAATTAAAAGTTTTGCAAATATTAGCCTATATAATATATATATATATATATATATTATATATATATATATATATATATATATATATATATTATATATATATAAGTATTATTTAGCTTATATTTAGTTAAATAGAATTTTATAATACATCTATAAGTTAAATATCTTTTAGAATATTTTTCTTTTTCCCAACCCCATATATATATATATATATATATATATATATATATGACAGAGACAGAGAGAAAGAGAGATCTTTTGAAAGACATAAATGAAGAAAACTAGAGACGGTAGGAAATATGTTTTTCAATTAAATGTTTTGAAAATATTACCCTATATATACAACTGTAATCACAAAAGTACGGTATCCAAGGGATTGGGACACAGGGAACTTGTTCGTGCGGCTATTGCCAACAGTGTTGTATTTGTTGTGCTTTTGCCTATGCCTGTCATTATGTGCGCCTCACTGCCGCTCTCAGCCTTGGCTTGGCAGTGGTTTCTGAGGGAGCCCCCAATTGACGCTATAGACTGATATGTCTGATATTCGCTTTTAAAGAGCAAGAGACATTAAGCCGATTAAGATTCATCACCAAATAACGAAAATGTATAGCGAATCGTGCACGGATGTCAAAGACGTCCGCTAAAAGTTTCTAACGACGACGAGATTCAACACTTTCTCAACAACACGACAGCGAGCTGGCATGACATGAGCATACAAAAACTGCCACAGTGCCTATAAATGTTCATCGAACGAAATATGAAGCAACGATGCGCCTGTTCCATACCTTAGATGGGTGACCATATAAGCAACAGCAGGTATTGAAAAAGAAAAACGAATATAAAAATGACTTGATTCAGCATTAAAAATTATTGGGGAGGCCGAATGTCGGTATCACCCAGACAGCGAGGGAGTCTATTCTCTTTTCACTAGCGCTAGACTAAGTAGATTGTTTCTGTCGTGTAAGGTGGAGCACTACACCTACCATCATCTCCTAACTTTACAGCATAGATATCTGTGCTACTTATACGCTGAGTTGGCGAGGACCGGGATTGAACCCGGAACCTTGCGGTTACTCGTCCGACGCTCGACCGTGACCAGAAAACAGTCGATGCGCCGTAAAAAAAAACAAAAACAAGAAAAGAATTAATATTTGTCACTAAAAAAAACATATTCGCCTAATTCATTAATTATCAACTAATTAATTTTCAAATTAGGTATGACTTCAATTAAGCACATATTCTCCCAATATATATATATATATATATATATATATATATATATATATGTACTATTATTTATCTATCTAGTCGATGGAGTGTTTGGCTAGGTATCACAAGGTTCCTGGTTCGATACCGGCCCTCGCCAACTCAACGGTACAAATTGACATAATTGAACGGTGTCACCTTTCTCGGTTAATTTGAATCCTTGTTACCAAGTAAAGAACCGAAGATACAATGATTAGACTTAAAAGAATTAGAGCCGGTATAGCTCAGTCGGTAGAGCGTTCGGCTAGGAACCACAAGGTTCCGTGTTCGATACCGGCCCTCGCCAACGCAGCGCATGAGTAGCACAGGGATCTTGACTGATAAATTATTTATTTATTTATTGATCTACAAGGAAAAAAGAAGACGGGTTTAGGGTTAGTTAAATGGGAAAACAAATAAATAATTTATCAGTCAAGAGTGGTTCTCCTTTGTTTATGTTAGACTTATAACATAAGGAATTAACCAATGATGTTGTTCAAATAATCTCCTTGGTTTAGCGCCAGTGTAAAGGGGATAGACTCCCTTGCTGTTTGGCTGATACCGACTTAAGGCCGCTGAGACGACTTTACTTTATTTTTATTAATTAGACGACTCTTTAAATGACAGATGATAAAATAATCAACTTTCAAGAATAGACGTTAGAATTTGAGACGTCTTTCTCAAGATAAAACGTAGAAATAAGTTAAGTATAATGTAAGTAAATTTCATTAGACGAGCTTATTTACGTTATATTTTTAAAACGCAATTGATATCAATCCAATATCGTAAATAAACAAATGATAAACATATACATTCACGTCATTTAGATAAATGTAATTTTATATATAATTGAATAGATGAATAAAATTTGTGCTACGCAGAATAAATAAATAAATTGACAAATGAATAAATAATCACTACTTCCATTGTTTAGATTAAAATTAATCGTTTCCTTGAGAGGATTTTAAAAATACAACTGTTCACTTTGACTGCCAGCACACACACACACACACACACACACACACACATATATATATATATATATATATATATATATATATATATACTTATCACATAGGTGAGTAAGGGACGCTTAACGAGTGTCTTTTACTTTGTCTACACTACTTACTTATATATGGTCTATTAATATATATGACCAATCTTTACTTACGAATATGGAGAAAATATATATATATATATATATATATATATATATATATATATATATATATATTTATACTCAGGGTATGAGTAGCACAGGGATCTGTGCGGTAGAGTAAGGAGCAAATGGCAGGTGTGGCGTTCCACCTCAGACGCTAAAACAATATCCTTGGTCTAGCACTAGTGGAAAGGGAATAGACTCCCTCGCTGTCTAGGTGATTCTGACTTTAGGCCATCCCGACGACTTTTACTCTCTTTCTTTATATATATATATATATATGACAGTACGCAAACTGTTTGTTTGATATGCTGAAATGTACATACAGAGATTGACTTTTTCTCGATATTTTTACGCTCTACATTTGAGCAGATATATTTCTTCTAATTCATTAATTATCAACTAATCAAATTTCAAATTAGGTATGACTTCAATTAAGCACATATTCTCCTAAATGTATATATATATATATATATATATATATATTATTATATATATTATATAATATATATATATATATATATATATAAGGCTAATCGAATTGAACTGGCGTCCTTTTGAAATGGTCCCACAAATGCGACACACGTTATACACATACACACACACACACACACACACACATATATATATATATATATTATATATATATATATATATATATATATTATATAATATATATAACAGTTTGTTTGATATGCTGAAATGTACATACAGAGATTTACATTTTTCAATATGTACATTTGAACAGATATATTCACCTAATTCATTAATTATCAACTAATCAATTTTCAAATTATATGACTCCAACTAAGCACATATTCTCCCATATATATATATATATATATATATATATATATATATATATAAAGTCGAAACAGTCTGTACGGTATTCTACACACCGAGCCATCCTTTGCTGGGATTACACTTGTCAAGTTCATTTCTATAAGAAAAAAGTTTCGAATTTTATGCGATACATGCGTTGTAAGTGCCTTCAAGTAAAAATTTAATATATATATATATATATATATATATATATAATATAAAGGCTAGTCGAATTAAACTGACGTTCTTTTTGAAATGGCCCCACACAAATGCGACACACGTTTTAACAAACAACAACCCACACACACACACACACACACACACAAACACCCCCCCCAAAAGCGTGTGTCGCATTTGTGTGGAGCGATTTCAAAAGGAACGTCAGTTCAATTCGATTAGCCTTTATATGCACAAAACATGTAGATATTTGGATACATGTTTAAACATCAATCTACTCTACACATGCTTGTGTTTGTGTATACACACACTTACACACACATAAATGATCTTATTTCCAGCTACTCATACATATGTATATAGATAAATGTATTTTATGTGTGTATCTCACACGTATTTAGGAATATACACTTATTCATTATGCTAATATATGTATATATTATATATATATATATATATATATATATATATATATATATATGTGTGTGTGTGTGTATGTGTATGTGTGCAACGCGCGTGTGCATGTCTGTCTATGGGTGTATTTGTATGGATAACTGTGTCAGCATGTTGATTTATACACATACATTCACGCATTTCCATTTGTACATATATTATATATATATATATATATATATATATATATATACATTTATATATACATATATATAATTGGATGCATAAAAATACACACACTTATTTACATGTATATATATATGTATATATATATACATATATATATATATGTATATAATAATCTACCTATATATACATTTATATATATATATATATATATATATATATATATATATGTGTGTGTATATATACAATCTATACATAAAAATACACAAAATTATATATGTATATATATATATATATATATATATATATATATATATATATATACAATCGTATGCATAAAATACACAAACAGTTATATATATATATATATTATATATATATACATTTATACATACATATATATAATTGGATGCATAAGAATACATACACTTATTTATATTATATATATATATATATATATATACATACATATATATTATATATGTATATATACTATATATACATTTATATATATATATATATATATATATATATATATATATATATATATATAATATATACATGTATATATACAATCGTATGCATAAAAATACACAAACAGTTATATATATATATATATATATATATATATTTGTATGTAGATATATTTGCCTATTGAATGAAAGAAGTTACAGCGGTTTTGTAGATAAGTGTTATAGATTTGTTCCTGTGATAACATCATTCCCCACCTCGAGCTCAATTTTGTTAATATGTTCACTAAGCATTTTTTTTTCCAGTGATTTGACATCCTACAAATAACTAATCCACTCTTTCCGGATACAACCCACCTTTCAGATTTCGATTTTATTACGTTCCTTTTTATCTCATTAACTCTATTCAGTCCTAGCACATCACCTGCAATATTTTCAACTCTATAAGTACTGCCATTTTCACTTTTTCAATTTCACTCGGCGTTCTTCTGAAAGAGCGGTGTCTGGAACTCACAGCACGCTTTCTATTTCGGTACCCTGATTAGATACGGTTGCCATGTCTGGATCGATAGCAAGATAGGTTTGTATTCAGTTACGACTAATTGTTGCTGTGTTTACCAATTCGACGGTAATTGGAACTTAGTTTGATTATTCTAAAATTCCGCACTTAAATTTATTTCCAAGCTGTTTTTTTTTTGTTTTTTTTGTTGTTTTTTTGTGGGATGCTGTTTCCAAGGTAACACATAGCATCCTTGTGTAGTTCCCATCTAGCCTTTTCTTAACTCCTGTACCTTTGGATCTTAAATATAACGTTAAACCTAATGTAAGTAATTTGTTCACATCCCACTTCCTGACTCTTAATTTCCAATTGAAATTACCAATGATTCCCCCCCCAAAAAAAAAACCTATTATTATTGATTTCTCTTTGAATATGAATTTTCCATCTATTTTTATTTAGCTTTTGTCTAAGGAAGCTATTTGCATTATTTATACATTAGCTGCATGACAAAATCCCGGTTGTTTGCAGAGTTTCCAATGAATGCCCGTCCCTTCCCGATCATGTGTACATTCTGTGGTTGTCTTTTGCATTCGTTTCGGTGGTTCTCAACCATCCTGGTTTGATTTGTAAACCTGTAAATAACGAGTTTTACACAATCTTATTATTGCTGTATTTTATCTCAGCGTTCTGGGTTGATATACTCTTCATTATTAATACTAGCAAAATAAAAGACACCCTCAGGGCGATGTAAAAATAGATTTTTGAAAGACATTGCCTGAGAGGGTGGGAATTAAAAATTCAATGTCAGAGGGTTTGTATCATAATTAAGACTGTCTAATGTTGCATGTTCAAATTATGACGATTTTGGGTAATGTGACGTAAGCAGTGACATAATTTTTGGTACAGACAAAAACCGGAAGCGAATCTCCATTATTAATGCTAGCAAATATATGCACCCTCCGGGTGCAAGTATTTAAGTTTTAATATAATAAAATATCATATTAAATTAGAAAGGCTAATGAAACTGAATGAGAATTCAGATAAAAATATTTGGAACAGAGGGTGTATAATCGGAAAATAGAACAACTTTGAAACTAACTGTTCCACCATTTTCCCTTACTCCCGCGTTTCATTGGTAAATTTTCCTAATTTAACTATTTAGTTAAAATAGGAAGTAAAGAATAAATTTACAGTTATTTCTTCTTGTTAATGGATTTCTTTTAAGATTTATCCCTGAGATTTTTGCTCATATTCAATAAGATAAAACCAAAAAATTAGAAATCAATAATACTAAGCATATATTTATTAAAATCAATTTTTTAAGATCAATATGTAAATTAGCCTTCCCGTTCACACTGTAATCCGCTATTTTGTTGTATTATATAATACAATTGCATGTTATTAGTATGTAGATATGGTCAGCAGTCTTAATGATGTAAACACAATTTTATTAATAATTGAAGTTTAAATTAAAAATAAAATCATGGAGAATATGATGTAAATAACTAAAGGGAATTGTGACTTGTATAGTAATATAGTTTCGGTTACAGACAGACAAACCCACAATCTCCATTATAATAAGATATTTTACAACTGGTGTTACTCCATAATGCTAATCCCAAAATGGTTGCAAGAATTTAGAATTTTTGCTTTTTTTATATTGCGGTTGAGCTAAGTCGCTAGAGTGAGGAACCACAAGGTTCCGTGTTCGATACCGGCCCCCGCCAACTCAGCGTATGAGTAGCACAATGATGTGTGCGGTAAAGTGAGGAGCTGATGGTAGTGTGGCGCTCCACCTCAGATGCTAAAATATTCTCCTTGGTCTAGCGCTAGTGAAAATGGGATAGACTCCCTCGCTGTCTGGCTGATACCGACATTAGGCCGCCCCGACGACTTTACTTACTTTTATATTGATCGAATTTCCAGAAAGAATGACAAACAAACAAAAAAGCAAAACAAAACAAAAAAATTATTATCTTTTCTTCTATTTCTTTTTTCTTTCATTTTTTTATTCTCTTTCTTTCTCCCTTTCTTTTTTATTTAGTATTTTCTTCAGTCTTTCTTTTGTTTTCCTTTCTGTTTTCTTTATTCTAATTTCTTTCTTTCTTTCCTTCTTTCTTTTCTTTTTCTTTACTTTTAATGGCTTTTTTTTTATTCTATCATTCTTTTTTCTTTCATTTTTTATTCTCTTTCTTTTCTCCCTTTCTTTTTATTTAGTATTTTCTTCAGTCTTTCTTTTGTTTTCCTTTCTTTTATTCTAATTTCTTTCTTTCTTTCTTTCCTTCTTTCTTTTCTTTTCTTTACTTTTAATGCTTTTTTCTTTATTATCATTCTTTTTCTTTCATTTTTTATTCTCTTTCTTTCTCCCTTTCTTTTTATTTAGTATTTTCTTCAGTCTTTCTTTGTTTTCCTTTCTGTTTTCTTTTATTCTAATTTCTTTCTTTCTTTCTTTCCTTCTTTCTTTTCTTTTTCTTTACTTTTAATGGCTTTTTTCTTTATTCTATCATTCTTTTTTCTTTCATTTTTTATTCTCTTTCTTTCTCCTTTCTTTTTTATTTAGTATTTTCTTCAGTCTTTCTTTCCTTTCTGTTTTCTTTATTCTAATTTCTTTTTTCTTTCCTTTCTTTTCTTTTCTTTACTTTAATGGCTTTTTTTCTTTATTCTATCATTCTTTTTTTTTTCTTTTAGTTTTCTTTCTTTTTTCATTGCTTTTTCTTTTTTTCTTTCTTCTTCCTTTCCTTCTTTTCTTTTTTTCTTCCTTTCTTCTGCCTTTTTCCTTTCTTTTTACTTTTTTTCTTTCTTTTACTTTTCTCCACCCCCTCACCCAATACACACTTTCTTTTTTATATATACTAGCAAATATATGCCCCCTCGGGTGCAAGTATTTAGGTTTTAATCTAATGAAATATCGTATTAAATTAGAAAGTCTAATAAGAATGCAGATAAAAAGATTTGAAACAGAGTAGGGGTATAATAGAAAAATAGAAATGAAACTTACTCTTCCATCACTCCCGTCTTTCATTGCTGAATTTTACGTACTTAACAATTTAGTTAAATTAGGAAATAAAGAATAAAATGACAGTTATTTTTTTCTGTTAATGGATTTCATTCAAGATTCATTGAAGAGATTTTTGCTTATATTCATTAAGAATAAAACCAAACAATTAGAAATCAATAATACTAAGCACACATTTAATAAAATCACATTTTTAATATCAATATGCAAATTAGCCTTCCCATTCACACTGCAAACCGCTATTTTTTGTATATATAAATACAATTGCATGTTATTTGTATGTAGATATGGACAACACTAATAAAAAGGTGAAGAAATTTTATTAATAATTCAGGTTTAAATATAAATAAAATCATGGAGAATGTGATGTAAATAACTATGTTAATTGTGACTCGATTAGTAATATAGTTTCGGTTACAGACATAAAAACACACAATCTCCATTATAATAAGATTATGGTGGCTATGATAGTTACGTATCTTCCTGGTAATGTTAAAAGTATGTGTTAGAACTTGCTCGAGTACAAAATCAGTATTTAAATGGTAGATTAAGCCAGAATTTATAATGTTGGTTTCCTCATGAAGTACCTCCGACTTATTTGGAAAATGAGTCAAACGCACTTGTCCTTCTGAATCTCCCTCCCCCATTGTCCTTGTGCCGTACTTAGCTATGATCTGGCTCGATATATTCTCCATTAATACCGTTGTTTATAACTAGTTTCATACAATCTTATTATTGTTACATTTTTCACGGCGCTCTGCGTCGAAGCACCCTTCATTTGTGCTCTTATTTTGCCATTAAAAAAGAAATAAAACTAAACCAAACCGTATATGAAATAGATCTATGTCTTATAGAAACCATTAGCATAAGCGTGTGTTATTTTTTTCTTTCTTTCTTTCTTTCAGCTGATTATACCCTCCAAATTCCCGATCATTAATTTGTAAGCCCTATTAAACAAAACAAAACAAAAAAAAGATAAATATATGATAAGTTTGTAATTATTGCCATAAGCCTAATTAGGTACTGGTACAGCTTATTGTAGCGGAAGGCGTTATTATAGTATATTCACCGAGAAAAAGAGGATCTTTCCTAATTTGGTAGCCTGGCAATTGACCTCAAACGCAAAGGAGGAAGAGGGGGGAGTCTCTGCCAGGAAAGTGAATACACCGGTACAAATTGACATAATTGAACGCTGTCACCTTTCTCGGTTAATTTGAATCCTTGTTACCAAGTAAAGAACCGAAGACACAAAGATTAGATTGGTTTGGTTTGGTTGGTTGGGTTTTACGGCATGTCAACCCCTTGGGTTATTTTATGTGAATACTACTATTGGTAAAAAAATGTTTAATGCTAACAAAGTTTTGAAATAATTTCATTTTTAATGGATAATACAATTTTGTTTATAAATTCATGTCTTTCTATTTAACCCATAGATGGGACCTAACAGGTACTACCACTCCGGGTCAGAGTGGACCAGGAAGCAATGGTGATGAAGGGGTGCTCCACATTCCACGAGTGTTCGGCTAGGAACCACAAGGTTCTTAGTTCGATACCGTCCCTCACCAACTAAGCGTATGAGTGGCACAGGGGCCTGTGCGGTAAAGTAAGGATCTGATGGTAGGTGTGGCGCTCCACATCAGACGCAAAAACAATCTCCTTGGTCTAGTGTTAGTGAAAAGGGGATAGACTCCCTCACTGTTGGCTGATACCGACATTAGGTCGCCCCGACGACCTTACTTTTTTATGTTGTATGGTATTTATTTGTTTCATGTCTATATTCTATGGTTATAATTTTATTTCTCTCAAAAAAGAGAGAATATCCTCCATGTTGACATTTTCAAACAGCTCTTTCATATTGTTTGCTTGAGAGATAAAAAATGGTTTCTGATGTGAGCAAGAAACCTGCATTCCATGAATAAGTGTTTAACTGTCAAAGGTGTTTGACATATTCCACATTGTGGTTGTTGATAGAGTGGCTTTTAAGTTAGTTACTAATAAAGCAAGTTTCCTGACCAAATTCACTTCCTGTGTCATCTCTATAATTCCTAACAGTTTTAGTCAATATTTCCTGTTCATTTAATCAGATTCTTATTTGTATTTTTATTTTTTTTAATTTGTGTTTGAAATGATTGAGAACATGCTGTGAAGCTAATGCATCTGTAAAATCTGTGACGAATTCCTTTCGACTCAGCTGAACTCCATTAGGCAAACCGAAAACAGAATAGATAACTAAATAGAACTAACACACACACACACACACACACACACACATATATATATATATATATATATATATATATATATATATATATATATATATATGGGAGAATATGTGCTTAATTGAAGTCGTACCTAATTTTTGAAAATTAATTAATTAATAATTAATGAATTAGGCGGGGCATACCTATTCAAATGTAAGGCTAAACAAATCGAGAAAAATCAATCTCTGTATTTACATTTCGGCCTATTAGGCTTCATCAACAGAGCTATAGACAGGAAGACTGCTTTGTGTGTAATTCGAACCCTGACTAGATTTTTTTAAATGATTTTGACGGATATCAACCCTAAACTAGATTAACCTGTAATATATATACACCCACGAGGATATTAAATGCTTAACACTTGCTATGGATTGACTTTATATATGACTTCAAACAATCTCCATTTTTTTTTTATCATTCCTGTCAATTTGTTTGTGGAATCTGCCAGGCGTGATTAAAGAATTGCTAACATTTCTATGGGAATGTCTTTATCAGAGAAGCAAAGAAAATCATACAGACCACCTGGGGAAGACATCAAGAATCTGTTGACAGAGATGGTGAAAAATGGATACTTTGAAAACATAATATCATAAAACTACTTCATAGAAGTGTTAACATATGCAATCGCTTGTACACGCACACCTATCCATAATATATATATATATATATATATATATATATATATATATATATATATATATTAAAGAAAAAATTTGTTTCCCTATGTTTCTCTTAAAAATAATCAGTCCATTAATACTTTTTCTCGTCTTTTGCATTTCTTCGAGTGGCGTCACGCGTCATGACACTTTCGCGTGAGTAGATCGCGACTTGCCTTTCAAAATTAAAACGCTGATCAAATACAGTTACATAACTAAAAAGATTTTATATCTCCTATCACATATAAAAACATCCATCATTTTCTTCACCCCAAGAGACATCCTGATGAAGGTTCAATGTAACCGAAATGTTTTAAACATCGATTATTAAATTCATCCCAATTTCGGAATACTTGTTTTTTCAAATTTTCTTTATATTGTCGGATTTAATTTCCATATTTACTCCCATATATATATATATATATATATATATATATGGGAGAATATGTGCTTAATTGAAGTCGAACCTAATTTTATGAAAGTTAATTCATTAATAATTAATTAGGCGGGATTTACCTATTTAAATGTAAGGCTAAACAATATAGTATCTATAGTATCTATAGCTCTGCTGATGAGGCCTAATAGGCCGAAATGTACATACGGAGATTGATTTTTCTCGATTTGTTTAGCCTTACATTTAAATAGGTAAATCCCGCCTAATTAATTATTAATGAATTAACTTTCATAAAATTTGGTTCGACTACAATTAAGCACATATTCTCCCAAATATTGTCGGCTGAAAATAGCCATATCACAAACATCGTCTGTTTGTTTACTTCTATTATATATATATATATATATATATATATATATATATATATATATATATATATGGGAGAATATGTGCTTAATTAAAGTCGTACCTAATTTTGAAAGTTAATTAATTAATAATTAATTAATTAGGCGGGCACCCTATTTAAATGTAAGGCTAAACAAATCGAAAAAATCAATATCTGCATGTACATTTTCTCAATTTGTTTAGCCTTACATTTAAATAGGGTGCTCGCCTAATTAATTAATTATTTATTTATTAACTTTCAAAATTAGGTACGACTTTAATTAAGCACATATTCTCCCAAAGATTGTCGGCCAAAAATAAGCCATATCAAAAACACATCGCTTGTGTATTTACTTCTCATATATATATATATATATATATATATTATATATATATATCGATTTTCATGTACATCTTTATAACTAAATTGTTATATTTCAACTCCCAACTAATTTTGTAAATCAGCCGAAAGAATTATTCACCTAACTAAAATATATCTGATCCCTCACCCAGAAGGACAATTTGAAACGCCTATTGAAACAATAGGAGAGTCCACTATATATATATATATATATATATATATATATATATAATATATATATAGATAGATAGAGAGAGAGAGAGAGAGAGAGGAAAAACAGAGAGAGTCAGAGCAGAGAGAGAGAGAGTTAAGGCGTTCCACCTAAAAGTTTGGATTCATCCAACTCTTCCCCCACGGGCAGAATGTGACACAAGGTCAATTTTAAACAGGGTTGGATTTTCAAAGTTTTCTTTCTCGAGGATCAGTTGCTATACCAATGTTAAAAAGCCCAGTGTACCCTTCTATTAACTCACAGTGCCGGGTTAGCTCAGCCGGTTGAGCGTTCGGCTAGAAACCACAAGGTTACTAGTTCGATACCGGTCCTCGCCAACTCAGCGTATGAATAGCACAGGGATATGTGCGGTAAAGTAAGGAGCTGATGGCAGGTATGGCGCTCCACCTCAGATGCAAAAACAATCTCCTTGGTCTAGCGCTAGTAAAAAGGGGGTAGACTCCCTCGCTGCTTGGCTGATACTAACTTTAGGCCACCCCGACGACTTTACTTTAATTTATACCTTTCTCAATGTTTCTAGCGCAAATGAAACAGGTCTTGTCCAGGATTTGATCCCGGGGCGCTGTGTCCATTTCCAAATATGATAACCGTGCACTACGAGTATCGCTTTTCCCAAAATGAAGCAAACAAGTGAAATATCCAGTATTCTGTTTCTGGCTGCTTGATCACCACATTGTAATTGACTTGGAAATAATAAGTGAGATCAAGCGACCTATACATCACTGATCTTAGCCAGAGAGCCGGAAAAATCCACTTTGATCCGACGATGAGCCGAGAGATATGACACTGATCTTAGGCTGGATGGCAACAGAAGTGCCCAACCATATGCAATTAATCCGGTCATTGTTGCCGGTTATATATTAACACATGCCGTAAACAATCGTCTATAAATCGAAATATTTGGATAGTCGCTTATCTGAATGGTGAAAATATAAAGATAACATGAATAAAATTGAGGCGGGTGGTGTAATGGTTAGAGTCGTAGGAAATGGACTCGTCGACCCGAGTTCAATTCCTGGACGAAGCTGTTTGCATTTCACATGACGCTAATACTCTTGGGAAATGTATGACTCCTATTCTTCCTCCATCTATGGGTAAATAGCAAGGTAGACTGGGATTTTTAATCATGGCTAGGTAACCAGCCTAGAAGAAGGAAAACTCTGAATTCAAACCTGTTAAACTCCGCTTAAGAAACTGACCATGTGTCGCATCCTGCTCGTACGGAAGAGTTGGTAAATATATATAAATAAAAGAGCTGTTAACTTAGTCACTAATATATTAAACATCTTTAATAACTAATGCAGTAACCATAGTAACCCCAGCTACAATAAACACTCTCCACTGTATAAATATGCAAACACACACAGAAAAACATAACTCCCACAACCCAATAAACCTAGCACCACAACTCCCCACATACAAACAACAACTACAAAAAAAATCCTATTGAAGATGATCATGGACGTTATCGAAAGCGCTTGGGAAAATATGGGGAAACTTCTTTAACATTTGAATCCCGATATAGGAAAAACAACCTTCGAGGGCTTGAACGTAAGTATTTGAATTTCATAATAAATTAGTTTTCCTTCAAAATAAAACAATAATAATTTATTATTTCTTTAATCTCTGATACAATTCCTTTACTTTTTCATTATTGAAGCTTACATATTTTAAAGGGCCGGGTTAGCTCAGTCGGTAGAGCGTTCGTCTAGAAACCACAAAGTTCCTAGTTCGAAACCGGCCCTCGACAACTTAGCGTATGTGTAGCACAGGGATCTGTACTGTAAAGTAAGGAGCTGATGGTAGGTGTGGCGCTCCACCTCAGACGCAAAAAACATCTCCTTGGTCTAGCGCTAGTGAAAAGGGGATAGACTCTCTCGCTGATAGACTGATACCGACTTTAGGCCACCCCGACGACTTTATTTTTTACTTACATATCTTAAAGAACCAATATCAGCTGGATGAAGAATAGATAGATTCATACCTTTCCAAGAAGGTATTAGCGATATGTGAAATGCAAACAGCCTCGTCCAAGATTTGAACTCGTCTCGCCGTTTCTATTTTCTAATTTTGTCCATTACAACACGCATGTAAGTACGCGTGTTTATGTAAATAAGTTCAAACCTAAAGGGGAGATCGCTTGCCTAGAAAGCCGGCGTTCTAGCTTTTAGCTAGGACTCGAAATCTGGCCTCTGGCACGGTGAAAGACACAAAATGTCACCATGGAGGATATTCTCTCTTTTTTTAGGTAAATAAAATTATACCATAGAATATAGACATGAAACAAACCAATACCATACAACATGATCCCCAATAATGCTAGCACATTGTTAAAACCAATTACTAAAAAGTATAGATATAAATACACGATATGTATTTCTAATCAGTGTGTGTGTGTGGGGGGGGGGTCACAGTCAAGTCTGACGCAAGGTTCCAATCGACAGTCTAAACACTCCCAACTGTATCACGCTCCAATATCCAAAATTATTTCTTTGTCCCGCTCGTCTCGACAACAAAATACTACTGCAGTCGTTTTCCCTGGTCTGTGAGAATAAGTCCTTTAAATACACCTCAATTTCACCACATCCGGGCTCCTCGCTCATAATTATCTGTGCAGCACGTGCGACACTTGTCAGCACGGCGCGACCACCTACATCCGGGCCACTATGCCATTTCTTATCTCACTGATCGTCCACAGCTCTCACATTCTGAAGGAAGCGGGTTCGACTCTAGGTCAGTCCTATACGCCAGGCAAAGCCTAGCCCGCTTCCTTCGAGAATACGGCAAGTCTTCACGCCCGCCACTCTCTCTGTCACACCGTGTTGCACGAGGCAGGTCTCCCCTCTCACTACAGTATTACTTCCTAACCGTTAGGCATGACATAACCCCAGACGGGTTGATATGCCGTTAAAATCAATAAACAAACAAACAAACAGAAACGGATATACACAAACTTATCTCAGATATTGCGAGATTTATTTCATCCTTTCTTTCTTCTTTCTTTCTTTCTTTTTTCTTTCTTTCTTTTTTTTTCTTTTTTTTTTTTTTTTTCTTTCTTTTTTTCTTTTTTTTTCTTTTTTCTTTCTTTCTATTTTCCTTTTTTTTTTTCTTTTTCTTTTTTTTTTCTTTCTTTCTTTTTCTTTCTTCTTTCTTTTTTTCTTTCTTTCTTTCTTTTTTTCTATTTTCCTTTTTTTCTTTCTTTCTTTTTTTCTTTCTTTCTTTTTTTTTCTTTTCTTTCTTTCTTTTCTTTCTTTCTTTCTTTCTTTCTTTCTTTCTTTCTTTTTCTTTTTTTTTCTTTTTCTTTCTTTTTTTCTTTTTTTCTTTTTCTTTCTTTCTTTTTTCTTTTTTCTTTTTTCTTTTTTTTTTCTTTTTTTCTTTCTTTCTTTTTTTCTTTCTTTTTTTTTTTTCTTTTTTTCTTCTTTTTTACTTCGAGAATTATTAGATAGATATAATTTGTTTTATTACATTTCTGTTCTTCAGCGTTGTGTGTGAGATCTCATTTTCATGGGATATTTTATTTATCCCTCTTTTCTCCTCGTTGCATCTTATCGTATCCACGTGCATTAAAAGTAATCATAGCTTTTTGGCTAAATAACTCAATTAACTTCTTATCTGAAAATCCCGTTCCGTCTCTTCTCACACGTCTTGCTTGAAATGCGCATCGCTCGTTTTTCTATAGAGAATTTTCCATTCTTTTATCGTTGCCACAATCCCAGCTTGATGCAATTGTTATGCGTAAAGCTTTACCTTACTCCAACACAAAGCCCAAAGGTGGAAAGACAGATTCTACTGAGCCGTTCATCTCGTTTGGGAGAAGTTAATGGTCTTAGTAATACTCACTTTTATCTCGAGATCTAC
>CM042157.1:20039795-20064299 GCA_023376005.1 Doryteuthis pealeii
ATGAGCATCATAAATTGTGAACGTTCCTCTAGCCGGAAATTTGAATTAGGGCCGTTGATTTAAAATCATGGGGTCTATGGAATGTTACCGGCAATGGACGGTTAAATAGCTGGACCTCTTGAAAAAGGCGCGCGACTGGGCACCATGAAAATAAGTTTTGGTTGCAGATTCCACCCGGCTTTCAAGGAGCGTAGACATGTTGTCAGCTCGGGGTTCCTCTATCCCCTCTCCCATGCGGCGGTACCAATATGGACAGGGTTGAAAATAAAAGCTTCATCAAGTACAACCAAGTCTTGTTGTTAATTAATTATTAAACAAGCATTGTCTTGCCCTGTAAGAAGAATCCACGAACAAGAAAGAAAATCAACCTAGCCAAAAGATCAGCCCAGAGAAAATAGCTGACGACCTAGACACAGTAAGCGATGTGTTAGGGGACAAAGTACAGTAGACATAAAGTAGGTGTTCAGTTTATAATATACGTATTATCAACAATTGGACACTGACTTTGTGCCCGATTTATATTATGTAAAATGTAAATTACGGAATATATTGTTACACATTTCTATATTTTATTCTTTTAAATTTCTAATTTCGGAAGGAATATCTTTTCATTCCAATTTTTGGGATAGTATTTTGCTTTTTTATTTTTTGTTTATAATGGTTTGTTGTAGAAACAAGTCAGCCATTATCGAAATGTATAAACTGAAAAATGGACAGAAAGTCAGGGTCCTGTTTTCATTAAATCTAAATTGTAAATTGAACATCAAGTGTCATAAAATCGGACATAAAATGAATGTCCAGTTATGTTATTAAATCTATTGTAAACAGAACCCCAATTTTATGGTCACCTTATGCTAGTCTTATTTTTAAAATGAACATTTTCAGAAATAGAAAAAATTCCGAAAGAAGTGTAATCAAGTAAGAACTATCATCTCTATCATCTCTCTCTCTCTCTCTCTCTCTCTCTCTCTCTCCTCTCATATACTAGAGAACTCTCTCACCGTTTATATACTCGGCGTTGTGGGAAGCGCATGGTGTAATGGTTAAAGTCATGGGAAATGGACTCGTCGCCCCGAGTTCAATTCCTGGATGTGGTAATTGCATTTCACTTAGCGCTAATACCTTTGGGAAAGGTATGAATCCTACTCTCCCTCCAGCTATGGGTAAAAAGCAGGGAAGACTGGACTCTTTAACCTTGGTTAGGCAACCGGTCTAGGAGAAGGAAAACTCTGAATTCAAACCTGTTAAACTCCGCTTAAGAAATTGACCTTGTGTCACATCCTGCTCGTGCGGAGGGGTTGGTAAATGCATACATACTCGACGTTGAACACGAGTATATAACAGATGACCAATACAGGCGACCTTGCCTCAGATCCTACCCCTTAGCTCTGTAGTTTTAATCAAAATAAATCGCCTCCCGCCTGTTACACCTTTCTCATTATCCACTGGCAACGCCAATGTCTTTCATGGGTCATCACGTGTGTGAACAGTATCGCTCCTTCTCATCTGCTGACATCAACTAGAACGCCACACTCTGTTGATAACAAAGCGTTGGGGATGGGGACAAGTGTACGAATTACTCTAGTCCCTTGGATAATTTTATTCTTAAGCCTGTGGTATTGGAGACGGCATGACCATATGGTGACGACATCCGACCTCCTCTTGGCGGAAATCGAGCGTCGTTTATGTGTTAATTCAATATGGCGCCATCTACGTATTATCGTAATAATAATAATAATAATAATAATAATAATAATATATATATATATATATATATATATATATATATATATATAGAAAAAAATGAGTAAAGAAAAGAAATGTAGATGGATAAAAATGAATTTTATCGATATAACTTTTAATCGATATCACTTACACATGTGTTTCGGTCTGTTTATCAAAATGTATACGGATTTATGTTATTATTATTATTAAAATAATCAGATGGAGTTGAAATGATCATGATAATAATAATAGGAAAAATGCATAAAATGTTCCGTACACAGATTTTGCCGACCTTCATCAGAGTGGTATTTTTATTTTTTGATGAAGGTCGGCAAAATCTGTGTACGGAACATTTTATACATTTTTCCTATTATTATCATCATCATCATTTCAACTCCATCTGATTATTTTAATAATAATAACGTAAATCTGTAGGTTTTAGTGTATTTAAACATATATTGTTGAAAACAGTCTAGCTGTTACACAAGCAGAAACATAGCTGTATAAAAGCAATTTAGTAGTACAGGCAAACAATAAGCATACACAGCATACAACATCTCATTAGCAGGAAATAATAATAATAATAAAATTAATAATAATAATGATAATGATAATAATAGTAGTAATAATATATAATATAATACTACCAGCAATGAAATAACGATGCATGGCGTTTGGGGTATGTAAAAGTACTGAGCGTAAGCTGGGTTAGTGAGCATCATAGAGATTAGCCAAGGTCTACGGGAGGTCTTAAAGGTCACCTATGATGTATAAGACGCAGGGCAATTTTTTTAGCCAAAATTTTGGAAAAAAAAAGTGCGACCTATATGCCGTCAAATACGGTAAGTCGCAGGGGTGGCCTAATGTTTGTTATCTACCAGACAGTGAAAAAGATAGACAAATGCCTGGACCATAATAGAGAATTGAAGAAAAACTGTGGAATATGAGAGTGAAGGTGAGTGTTGGCCGAATCTGTTCTGCCAGCAAGACATGATGATGATGAAGTAAAATACTAGAATTGAAAATCTTGATAATTTTAAATAATCCCTACTTTTAGAAATTAAAACTTACTCCATGACATATTCTATGAACAGCCTTTCACTTTTCTGTTTTCTTTTGAAAAGGAGAAAGAACATTTTTAGATTTTCTTTCGATTACACCAAGTATCGTTGCGTCGAACAAATTGGCAAGTTTTTTTCCCCCCGAATATACCTATTGAGAAAGGCTATTATCTAAAGTCTTCAAACGTTCGAACGAGGCGCATGCACTTGGCGACCTTAAGACGAGGAACGTAAAGTGAATTGAAAAGTGGTAAAAAGAAATGAATTGTTATGTAAAAAGAAGAACTGTATTCTTCTCGGTTGTTCGGGCAATGAAGAAAACGTGATTCAGTTCGATTTAATAGTAAAGCCCGCGAACAGCAAGTTCTTGCTCAATTATGGCAAAGAAAGAAATGTTCTGACACAAGTTGAGAGACCCTTTGGAGAGTGTCGTCGACGTTGATTTAAAAAAATATCTCTTCTTCTTCTTCTTCTTCTCTTCTTCTTCTTCTTCTTCTTCTTCTTCTTCTTCTTCTTCTTCTTCTTCTTATCTTATTCTTATTCTTTATTATTATTATTATTATATTATTATTATTATTATTATTATTATTACTAGCAAATATATGCACCCTCCGGGTGCAAGTATTTAAGTTTTAATTTAATAAAATATTGTATTAAATTAGAAAGGCCAATGAAACTAAATAAGAATACAGATAAAAAGATTTGAAACAAAGGGAGTATAGTAAAAGATTTGAAATAGAGGGAGTATAATAAAAAATGGAACAACTGAAACTTACTCTTCCATCACTCTCGTCTTTCATTGTTATTTTTTCTAATTTAAGTATTTAGTTATAAGAGGAAGTAAAGAATAAAATGACAGTTATTTTATCTTGTTAATGGATTTCATTTAAGATTAATTGAAGAGATTTTTGCTTATATTCATTAAAATAAAACCAAACAGTTAGAAATTAATAATACTAAACACATATTTATTAAATTCGATTTTTTAATACTAATATGCAAATTAGCCTTCCCGTTCACACTGTAAACCGCTATTTTGTTGTATATATAAATATAATTGCATGTTGTCAGTATGGAGACATAGTTAACAGTATTAATAATGTAAGATAATTTTTATTAATAATTGAGGTTTAGATAAAAATAAAATCATGGAGAATGTGATGTCAATAACTAAGAGAATTGTGACTTGAGTAGGAATATAGTTTCGGTTACAGACAGAAAAACACACAATCTCCATTATAATAAGATTATTATGAGTTTTTCACACCAGCGTTAGCTACAACCTACTTGGACTCAACATTCTTCTTCTTCTTCTTCATTTTACCTTTTCTTCATTATTGTCTTACTTTCTTTCTTTCTTTCTTTATTTATTTCTTCTTCTTCTTCTTCTTCTTCTTCTTCTTCTTCTTCTTCTTCGTTATTTTCCCTCTTCTTCATTATTGTCTTTCTTTCTTTCTTCTTCTTCTTCTTCATTAAATTCCTTTCATTCTTTTCTTTATCACGACTTCCATCGACTTCTTTATTTTTCCTTCTTTCATCAATTCCTTTCTTTCTTTTCATGCTTGTCCTTTCTTTCTTTCTTTTCTTCTTTCTTCCTTTCTTTCTTTCTTTTTATTATTGTCTCTTCTTCTTTTCTTATTCGTATTTTTCTTTCTTCTTAATCTTGTCACTCTTTCTTCCTTCTTTATGCTTCTCTTTTTATTATTTTTTCTCAATCTTTTCGAACTTATATTTCTTTCATTCTTTGAATACTTGTAAATCCTCGTTCTTTCTTTCAGTCTTTCTTTCTTTCTATCTTTCTTTCAGTCTGTCTTTCTTTCTATCTTTCTTTCTGTCTGTCTTTCTTTCTATCTTTCTTTCTGTCTTTCTTTTTTCTTCTTTTTTCTTCTTTCTTTCTTTCTATCTTTCTTTCTTTGTTTGTTTCTTTCTATCTTTGTTTGTTTCTTTCTATCTTTCTTTCTTTCTTTCTTTCTTTCTTTCTTTCTTATCATGTCTGTATTTTTATTTCTTCACACTGTTATCTTCATTTCTTTCAATGCTTATCACTCTATCTCTTTCTTTCTTTCTTTCTTTCTTTTTCATGATTGACTTTTTTTCTTCCTTCTTATTCCTATATTTCCTTCACTCTCTTTAATCTTAACATTAAGAAGAATTTCCTTTTAACAAACACGAAGATCTCGCTGACAAGTAAGTTTTGTGAGTATCTCTTACAAAACACTTTTTCGTTGATAAAACAGCGGTTAAAAAACTCTTAAATTTTCAATTTAACCATTTTTTTTTATCGCACCTTGTTTTTCAAGATAGGTGTTCCTAATTTAACAAATTATAAGAATTTAGGTGATATAGTTGTCTGTGGAAACTAGCTTTAGTCTTCGAAGCACTTACAGTCAAGTCACGCTCAAAGCAGCTGTTCCCTCGAGATCACCAAAGTTAAACAGTAATGAGCCTGTTTAATATTTAGATATGTGATCACATAAGCAACAAAAGGTATAGTAAACAAAATGAGCTCTATGTACCATATCTAAGCTCCACATGTTGATGATGTAAAAAAAGAAAAAAAGAAGAAAAATAACAAGTATATGAAGTAAAAATTAGTTCCAGAAACACAAGAGCCCCCAAACAGAACATTCTGAAAATACATAGATTTCAGTTTTAACCGTCGTGAGACAGGTTAGTTTTATCCTACCGATCGGCACGTGTGTTACGTCGGCCGTGGCCACGGCTATCCCGTCCAGTACGAGAGGAACCGCGGGATCGGAGCAACGGTTCGCGTGTTCGCTAGAACGAGCGGCGGTGCTATGCTGCCTCCGCGCGATAACGGCTGAAAGCCTCTAAGCCGGAACCGCGACCGGAATCAGGAAGTTTCGTCGACTGAAAATTTCCACAAAATGGGAATCAAAGTATAAAAAGAAAACAAAAAAAGGGAAACAAATTATGAAATGCACAATGAACAGAAATCTTATTATAATGGAGATTGTGGGTTTGTATGTCTGTAACCGAAACTATATTACTATTCAATTCACAATTCCCTTTGTTATTTACATTCTCCATGATTTTATTTTTATTTAAACCTCAATTATTAGTAAAATTGTTTTACATCATTAAGACTGTTAACAATATCTACATACTAATAACATGCAATTATATTTATATATTCAACGAAATAGCGGTTTACAGTGTGAATGGGAAGGCTAATTTGCATATTCTTTAAAAAATTGATTTTAATAAATATATGCTTAGTATTATTTATTTCTAATTGTTTGGTTTTATCTTAATAAATATGAGCAAAAATCTCGGGGATAAATCTTAACAGAAATCTATTAACATAAAGAAATAACTGTAATTTTATTCTTTTCTTCCTATTTTAACTAAATAGTTAAATTAGGGAAATTTACCACTGAAAGACGGGAGTAAGGGTAAATGGTGGAACAGTTAGTTTCAAAGTTGTTCTATTTTCCGATTATACCCCCTCAGTTCCAAATATTTTTATCTGAATTTTTATTCAGTTTCATTAGCCTTTTTAATTTAACATTATATTTTATTATATTAAAACTTGAATACTTGCACCCGGAGGGTGCATATATTTGCTAGTATGATTAAAATAAAAAAAAAATTCATATTGTGAAATCTTTTTTTAATTGTATGACTCTTGCATGTGTTCTTCCTGTGAATGATTGTATAGAAGAACCCCTTTTTTAAGAAAATATTTGAAGCAAAATACATTCCTTTTGAAAAAAAAAACATAATGAAAAATGCTTAAAATAAATTTAAAAAAAAATTTTTTTTAGATGATTTGTCTATAGCAGTGGTTGTTATTTCCTAGTTGAGTAACATGATATTATAGGGTGACCCAGAAAAAAACAGAACCAAAATTATTTATTTACCCATTATACTAACCCTAAACCCCAACCCCAACCCTAACCTTAACCCTAACTCTAAACACTAACCCTAAACTTAGCACCCCCTAGTTGAGTAACATAATATGGGTCACAGAGTGACCCAGAAAAAACAGAACCCACACATTTTGTAATAAAACTGTTAATTTTAAAATGTTTTTTAAGTTTAAGTCCAAAGAGGGTTAGGGTTGGGGTTAGGGTTAGTTTAATGGGAAAACTAATAAATAATTTCGGTTCTGTTCCTGGGTCATTCATGTTACTCAACTAGGAAATAACCGCAGCGGTTCTCAACCATTTTAGTACCATGCCCCACTTTTTTTATCACAAATTTCTTCATGTATTGTTATATCATACTAAACAATTAACGGGTGGGGGACCCGTTAATTGTTTAGTATGATATAACAATATTAGTTTTGAAGAAGTATAACATAAAAAAATGTATCTTTCAAATAAAACTAAAGGTTTTAACTTCAAATTTAATCAAATATAATCCATTTTATAATGTGTATAATTGCGGTTGAGGGCAACAGATGCAGAACTGCAAAGTTAAACAAGTCAGAAGCCACGCATATAGCTGGTGACAGATGCACGATAACATTAGTGGGTGAACACTTGACTAGATTGCACAAGCTGTTGTGTTCAGCTAGGTTGTAATTACAATTTTACCCTATAAATTTATAATTTTTACCCATATAGGGTAAAATAAAAAAAGTTTGATATTACTATAGTTTTCCTATTGCCCCCACTATTATTATTGAATTGTCTCCCCACCCCCTCCGTGGTGCGTAGGTCCGATGTTGGGAATCACTGGTCTATAGAGAATTATTGTCATCAAAGCAGCATAATTAACGTCTAAACAGCATTTCTGGTGTCAAGGCATCATTATCATTATGAGAAAATTGAGGATTTAAATGAAAATTTGTTATCATACCTCATTTCTCAGTATTTCAATACTTAGATTTCTGGCCATTTAAGCAACAGTAGATAGTGTAAACAACATGGGGTTTATTTATCATATCTAAGTGCCAAATCTAAAAGCTTAGTAAATATAAACAAATCTGAGCCTTAGCAGTAAGTAAACTCGTCGGGGCGGCCTAAAGTCGGTATCAGCCATGCAGCGAGGGAGTCTATCCCCTTTTCACCAGCGCTAGACCTAGGAGATTATTTTAGCGTCGGAAGTGGAGCACCATACCTACCATCAGCTCCTTACAGGGAATATAAGCAATTATGTACAACTCTCATGACAAGGGGGGTGGTAATTAGATAACCTTATGAGGAGTCGATTCATATCCTAAACGTAATCCTATAATTAGTAAAAGTAAGTAAAGTCATCGGAGTGGCCTAAAGGTATCAGCCATACAGCGAAGGAGTCTATCCCCTTTTCACTAGCGCTAGACCAAGGAGATTATTTTAACGTCGGGGGTGGAGCGCCACACCTACCATCAGCTCCTTACTTTACCGCACAGTTCCCTGTGCTACTCATACGCTGAGTTGGCGCGGGCGGGTATCGAACACAGAACCTTGTGGTTTCTAGCCGAACGCTCTACCGACTGAGCTAACCCAGTACTTAAGGTCAACTCACGTACTAAGTGAGTCGTGCTATTACGTTCACTTTCGGACTAATATTCTTTAAAAAGTCATGATCCCTTGCAATGGGTTAAATGACACCATTACTGTTATTCAACAAGAATGGCTTTGGCATTAAATAACCCATGAAAGTTTATATGCAATTAGATAAAGAAACAAAACCTAGCCAAATATTAATAAATAAAAACTGAGTTTTAGCGGTAACGTATTCATAGGCATTCCCGCTTGCTTATTGGTGTAACGTTAATTGTTTATGTTCTAGCATCTTTGGTTAAAGGTGGTAAGTACTGGGTTTATTACCCGGTGTCTGTGGCGCTCTTGAAGGGGAACTGTTATATATTCGTTCCTCTTCGGATATATAAACGAGGAGAGGCTAGCACTGTCAAAAGTTAGGGGCTGTTCATTACAGGTAATATATGATAAAAAAAAAACACTTTTTTAAAGCTAAAAATTTAGGGCTCATTCATTACTACAGTATATACAAGATATATAAGTATATGATTATTTTAAGAACAATGTCTTTTTTATTTTCAATATTTACGAATTTGCAGCCAATAAAATGCAAATCTGATGAAAATAGATTCTAACTTGTTTATTCTGTCTCATTACTTTTTTGTGGGAAAAATAGACGATTAAATTCTCATTATTTAAGTATTATATGATAACATTATTAAAAATTATTACCATTATTATCACTATTACTATTATTATCACTACTATCATTTATCATTATTAACATTATTTTATCACTATAACTACTATTATTATTATTATTATTATTATTATTATTATTATTATTATTATTATTATCATCATCATCATTTATCATTATTAACATTCTTTTATCACTATAACTGCTATTATTATTATTATTATTATTATTATTATTATTGGTCGCCCCCTACTGCGATTCAAGGACGTCTGGAAAAATGATCTCAGGTGCTTTGGCATTGTCCCTTCCAGCTGGGAAAATTTGGCTCGAGACCGCCCTCAGTGGCGGCAGAATCTCCATAGAGGACTGTACATGTCAGAATTCACCTTGATACAACATCATGAAGCTAAGAGGTCCATAAGAAAGCAACGGCAATCTACAGGGACAACCTACAAATGCAAAATCTGTGGTCGATAATGTTTCTCAAACATAGGACTTCATAGTCACAGGAGACGCTGCAACTTCAGGGGCACACAAAAACTTTTATCATAGTCTTCTGAGACTGAATTGCCAATGAATGATATGATAACAAGTCTAACGAAACTACTAGAGAGATAGCAGTGAATACTTTTAACTAATTACAGTTTACAACAATATACAATATATATTTTTGTGGGAAAAATAGACGATTAAATTCTCATTATTTAGGTATTATATGAGAACAAGTCCAACGAAACTACTAAAGAAATAGTAGTGAATACTTTTAACTAATTACAGTTTACAACAATATACAATATATATTTTTGTGGGAAAAATAGACGATTAAATTCTCATTATTTAGGTATGATATGATAACAAGTCCAACGAAACTACTAAAGAAATAGTAGTGAATACTTTTAACTAATTACAGTTTACAACAATATACAATATATATTTTTGTGGGAAAAATAGACGATTAAATTCTCATTATTTAGGTATTATATGATAACAAGTCCAACAAAACTACTAAAGAAATAGTAGTGAATACTTTTAACTAATTACAGTTTACAACAATATACAATATATATTTTTGTGGGAAAAATAGACGATTAAATTCTCATTATTTAGGTATTATATGATAACAAGTCCAACAAAACTACTAAAGAAATAGTAGTGAATACTTTTAACTAATTACAGTTTACAACAATATACAATATATATTTTTGTGGGAAAAAAGGACGATTAAATTCTCATTATTTAGGTATTATATGATAACAAGTCCAACAAAACTACTAAAGAAATAGTAGTGTATACTTTTAACTAATTACAGTTTACAACAATATACAATATATATTTTTCTTGGGTTTCTTCATAGGATTTACCGTCTGCATTCAGGTTTTGAAGATTTTGTTTACTTTAAAGTTTTCTTTAAATTACATTTTTATTTATAAGTTCCTCAGCTGTGCATATGTCTTTATTTAATTTGTTATAAATTTAAATTTTTTAAATTCTCACCATTTTTTCATCACACCTCGTTTTTCATGTTTTCATTTTGTTTTTCCTAATTTTACAACATCTAAAGAGATCAAATACGATAGAGTTGTCTACAGAAACTAACTGAGTCTTAGCAGTAACATGATCATTATTTTACATAGTTATACATTTACCAACCCCTCCGCACGAGCAGGATGTGACACAAGGTCAATTTCTTAAGCGGAGTTCAACAGGTTTGAATTCAGAGTTTTCCTTCTCCTAGACCAGTTGCCTAACCAAGGTTAAAGAGCCTAGTCTGTCCTACTATTTATCCATGGCTGGAGGGAGAGTAGGATTCATACCTTTCACAAAGGTATTAGCGCTAAGTGAAATGCAATTACCACATCCAGGATTTGAACTCGGGGCGACGAGTCCATTTCCCATGTCTTTAACCTTTTAACCATTAATTATTAGTTTACATAGTTTATAATTTGAAGCTGTATGTCTGCATCACTCGGAACCTAACAAAGCGCCTTGGGAATAAGCTAGATGGGGGCTGCTCAAGAATGCTGCGTGCGGTCTTAAACAAGTCGTGGAAACAGTACCCTACAGTGAAGCAGCTGTATGGTCACCTACCCCCTATCTTACAAACCATCCGAGTAAGACGGACAAGGTATGCTGGACACTGCTGGAGAAGCAGGGACGGGCTCATAAGCGACGTTCTCCTGTGGAAGCCAACACTTGGGCGTGCTAGGACCTACATTGACAGACTCTGCGAGGATACTGGATGCCGGACGGTAGACCCCCATGGTACAATGAATAATAGAGAAGGTTGGCGAGAGATAGTCATGGATATCCGTGTTTGGTCACCTGCCCCCCACCCCATCTTACAAACCACCCGAGTGAGAAATGAAAGAAGGAAGGAAAGAAGGAAATAAGGAAGGAAGGAAGAGTGATAGAAAGGACGCGGAAAGAACAAAGCAGGGAAATAACAATTGAATAAAATTTGAAAGGAAGGAGGGAATGACAAATAGTCGAAGGATGAATAAAGAAAGAGAACGATAGGTCTAGGTTTGGTTTGGTTGTTTTGTTTACGGCATATCAACCTCGGTGGGTCATTTAATGCCGATAAAGTTTTGAAATAAATTCATTCTTAATGGATAATCAGTTTTGTTTATAAACCTGTTTTACTATTTAACCCAGAGATGGGACCCTAACAGGTACTACCACTCCGAGTCAAAGTGGACCAGAGAGCAATGGTGATGAAGGCGTGCTCCACATTCCCCAAACCTGGGACCTCACCATCAGATAGAGTTTAACGTCATTCCCAGGATATGTAGACCCTCAACCATCACCTTCTAGCACCCATATGATAGAGAAGGTTGTCGGGAGATAGTCATGGATATCCGTGCTAATTGCGCGACATGATGATGATGATGATGATGATGATGATGATTTGAAGTTAGAATTTTGTGGCCATTTTTAGGCTTCAAGTGAGAGCAATTTACAGTGGAGATCCCTTGTGTTAAACAGAGCGCGATCTTTAGTGACGAATCCTTTGGTTGTTCCTCAGTGTCCCTTAGTGTTGGTAAAATCCTTCTGCCCTGGTCTCCTTTAGTATTGATTAGAATCCTTCGGTTGAGCAAAGTCCTTGGTTGCAGGTACGTTCGGTAAGTGCGAATACGTACAAATAAACGCTTTTCCAGATCGGCGATTAAATAGTTAACTAACCACGTATTCGAGCTGTTGATTGGCTAGATTTAATTCATCTGCATACGCCAAGTCTATAAGTTTAAGTGGTGGTCTCCAGTTTAGTGTTGGGTAGAATCCTTTGGTTGAGCAGAGTTCTGAGTCGCAGATCCGTTCGGCTGTGTTGAATAAGTGCAAATGAACGGCTTTCCAGATCGGCGATTATATAGTTAACTAACCACATATTCGAGCTGTTGATTGGCTAGATTTCACCATGTGCCCAAGCCGAGTCGATAAGTTTAAGTGGTAGATTCTAGTACATCTTATATACCAAAATATTCCAACAGTCTTCAGAAAAGAAAATTGAGTCTTAGCAGTAACAGGATCATTAGTTTAAATTATAATTCGAAGTTAGGAAATATGTTATTTGCTTGGAGACATATTCTGTACTTGACCAACTTTGGTCATATTCCGAAAATAATGGAATTATTCATGAGGCTTGAATTGACTTATTAATAGCGAACAATTGAATATTAAATTCAAACAATCGCAATAGAATGAATTTATATTAACTCTTAGGGTAATCCATTTGCTGTGAAACCAAATAAGTGCAAATTGAAGAAAAAATGAATGAAAATCTTGTGTGTGGGAAAAAGGAAGGAAGGAAGGAAAAATGAATTTGAAGGAAAAAGAGGAAGAAAGAGAAGAAATATGAAGGAAGAAAGATAAGCAATAAAAATGAGTAAACGAGCAGAGTGTGGAAATAAAAGAGAAAAAAAAGAAGAAAAAAAAGAAAGATGTATTGTCTGGTAAGGAAGGAAGTAAAAAGGAACTAAAAAGCGGAAGTGAATATAGGAAAATAAAAAGAAAGATTTTTAAAAAAACAAAAAAAAACAAAATGAAGAAACGGGAATAGTTATAAAAAAAGAGAATGAAAGAGAGAGAGAGAGAGAGAGAGAGAGAGAGAGAGAGAGAGAGAGAGAGATCAGTGAATCCGAACACAATTACATAAATACGAGTCTAATCACAAAATTGTTAATTTTCATTATGAAAAATAGAATATACTGTTTTTATTACGATCATAGAATTTTGCACCGCTAATACTTCTTTAAACAAACACACATACATGCATACTTACCGAAAGACATACGGACATACTACTTCTGTTATATATATATATATATATATATATATATATATATATATATATATATATATATATATATATATATATTTGCCGGCCATAAAGCAATAGAGGCTAGCGGCTTCTTATTTTCTGTGATAAATTATTTTTCCTCAAACTAACAAAATCCCTGATGAAGATCTATCGAAACAGATCGAAATAAACATTACTTGTATATAAACTTATGTTTACCTTAGTTTATGTGTCGTTCTGCATTAGCTTTTTCATTACCTTTCGTGAGTCTTTATCCAAAAGAAAATCCGTACTTTTCACTAGATATTGTAGATATCTCGAAACTCAATTTGAAGACTTTTATCCAGTATTTACGAAAGTAATACTGTAGTCGTTCGCATAATTCTTTGCCGCTGTGATTTTAAAAATCCTGACGGTAATTTTTTCGTACGAAATCCTTGAATCAAATTTCTCACTTCGTCACTTTTATGTTATTGCATTAAATATTTTTCGTGAGTTCGTCATTAGACCTTTTAGAAGGTCGTTCATCCTCGTTTGCCAACTGTTGTCTTGGAAATACATAAACGAGAAGGTTGAGTGGTTGTAATAATAATTTATTACATAATAGGCTTCGCCGGCAAGGTAAAAAGTCTCTTGGTAAGATTACTTGGAAAGTTGTCGCACGTGTGTTTGGAGATCAACTCGCATCACTCTGAGCTAATCCACTGTTGCTCTTTATACACGTATCTCATTTGCATACGTGAGGGTTACTTCTCTTTACAACAATTAGTAAATATATCCTATGAACTTTGGATTTTTCCTGGATCGAATTTTATATGATATTGAATGAGTATTGGGTCACAAATATAACATTAGGTTCACTTTCGGACTACTACCCTTCGTATGAATCCCCTGATTCCTTTTATTTGTGGGTTAAATAGAACCACCACTGTTCTTCTAAAAGGACGGATTTGGCATAAGATAACCCACGATAGTTAATATGCCATTAAACAGAAAAAATAAAACCTAACCTTTCATATTTATTCACTTTTGCTTTCGATTTCTTTGTTTTATTCCCTTCTTCATTTCTTCTCTTCCTTACCTTCATTCCTTCCAGACAGACAGACAGACAGAGACTGGTGTCGATGAAGGAGGGAAGAAAAAGTAATCAAAGGAAGAAAATGAAAACAGTAGAAAGAAATAAAGGAATGAAAAATCCATTGAAATATGAATAATGACGAAAAGGCAGAATGAAAAATATAGTGACAGAACAAATGAAAGAAAGTACAGAAGGAAATAGAACTATAAAAAATGAAAAAGAGAAAGAAAGAAAGAAAGAAAGAAAGAAAGAAAGAAATCATTAAACAAATTTTATTTAGGAAAAAGGAATTAAAAAGAAAAATGTTAAAATAGAGGAAAAATTAGGAATGGAAAAAAAGAATAGAGGAATAATAAAGAAAAAAAGAAAGATGAAAATGGTGGAGCCGCCCCCCCCCCAAAAAAAAAAAAGAAAAAAGAAATACTAGAGTAATAAAGAGGAAAAGAAAACGATACAGTGCTAAAAGAAAGAAAGAAAAAAAGAAAGAGTAAAAGAAAGAATGAAAGTATTGTAACTAGAAAGGAAGAACGAAGAATAGAATTACAAAGAAGGGAAAATAGAGAAGAAGAAAAAGAATTCCTCTGAATGTTTGAGATGAGGCTTGACGATTAGTGTTATTTGCGTTATTCGGACTATTGTCCCCATCTTCATTGTTATTTGTACAAGAAATACCTGAAGAAGGCCGGAGGGTATATCGACCGAAACGTTGTACAAATAACAATGAAGACAATATAGTTCGAATAACGCAGATAATACTAAGAAAAAGAATGAATGAAAAAATGAGGAGACGAGAATGGTTGGTTGGTTGGCATCCTTACGTGTACTAAAGACGATGGCGTAGTGTCCACTTTGTTTTATTCTCAACTGTCGACAGTAGTGTAATTTCCGTGCCTGTTAAATTTCTTTACAATCCATTAAATTTTGTAGTTACAAAGCATTTTTTCTTTTTCCTTATGAAACAACCAAATTCTTCCTGGCCACACCGCTATATATATTGTACTATGTTTTTAGCATCCTTCCGTCTATTGAAGACAATGGCGTAGTGTCCACTTTTTAATTCTCAGCTGTTGACAGTAGTGTAATTTCTGTGCCTGTTAAATTTCTTTACAATCCATTAACTTTCATAGTTACCAAGCACTTTCTCCCGACCACACCGTTATATATATGTGTACTATGAAGACGATGGCGTAGTGTCCACTTTTTAAAATCTTCAACTGCATGAATAGCTGAACAGACCAATTTTTGAATGGCAATCTCTGGTGCAGGATTGGGAAAAAACGGTGATGCTTGCTGGAGATGCTGTTGTCTCTCCTTCCTTCTGGCTCTCTTTTCTGTGGCGGCTTCTTTCCTTTCTTTTTCACTCCTTTTGATTCCTTGCTAGATGAGGAGGCGCTAGGTCGTACGGTCTTCTGAATAAGCCTCCCATGTGTTGATATCTATGTGGTATGTCTTCATATCCCTCTTGCAGACATCTTTAAAGCGCAGGGGGGTCTCCCTTCCGGTCGGTGCCCTCTATTAACTCAACATACAGTAGGTCTTTGGGGATGAAAAATGAATGAAAAAATGAGGAGACGAGAATAGAGGAATGTTAATGAAAGAAACTGAAAAAGAAAATCAGATAGTGATGAAAAATAATGAAAAGTGATGAATGAGAAAAAGGAAAAAAAGCACAAAATGAATAACAAAACAAATAAAGAAAGACAGAAAGACAGAAATAATGAAAAATATGAAGGAAAAGGAATTGCGGAAAAGAAAGAGAAAACTGGGGATTGAAAAATGAGGAATTTAAAAAAGATACGAACAATGTTATTGTGTTGTATATTGTACGAGCGAAACAAAGAAAAGACGACAAAAATAACAAAGGACTTTTTCCCGGTAAAACGAACAAAGAAGTTAAAAAACGGAAGCGAGGTTTTCCGGTCAAAGAAGCAGGTAGAAGATAAAGAAATATATAACAAAGGTCCGTTATCAGATCAAAAGATAAAGATGCGTAGGCGTTTCGACAATACAAAAGCTAGAGGGCAGTCAATCGAGAGTCAGTCAGACAGGAGACAGCGAACAGAGCACAAGGAGCAGTGAGCCCCCCCCCCCTTCCACGTCACCAACGCTAGTCATCCCAGAAGCAGAGTAGTAGTCATCGTCAACCCTTGGGCAGTTCCCATTGTCAACGCTCGCCACCCATTAACGTACAGCCGAGAAGAAGAAATAGTCAAAACTCCTACTATAGAGTATGTTTTGTGATTTCATTAAGCGACCACTACATATATCGTCTAGGGTTAGTGACGATACCCGCTACGTATGCAGATACACGAAGTAGGACCGTGAATTTGAAACCAGTACTAACGTACACGATTTAGCAGCGTGAATTTGAAGCCGCTATATAAATATAGACCCTGATGCCAGTATGCAACATATTGCTATTTCAGTATATAACTATTGAATCATGAATTTATTGTTTTACAAAAGTAGAATACTTTAAAATAATAGAAAATAAGATTAATGAATAGATGAATAAATAAAGATACAAAAATAGTAAGAAAAGAAAGAAAAAAAGAAAGAAAGAGGCTCAAATAGGAAAAAGAGAAACATCGAAAAAAAAGAAAGAATAAATTAAAGAAAGAGGCAAAAATAAGGCAGAGAGAAAGAAAGAAAGAAATTATTAAAACTGGACAAGAAAAATATAGAAAGAAAACAGAAATGAGATTAAATAGAATACAAAAAAAAATAAAATAAAAAAATTGAGTTATTAAATATATAAACATACAGACTAAAAGATAGAAGACGATAAATCAACCCATTAGCATTTTTGAAGTTTACTTTGAAAATTTGAAAAAAAAAAAGGATGATTTTTCCCGCCGTTCGGCGCGCCTAATTGTCGATCTTTTATTTAATAAATCCTTTTAGGAATTACATTATTTATAATATGAATGTATAGCTTTATTTCTTTATTTGTCTTTTTTTTAAAATAAAATTATCAGCGAAAGCAGGTTATTGTAAATAAAGGACTTTGATCAGATTTAAGCCAAAAAAGTGCGAATTCCGATGAGCGCTTGAAAGGAAACAAAAGAATCGTGAGGAAACATTAATGAATAAAAAAAGAATTTGAATGAAGAGCTCCAAGGAAAATTTAACAAAAGTCGTCTCTTAAAATAGAATAAAAGATTTAAAGATAAAAGAAAGGAGGGGGAGGAATTGTAGAGTGAGATGAAGGAGAAGGTGGGAGTTGGATGACTACGGTGGAATAGGATGAAGGAAAGGAAGTGGTGGAGGAGGGAAAGAATAAGTGAATAAAATGAGAAGAAGAACTGAAGAATGAATGAATGAATGAAGGAAGGAAGGAAGGAAGGAAGGAAGGAAAGAAGAGAGATAGAAAGGACGCGGAAAGAACAAAGCCGAGAAAGAAAAATTGAATAAAATTTGAAAGGAAGGAGGGAATGACAAATAATCGAAGGATGAATAAAGAAAGAGAACGATAGGTCTAGGTTTGGTTTGGTTGTTTTGTTTTACGGCATATCAACCTCGGTGGTCATTTAATGCCGATAAAGTTTTGAAATAAATCAATTCTTAATGGATAATCAGTTTTGTTTATAAACCTGTTTTACTATTTAACCCATAGATGGGACCCTAACAGGCACTACCACTCCGGGTCAGAGTGGACCTGGGAGCAATGGTGATGAAACCAAACCTCCAAAACTGGAACCTCACCATCAGATAGAGTTTAACGTCATTCCCAGGACATGTAGACCCTCAGCGACCGCCTTCTAGCACCCATATGATAAAAAGGGGTTGGGGCTTGCCATAAGGGCAATAGGGTTGGGGGAATCATATAGGTGCTAGGGCTTGACGTGGCCAGATTGATCGGAGGGGGCCTCTCCAACCGCCCATCTAGCGCATTTCCCAAGCTGAATGGGATCATCAAGGGGACCCGTTTTGAATGCGTTTAGGTCATCAAGAGGTCCGTAACGACGGAGCTGAGAGACATATCAAAAGAATCTTCCACAGGAAGAGAAGCATGCAAAGAGAAGGATGGAAAGTGAATTACATTCAAGAGGAGACAACTTTAGAGAAAAACACATTTAGTTTGTTGTTTGATTTGTGCGTACTTGTTTCTTAGTTTTGGTTTTTGTACATGGCCCTATTGAATAGAAATAATTTTAAAGTTATCTATTTGACTCCTAGGTGAAACTGCAACAGGTACTACCGGTGTTGGTCAAGTGGACCTGAGAGTAATGGTAATGAAGGGGTACTCCACACTCCCAGATATAAAAAAGATATACAGGGTGCTACGAATTCATTAAGTCACATGAAAAAATAAATCATCTTATGTACATGGATGATATAAAGATCTTTGCAAAATGATAAAGAATTGGAAATGCTTGTATGAAACCTTTGTACAAACCATAAAAAACTGGTGAAATAAGAAACTAGAAGACGAACCAAGACCATCCATACCACGGTATTGTTGAGATCGTGTATGATACTTAGAAGGGTGCTGGAAACATGGGGAGACTTGTTGTCACTTAGATTTCCAATCAAAGACCACAAGAAGTGAAGATAGACCCAGGTGGCTGAGCAGTCCATGACTTGCAATATTCCTCTTTATGCTTTCTTGGGCTAGACGGTCGGTCGGAGAGGCCCCCCGATCAATCGGCTGGCCACGTCAAGCTCTAGCACCTATATCATTGCCCCAACCCAATTGCCCTTATAGCAACCCAATCCTTCTCATCATATGGGTGCTAGAAGGCGGTGGCTGAGGGTCTACATGTCTTGGGAAAGTCGTTAAACTCTATGTGATGGTGAGGTTCCAGTTCTGTAGGTTCGGGAGAATGTGGAGCACCCCTTCATCACCATTGCTCCATGGTCCACTCTGACCCGGAGTGGTAGTACCTCTTAGGGTCCCATCTATGAGTTGAATATAAAAACATGAGTTCATAAACAAAATTGTATTATGCATTAAGAATGAATTTATTTCACAACTTTGTCGGCATTAAATGACCCAGCGAGGTTGATATGCCGTAAAACAAACCAAACCAAAAAAGAAGTGAAATAATAATAACAGGAAAAACAATAGCCATAATGATAATGATAACAACATAAAGAAGAACAAAAATAAACATAACAACATTCTCTCTCTCTCTCTCTCTCTCTCTCTCTCTCTCTCTCTCTCTCTCTCTCTCTCTCTCTCTCTGATCTTGCTTTCTCTCTTTCTGTGATGCAACTCTCTCTCTCTCACTCTCAAACTTTCGGGCAGTCTTCCTGTTGGCTTATCTTACAATTTTTTTTCTAAACTGTCCTAAGCAAAAACAAAATCTTTTTCAGAAAATGTATCCGAATTTAAATACAATTTTTACATTTTGTACACACGGTAAATTATAACAAGAATAAGAAAATAAGAAAACTACTAGAAAGAAAAAGAAGAGAACAACAACAAAAAATTATAAGACAACTCAAACACCCCCACTAGCGGCAGTAGTAGCCAGAAAAAGAAAGAAAAACAAGTTGGATAAATGAAAAGAATGAAAATAAAAGAAGAACGAACACTAAGTAAAGAATTGGTTGACAAGAAAATCAAAGAGTAGTCGTCGTAGTTTTAAGCAGACAAAAAAGGAAAGAAGAATCTTTCCAAAAAGAATGGTTTAAGCAAATATAAAAGAACAAAATGGACAGAGAATCATAAAAGGGTAAACTGTTTAAAAAAGTTTCGTTGCATTCAAATATCTTTAAAATCGAGATAAGAAAATAGAAAAAAATAAGATATAAATTCAAGATATAAAACGTCTCGAACCAAATTAGTGTCTTCTCTATTATATCGCTTATTGAACAAATGAGAATGGAGGTTTGAAGTTTCCTGTGTGTCGTTGATAATCGATAGTAATTACTTAATTTCTAAAAAGCAATGTACCGTCTCCTTTTTATTACAACACAAAGAAAATCTGGTATTTAAGAGATATAGTCTAGTCTGACAGAAGGCTAAAATTGTTATGTTTATTTTTATATAAACATAAGATAAAGCTGGTGTGGCGGTGGCGAACCATGTGTAACGTTACGGGGTTAGTTTCTTTCACGTTACCAAATCGATATGTTACGTAGTGTTTTTTTTACTGCGTCTTCCAAGTGCACCAAAATGCACGCACTGTTAAATTCACCCAAGTCGCTGGACGCTTTCAAGTCATATATCTTCTGGGGTTTGTTTACAACTAACACGTAGCAGCAATCGTCTGTGGCCCGCAACCCTTCCTCCCTTCTTTTGGTCAAGGGAAAGATATCACTTACGCAGGCCGCGTGCTTTTCGTTACGGCCAATTTGACTTGTTGACAAGTATACACTTTAATGGCTTTCATTCATGAGTACGATTTCTTTGGCGTGTAGTAAATAAAGACGTGGACAGTATTTCTTGCTTTACATGAATTTATTTTCTCAATGAAAGTTATTGAGAGAGAGAGAGAGAGAGAGAGAGAGAGAGAGAGAGATAGTCGGCTTCCTTAAATATGTTTTTAGTAATGCTCTTAACTTCGTTCCAATTATCAGGCTTCACAATTCATCGACACCAGCCTCTGACTATTAACTCGGCCAAACCCCACGGCCGCAGACCAAAATTCAACTCGTCTTCCTCTTTCGGTCTCCAGGCTCAACTATTCCCTCTGTCTCCAGGACTTAACTGATTCAAAATCTAAGGTTTACTTATTATATAGAAAAATCTTACGATCTTTCTCGAATGTCCTAGAATCTTTAGAAGATTTTAATTGTACTACCAAACTACACGTGTCACTTAAGAGGTCAACGGGTCAACCATCCTTTCTTCTGACAAACCGATTAAACTAAATTTTACTAACATAATCCCAGACTTAATGGCTCCGAATAGACTCAAAGGTGCTAATTAGATTTACATTGCTTCCCCACTCCTGCAAGGTCTGAGAATCATGCTACATCCTATTAAGGTTTCTCCGTGTCTGGCACATGGCCACAAATATGGTGTTCCTAGGTCCATTATGCTACATATGGTCTCTACGTGTGAAGATTGTCTACTTAGGTTATAACGCGTTGAAAACCTCAACTCGTCGTTAGCCTTTATAGTTGTGATAGAACAAAACCGGATGCTTTATAGTATATAAAAAAACATCTGACACAACGTATCGAAACTGGCTTCATAATCTTTTTGCAAATTAGTACTGATAAATCTAGACGGTGTCTGGGCATCTAGACATCGGCACATATATACATATATATATTTACCAACCAGATCCACACAAAAAGGATGCGACACAAGGTCAAATTCTTTGGCGGAGTTTAACAGGTTTGAACTCATAGTTCTCCCTCTTCTAGACTAGTTGCCTAACCAAGGTTAAAAGGGTTCAGTCTACCCTACTATTTACCCATAGCTGGAGGAATATATATATATATATATATATATATATATATATATGATAAGTTGTAAACACGGTATGTTTGGAATGGCTTTTTTTGCCGACAATTTTTGGGAGAATATGTGCTTAATTGGAATCGTATCTAATTTTGAAAATTAATTAATTAATAATGAATTGGGCGGGAATGCCTATTTAAATGTATGGCTAAACAAATCGAGAAAAATCAATCTCTGTATGTACATTTCGGCCTATTAGGCCTCATCAGCAGAGCTATAGATAGGAAGGCCGCCCTATGCGTAATTTGAAACCGGACTATATATATATATATATATATATATATATATATATATATATGTGTGTGTGTGTGTATATATATATATATATATGTATATATATATATATGTGTGTGTGTGTATGTGTGTGTCTGTGTGTGTGTGTGTTGAGGTGATTTTTGTCCTCGGAAAACACTGTTTAGGCCCTAAGTTTTATAAGAGAATAAACCGTACTTCGAACGTGGTGAGGAGACGGGTGCCGCTTTTGAAGAAAGGAGACACATGACTTTTTATACCACAAAATGTTTACTGTACATATAAACAAATATCAAACGGGGATATACACAATGTTAAACAATCCAAAGGAGTTCAAAGGAGTCCAAAGAGTCCAAAGGAGTTCAAAAGTGTTTGGTAGGTAAAAGGTTGTTAAAGGTAATTTAAGGGTAATTAAAGGTGATTAAAGGAAATTAAAGGTTGCAGATGAAAATGCCTGCGGAACTTAGCTGTAATCCTTGTGAGTTCTGTTTATTGTAACTTGTTGGGCTCTGAAGAAATGTTTTTGGTATGCGTTTGCTGCTCTAGCTTCTACGTGGTGATGATTCCAAATCCTTCTACCGATACGGTCAAGTGTTGCTAGCCAGTATTAGAGACAAAAAGAGGCTGAATTCTTCGGTGCCATCTCTTTTATACTTGGCACCATGTGACCCCATAGCTGAGGGAGAATTATATGGATTCATACCTTTCCCAAGGGTATTAGCACTATGCCCAGAATTTGAACTCGGGTTGACGAATTGATTTCCTATGATCTCACCAGTCACCTGAAATTGAAGACATTGTATGAGAAAGGAAGAAACGAAAGAGTGAAAAAATGAAGGAAATGTAAATAAAAACGTCATTGTATAAGAATAGTTACTTCGTCGGTTAATTTGTAATCCACAGTTGTGACATCTGACCTGCACGAGTAAGATGTAACACAAGGTCAATTTCTTAAGCTGTTTTTAAAAGATTTGACTTTATTTCTCCTAGACTGATTGCCTAACCAAAACCAAAGACGCTAGTCTGCCCTACTATTTACCAAGAGCTGAAGGGATAAAAGTTGGCTTCATACCTTTCCCAAATGTATTAGCGCTATGTGAAATGCAAACAGCCTCATCCAGTGTCCAATTCATACAATGGTAACCATTACAATAAACGCCTACACGTACTTTCTACGCCTATGTGTAATATGTTATATCCTTATTTGGTTATATATACGAAAACAATTCACTTCGAATTAAAAGAACAATGTTTATTTGCCTGATTAAACATACTAGAATAGAATAGGAATTTTTATATTCTTTTTTCTTTTGTCTTTCAAGTTTTCAAACAATTGTTTTACGTTATCAATTTGAAAGATGTTAATGAGTTGTCCAAAGAGTTATCATTAGTGAACCAAGTACTAATGATAACTCTTTCTATGACTTTTCTTATGCGTATATTGAAAGGTTACACCTTGGGAAATACACAAGTGTGCTACGTAATGTACTCAAAAAATCCTGGAAGCAGAACTCCATGCAAAGCCGTTGTGCCGTCATTTACCTCCTATCACACGAATCATATAAGACGAACAAGACAGGCTGGACTCTGCTGGAGAAGTACGAACGAACTCACAAGTGACGTTTCCTGTTGACACATACACATGGACATACCAGATTGGGACGATTAAGACTTATCTTAATCAGGATTGACATGCTAAGAAACCTACTCAACCAACTAACTGACCAATCAGCTTTGGGCAGATACTTGGGAAAACTGTGTTCTTAACCTAGTCAAGGCTACTAGACTTGGATAAGGAAAAAGAAAAACTCCGAATTTAAATCATTTTAAATTGACCTCGTACCGTACCCTGCTCTCTGGTTAAATACATGCATACATATTTCCCAACCCATCCGCACGAACAGGATATGACACATGGACAATTTCTAAAGCGGAGTTGAATTCAGAGTTTTCCATCTTCTAATCTTTTTTTGGATTACCCCACCTAATCGCCTGAAAAATCCTGATGTCTCTCCATGTGGTAACATCCAAGGTGTGTCAAAAAAGTTTCGAGATTTTTGTACTTTTTCGCACACTTTGTATTCGGAAAGAAATAACATTCCATTTTTTAATTTTTCTCAGAATACAAGATGTTTCCAAAAAGTACCAATTCTGAAGCTGGATTTACCAAGATAGAAATGAAGAAATAATGGAACTCGGATAACGACGAGTCGGGGTTTTCAGCACGTTATTTTATTTCAGTTTACAAGGTGTGTCAAAAAGTGGAAAAAATCTCGATACTTTTTTGACACACCTTGTATAATTCTATTATTTAAAAGGGAACTCCATTTGAGTGAAGAAGCTTAAAACGGAAAACTCACTCCTCGTGTTGCGGTTTTTAATACCTAGAGCCTTTTGATCCCAAACGACACAAAACCATTTCTATTGAAAGTCTAAAGGTATAAACCACGAAGAACAGAAAATCAATACAAAGAAAATAAAAATGGTTCGAGAATTATCGCACCAGGACCTTCGTTGTTAAGCTCTCAGTTGACCA
>CM042157.1:20064399-20081899 GCA_023376005.1 Doryteuthis pealeii
TTGAGAGAGTCTACATAGCAACAGCCTAGTGACAAGAGTAGCAAGATAACTGGTGACTATTCAAACTGCAAGTTTTATATCGAAACATCTTCTCTTAGACTTTTCCATTTAAATGATGCCTACAATTTAGAAGAGGTATCATGATGGAGCTGATATCTCCAGATTTTATTTGGGATTTAACTTCTTCAGGAAGAGGTGCCGTCACAACAGTTTTGTCGTTAGTTTGGAGAACCTTGACCGCCACACACACACACACACACACACACATATATATATATATATGAAATTTAACATTATGAAAAAACATATGATGTTTGTTATGTAATTGCTGACAGTACTGTTTCGACCAAATCGATAAGTTGGTCTTCATCAAAGAGCGACATAGATGGGAAGAGAAGATATCCGTTAAAAAAAAAAAAAAAAAAAAAGACTGTTTACAGAAACGAACGCGTTCGTTCTGTAAACAGTCTTTTTTTTTTTTTAACGGATATCTTCTCTTCCCATCTATGTCGCTCTTTGATGAAGACCAACTTATCGATTTGGTCGAAACAGTACTGTCAGCAATTACATAACAAACATCATATGTTTTTTCATAATGTTAAATTTCATACTGTCGGATTAATTTCCATCTATTTTTCATATATATATATATGTATATATATATATATATATATAGTTGAATGAAGTGACACATAAAAGTTTTAGCTTTTATTCATTTATTTGGGAACGATATTACTACCAATGGTTTCCTGCTAAAAGCATTCATCAGGTAAACGAATTTTTTTTTAATTGACAGAAATGGTGTAAATGGTCAAATGTGTGCGTTTTTTTAACTGTATTCTCGTGTTGCATGTTTGCGTGTTTATGTGATGTCGAATGCTCTTTTTGTTTGTACGTGCGCGTATTTTTGTTTGTGCGTATTTGTATGATGTCATGCGCGTGCGCGTGGAAATGCGTGAAGGCTGTGATGATATGATTGTGTTCACGCATATATATATATATATATATATATATATATATATATATATATATGCGTGTGTGTGTTGTGTGTGTGTGCGCGCACGCGCGTGTGTGTGTACAGAAAAAGTAGAAGTGAATCCGACAGTATGTAATATTATGAAAAAATTGAAAAACACAAGTTCATAAACGAGTAATGTTTATTTCACCAACGCTGCAGTGTTTCGATCTGTTTCAATAGATCTTCATCAGGGATTTCGTTACTTTGAGGAAAAAATAAATGTATCACAGAAAATAAGAAATCTGCGAGACTCTTTTGCTTTGTCGGTCAGTCTATTTAAATATAGCGTTCGAGAATTCTTGAAATTTAAACAGACGCTGAAACAAAACGGCTCTCGATTTTTAAAAAATGAAGATCTATTGAAACAATTCGAAACACTGCAGGGTAGGCATAAATATACATTACTCGTTTATGAACTTGTATTTTTCATTTTTTTTCTTAATATTATATATATATATATATATATATATATATATATATATATATATCAGAGTGAGAAATTTGAAAAACGCAGAGATGTTGTTAAGTAATGTTGTTTTATTTGCTTATATTGCAATATTTCAATCCGTTTGGATCATCATCAGAGCATATCTATGATAAAAAGAGAAAAAACAGATTTTTGACAAATATGACCGGTAGTATATATATATATATATATATATATATATATATATATATATATATATATTTGGAATAAAAAGGCCTTAAATACCATGGTATCGTGGTTATGGACCATTTCCACTCGCGAGTATGTTCACGAGCTTCTTCAGACCACTGATATATTTTATTTAGACAGGCACATGGCCAAACTCATTTTATATTCATACATTTCACCTCCCTCATTCAGGGGTGGTCGTATTGCATTCTTTCTCTTCAAGTGTCTTTTTTATTAGTGGAAATTTTTTTTTTTTTTTTTTTTTTTTTTTTTTCCTTTGGTTGGCGCTGTTTTATTTCCTTTTGTCTGCTAGTCTCTTTGGTAAATTCCTAAGTTTATTTTGACTGACAACAAATTTCCACCAATAAAAAGACACTTGAAGAGAAAGAATGCAATACGACCACCCCTGAATGAGGGAGGTGAAATGTATGAATATAAAATGAGTTTGGCCATGTGCCTGTCTAAATAAAATATATCAGTGGTCTGAAGAAGCTCGTGAACATACTCGCGAGTGAAATGGTCCATAACCACGATACCCATGGTATTTAAGGGCCTTTTTATTCCCAAATAAATTTGCTCTGTTTACAATAATTAAACATTGAGCTCTCATACGGAACCTGAACTCTACAACAAACTACGGGTAGAGAATTAGGACCCACCTAGAATCACCTTGTACCAAGAAACTTGGTACCGCACCAAAGATATATATATATATATATATAATATATAATATTATATAATATATATAGAGAGAGGAGAGAGAGAGAGAGAGACAGTGACAGAGAGAGAGAGACACAGAGAGAGAGAGACACAGACAGAGACACAGAGAGGGAGATTAATATTTAAACTAAAATTGCAACATTCATAATATGTAGTTCAATTTCTTGCATAGGTTCAAAAATAATGTGTGTATCATCAGTACCCAAGGATATACTGTATCCAGTTCCCCAACTCAAAAACGGGATTGTCCTTTAGGGTTTTGCAATTTTCTTTTTCTTTACACCCACACCCACACCCACACACACACTCACTGATATATATAGTTAGAAAAACTGTAAGTTCATTTCAGAGTATAATATCATAGACTTTTCCAGTCAAGTGATACCTCCAAGTAACTAGAGCTTATTTCTGCAGTTTTGATATTGGATTTACCTTTACCTCGGCTTTATTATTAAAACGCAGCCCCCTTCTACATCACGTCATTATTATATATATATATATATATATATATATATATATATATATATATTATAATATATATATAAAGTTTTTTTTATAGTATCTTTGAAGCATTGTACGTATTTGTAATATAAAGATTTTTGAAGGCAATTGACAATGCAATATGCGTTGAAAATTATATTAATTTAACTTTTTTTTTTATTCTAAATATTTTCGGAATAAAATTCTATCATCAGAGTTATTAAAAGTACAATATAATTTTCAACACATATTGCATTCAAAAATCATTATATTATATTATATATATATATATATATATATATATATATATATATATATATATATATATATATAATGAATAGTGAATGAAAAAATGAGAAAAGTATTTGCATGGAAAGGTGTTCAATGCTAATAAAGCAGAGCAGATTTATAATCAATGGTAATATTATGGTTTCACACTCATAACTTGAAGTTTCATGGTAATCCAATCATCAGATGAGATCAATGGTTGAGATGTTAAAAACCAGTCGTGAAATGGTTGAGATGTTAAAAACCAAAATTTTTAGCGTTTATATGAAGCGTTTTCACGCGATGGGAAATATTAGACGTTAGATTTATATATATAATATATATATATATATATATATATATATATATATATATTCAATTTGCTTTGGTTATTTATAATACCTGAAAAATAATATGAAAATTAAATAAAAGCATGAAGGTTATGAATCTTTTAAAAGTTTCAGTATATCGTTGACCATGGTATATATATATATTTACCAACCCCTCCGCACGAGCAGGATGTGACACAAAATCAATTTCTTAAGCGGAGTTTAACAGGTTTGAATTCAGAGTTTTCTTTCTCCTATACCGGTTGCCTAACCAAGGTTAAAGAGCCCAGTCTGCCCTACTATTTACCCATAGCTGGAGGGAGAGTAGGATTCATACCTTTCCCAAGGGTATTAGCGCTAAGTGAAATGCAATTACCACGTCCAGGATTTGAACTCGGGGCGACGAGTCCATTTTCTATGACTTTAACCATTACACCACGCGCTTCCTATGACCATGGTATATATATATGTACGTATTTTGCTTTGAATAAAGTCAGATTGACTGAGGAAGTTCTTTGTGTCATAAGGGCGAAATATTTCTCTCCTGCTTGGACTTGTTTGAGTCATCATTTTTGTTCACTCTTCCTTTTACCTCAACCCATATATATATATATATATATATATATATTATATATATATATATAATATATATATATATATAAGATTCACTGTATTTATACATACTGGATCATACAATAATAATACAGTGTATCTTAGAAATGACATATAGAATCATCCCTTACTACCAAGTTTTGGATACCTCTCATCTATATATATATATATATATATATATATATTATATATATATATATATATATATGTATATATATTAATATAGATCCAAGTGATAACCTACTCGAATTTCACCATGTTCTACAATCAACCAACATCTTGATTTACACAGTGGAGTTAACCCTGAAAATCCTCAACATGGTGAAACTCGAGTACATTATCACTTGGACCTATATTAAAATAAATTTGCTCTACTAACGTATTGAGCACTTTTTTATTTTTATGAACTTCACATCAACCACCGTGACCATATTCACCGGTAAGTTATCTTTTCCATAATATATATATATATATATATATATATATATATATATATATATATATATATATATATACGAATAGGAAAAGCGTGGTCGGCCACAAACAAATTATCAGTAATATGGAAATCCGATCTCACTGACAAGCTAAAGCGACAATTCTTCCAGGCGGTGGTTGTATCAGTGTTGCTGTACGGATGCACCACATGGACCCTGACGAGGCGCCTTGAGAATAAGCTGGATGGGAGCTGCACAAGAATGCTGCGTGCAGTCCTGAACAAATCGTGGAAGCAGCACCCCACGACGAAACAGCTATATGGCCACTTGCCCCCCATCTCACAAACCATTCGAGTGAGACGGACAAGACATGCCGGGCACTGCTGGAGAAGCAAGGATGAGCTCATAAGTGACGTTCTCCTGTGGAAGCCAACACACGGACATGCTAGTGTGGGCCGCCCAGCAAGGACCTACATTGACCAACTAAGCAAAGACGCAGGTTGCTGCACAGAGGACCTCCCTGGGAAAATGAATGATAGGAAAGGTTGGCGAGATATTGTCATGGATATCCGTGCTAATAGCGCGACATGATGATGATGATGATATATATATATATATATGCGTGTGTGTGTGTGTGTGTGTGTGTGTTTATGCATACACCAAATTCTAAGGTTAATACATTTTCTGATTTAGATATTTTCATTCATATATCTTCATTGGATCATCATTCAATTTTTCTAGCTTTCCCATAGGCTTACATAAACAAGTGTCTATATATATATATATTTATCTCGATATATTAGATCCATACAAGAATTTTCGACGTTTTTTGAAACATTCAAGACTATTATCAAAACATTCCTCCCCCTCTATTATCATTATTTTTTTTTTTAGCTGAAGAGAGCTTGACACTAGATGGTGGTGGCGAATTACGTTATAATAAGGGCTTAAACGCTTGAAAAACACTCCAAAACGATAATCACTTGTCCTTCCACATAGAATGTGATTAAACAAAACCTGTTCCCAATAGACAGAACGTGAGGGCATTTAGGATTGTCAGTTCATTGACCATCTGCAAAGTATGCAATGTGTGAGGTCGGATTGACATTAGGACTTATATACCTCCCACACGCATACACACACACACACACAACACATATATATATATATATATATATAATATATATATATATATATATATATATATATGCGTCTATATGTGTGTTTGTGCGTATGTTTGTGCGTGTGCTTTCATATATATATATACTAGCAAATATATTTGCAAGTATTTTAGTTAAATTTTATAATAAAATATGATATTAAATTAGAAAGGCTAATGAAACTGAATAAGAATATAGATAAAAAGATTTTGAACAGAGGGGGTATGATTGAAAAATAGAACAACTTTGAAACTAACTCTTCCATCATTTTCCGTTACTCCCGTCTTTCATTGGAAAATTTTTCTAATTAAACTATTTAGTTAAAATAGGTAGTAAAGAATTATATTACAGTTATTTCTTCTTGTTAAGGGATTTCTTTTAAGATTTATTGAAGAGATTTTTGCTCATATTCAATAAGATAAAACCAAACAATTAGAAATCAATAATACTAAGCATATATTTATTAAAATCATTTTTTAAAGATCAATATGCAAATTAGCCTTCCCATTCATACTGTCAACCTCTATTTTGTTGTATATATAAATACAATTGCATGTTATTAGTATGTAGATATGTTCAACAGTGTAAGTAATGTAAAACAATTTTATTAATAATTAAGGTTTAAATAAAAATAAAATCATGGAGAATATGATGTAAATAACTAAAGGAATTGTGACTTGTATAGTAATATAGTTTCGGTTACAGACAGACAAACCCACAATCTCCATTATAATAACTAGCAAATATATGCACCCTCCGGGTGCAAGTATTTAAGTTTTAATGTAATAAAATATTTATATAAATTAGAAAGGCTAATGAAACTAAATAAGAATGCAGATAAAAAGATTTGAAACAGAGGGCTGGTATAATCGATAAATAGAACAACTGAAACTTACTCTTCCATCACTCTCGTCTTTTATTGTTATTTTTTTCTAATTTAAGTATTTAGTTAAAAGAGGAAGTAAAGAATAAAATGACAGTTATTTTTTCTTGTTAATAGATTTCATTTAAGATTCATTGAAGGGACGTTTGCTTATATTCATTAAAATAAAACCAAACAGTTAGAAATCAATAATACTAAGCACATATTTATTAAAATCACATTTTTAATATCATTATGCAAATTATCCTTTCCGTTCACATTGTAAACCACTATTTTGTTGTATATATAAATATAATTGCATTTTGTTAGTATGTAGATATGGTTAACAGTATTAATAATGTAAAACAATTTTATTAATAATTGAGGTTTAAATTAAAATAAAATCATTGAGAAAGGGACATTAATAACTAAGGGAATTGTGACTTGAGTAGTAATATATTTTCGGTTACAGACAGAAAAACACACAATCTCCATTATAATTATATGTATATATATATATATATATATATATATATATATATATATTAGCGAAACCATTGCTAATAAGATCTCCTCCTCAGTTATGCGTTGCTACAATGCAGTGAAAGTGCGACCAATAATTACTACTCGACCTGCATTTCGGTCCTTTCATAAGGATGTACTTCCAACCTTCCATCAAAGTAATGCACTTTATAAATTTAAATGCCGGTGTAATTCGGTATTCGTTGGACGTACATCCCAGAGGCTCGAAATCAGAATAAAACAATACGTCCCCCGCACACTTCGTAATGCCATTACGAATAATAACACATCCAGGCTTTCCCAAGCATTCGACTCGTCCATAACCGAGCACCTATCTATAAATGCTTGTAGAAGGGACTATTCAGATGAGTGCTGCTCCATTTTGCACAGAGCTAGGTCAAAACAGCATTTAACCATCCTTGAAGCTGTTTATATCTCCTTTTTCCGGCCTACTCTGTGCAAAACAAACTCCAAAGCACTCCCTCTATTTATTGGGAGACACTTCCAACCCTGTTTCTACCTAGGGTATATATATATAATATATATATATATATATATATATATTATATATATATATAATAATATATATCATAAAAATGAATTTTTCACTAAAATACATACTTTAATTGAATGATTTTAAAAAATTAGTATCTCACAAAAGCAGAATATTCGTAATTAGATAATAAGACAATATTTATGCACACACACACACACATATATATATGTATATATATATATATATATATATATTATATATATTATATATATATAATATATATTTAATGAATAATAAATGATAAAATGATTATTTTTCTCACTAAAATACATAATGCAATTAGAGGATTAAAAACATTAGTATCTCACAAAAAGCAGGATATTCGTAATTACTCGTAGATAATATATCAAAATATCTACTAAAAATTAATACGTTCCTACTACTACTACTACTACTACTACTACTACTACTAATAATAATAATAATAATAAAAATAATAATAATAATAATAATAATAATAATAATAATAATAATAATAATAAATTCATATTTATATTCAATATGTTAGGTAGAACTTGTTGATTAATTAAATTTAAAAGATAACTTAATCATCTATAACATTTTACTAATTTTACTATCTTTTCTTACATAGCGTATATATTTTATGATTGATTAGGCCAAAACATGATTATTTAAAAAATAAAAAAAAGTTAGAAACAAAAAATGGATTGATTATTAAACTATAGACACTTGCTGAAGTGACAGCATTTCCATTAATCTTGAATATTGTGAAATTTAAATATTTTTAGAGATCTTAAAATAATAGGACAATCATTTGTGGTCATCTTGAATTTTTAAATTCAGAATCAGCCCAAGTTAACGGTATAGTGCGGAATGATTTCACATAGGATTTTGGGTCTTTTTATCCTTCGCAATACGATGAATGCTTAAAGGTATCTCACCATAATGAAATCCGGCCAATTGTCAATACTTGGGAAATTATTGAAGACTTGATTCTTATGCTAGAAGGTGTTTCTCAAGCTAAAAGTGTTCGTACCCATATAGATTTCTACATAGAAATCCATGTTATATGTGTTGTTATCATATTATTAATTTTTTTGTAAACATAATGATTCAGAAATAAAATATACATTTTTAAAATAAGGAGTAACTTTACAATCATCCTGTAGATTTAAGTTAGGATATTTTTGTAAAATAATGATTCAGAAATAAATTATAAGATTTTTAAAATAGGGAGTTACTTTACAATCACCCTGTAGATTTAAGTTAGGATATTTTTTGTAAAAATAATGATTCAGAATAAATTATAAGATTTTTAAAAAAGGAGTAACTTTACAATCACCCTGTAGATTTAAGTTAGGATATTTTGTAAAAATAATGATTCAGAAATAAATTATAAGATTTTTAAAATAGGGAGTTACTTTACAATCACCCTGTAGATTTAAGTTAGGATATTTTTGTAAAAATAATGATTCAGAAATAAATTATAAGATTTTTAAAATAAGGAGTAACTTTACAATCACCCTGTAGATTTAAGTTAGGATATTTTTTGTAAAAATAATGATTCAGAAATAAATTATAAGATTTTTAAAATAGGGAGTTACTTTACAATCACCCTGTAGATTTAAGTTAGGATATTTTTGTAAAAATAATGATTCAGAAATAAATTATAAGATTTTTAAAATAAGGAGTAACTTTACAATCACCCTGTAGATTTAAGTTAGGATATTTTGTAAAAATAATGATTCAGAAATAAATTAAAGATTTTTAAAATAGGGAGTTACTTTACAATCACCCTGTAGATTTAAGTTAGGATATTTTTGTAAAAATAATGATTCAGAAATAAATTATAAGATTTTTAAAATAAGGAGTAACTTTACAATCACCCTGTAGATTTAAGTTAGGATATTTTGTAAAAATAATGATTCAGAATAAATTATAAGATTTTTAAATAGGGAGTTACTTACAATCACCCTGTAGATTTAAGTTAGGATATTTTGTAAAAATAATGATTCAGAAATAAATTATAAGATTTTTAAAATAAGGAGTAACTTTACAATCACCCTGTAGATTTAAGTTAGGATATTTTTGTAAAAATAATGATTCAGAAATAAATTATAAGATTTTTAAAATAGGGAGTTACTTTACAATCACCCTGTAGATTTAAGTTAGGATATTTTTGTAAAAATAATGATTCAGAAATAAATTATAAGATTTTTAAAATAAGGAGTAACTTTACAATCACCCTGTAGATTTAAGTTAGGATATTTTTGTAAAATAATGATTCAGAAATAAATTATAAGATTTTTAAAATAGGGAGTTACTTTACAATCACCCTGTAGATTTAAGTTAGGATATTTTTGTAAAAATAATGATTCAGAAATAAATTATAAGATTTTTAAAATAAGGAGTAACTTTACAATCACCCTGTAGATTTAAGTTAGGATATTTTTGTAAAAATAATGATTCAAAATAAATTATAAGATTTTTAAAATAGGGAGTTACTTTACAATCACCCTGTAGATTTAAGTTAGGATATTTTTGTAAAAATAATGATTCAGAAATAAATTATAAGATTTTTAAAATAGGGAGTTACTTTACAATCACCCTGTAGATTTAAGTTAGGATATTTTTGTAAAAATAATGATTCAGAAATAAATTATAAGATTTTTAAAATAAGGAGTAACTTTACAATCACCCTGTAGATTTAAGTTAGGATATTTTGTAAAATAATGATTCAGAAATAAATTATAAGATTTTTAAAATAGGGAGTTACTTTACAATCACCCTGTAGATTTAAGTTAGGATATTTTTGTAAAAATAATGATTCAGAAATAAATTATAAGATTTTTAAAATAGGGAGTTACTTTACAATCACCCTGTAGATTTAAGTTAGGATATTTTTGTAAAAATAATGATTCAGAAATAAATTATAACATTTTTAAAATAAGGAGTAACTTTACAATCACCCTGTAGATTTAAGTTAGGATATTTTTGTAAAAATAATGATTAAGAAATAAATTATAAGATTTTTAAAATAGGAGTTACTTTACAATCACCCTGTAGATTTAAGTTAGGATATTTTTGTAAAAATAATGATTAAGAAATAAATTATAAGATTTTTAAAATAGGGAGTTACTTTACAATCACCGTGTATATAAAGTTGTTGTTCCTGTTAGTTTTTTTTCACAAACTCCTCCTTCAATTTATTTTATTCAATTATAAAATCCCTGTATTTTAATTAAATTGAAATATTGTGACTGTGAATATTCAACATTTTCATGAAACTGAAAATGACATAAAATCCATTTATGGAAAGCTTGAATTTTGAAATTGGACTTGCAGATGGGATAATGATTTAATTCCCAAACACCTGTCAATATTACAGAGTTTACATTAATCTAAAATATTGTAATTGCAAAATTTAAACATTTTCATCGGCCTCAAGGTGACAGGAAATACGTCTGTGACAATATTGAATATTGAAATTGGCGATGAAAAAAAAAGGAAAAAAAATCCAACAAAAACAAATTATTATTTAATTGTAAAATCGTTGTTAATATGTCATTGATCTAAAATACAGTGATTGAGAAATTTCAACATTTCTAGTTATCCCGCGATATCAGAAAATACGTTTGTAATAATCTTGAATTTTGAAATACGCTTTGCTGAAGGCGCTTGTTATTTAATTGTAAAACCCTTTTAAAATATGAATGCTTTAATGATTTGAGACATTTTGATTGCATTGATCTCTCAACATAGACTACACCAATTTTAATATTTTGATATTAAAAAGGGTCCAGTTTAGAATCTTATATTTGAAATATAAAATATCTTATTATAATGGAGAGTGTGTGTTTTTCTGTCTGTAACCGAAACTATATTACTAATCGAGTCACAATTAACATAGCTATTTACATCACATTCTCCATGATTTTATTTATATTTAAACCTGAATTATTAATAAAATTGCTTCACCTTTTTATTAGTGTTGTCCATATCTACATACAAATAACATGCAATTGTATTTATATATACAAAAAATAGCGGTTTGTAGTGTGAATGGGAAGGCTAATTTGCATATTGATATTAAAAAATTGGATTTTAATAAATATGTGCTTTGTATTATTGATTTCTAATTGTTTGATTTTATCTTATTGAATACAAGAAACAATCTCGTGGATAAATCTTAAAAGAAATCCATTAACAAGAAAAAATAACTGTCATTTTATTCTTTATTTCCTAATTTAACTAAATTGTTAAATACGTAAAATTCAGCAATGAAAGACGGGAGTGATGGAAGAGTAAGTTTCATTTCTATTTTTCTATTATACCCCCACTCTGTTTCAAATCTTTTTATCTGCATTCTTATTAGACTTTCTAATTTAATACGATATTTCATTACATTAAAACTTAAATACTTGCACCCGGAGGGTGCATATATTTGCTAGTAAAGAGTAATAGATGTTTAATATTTCTTCTGGAAGAGAAAATCTCTAATGAAAAAAATTTTTTTCCCCTCTTCAATATTAATTGCATTATTATTTCAAATTAGACCTATGACATTTTGGGGAGTTTGAAAAATGTTCAAAAAATTATTAAAATAATAGTTAAATTTTAATTTATAATTTAGAAATCATAACAAAAATATTGAAATATTTTTTTTTCAGTATTCAAAAAATTATCAAAATAATAGTTGAGTTTTTGTTTAAAATTTACAAACCATATTGAAAAAAATATTGAAGAGAAAATTTTCTGTGTTCGAAAAATTATTAAAATAATAGTTAAGTTTTTCTTTATAATATAGAAATTATTACAAAAATATTGAAAGAAATTTTATCTGTATTCAAAAAATTATCAAAATAATATTTAACTTTTTCTTTATAATATAGAAATCATAACAAATATATTGAAAGTACGTATAAATAAACTATGATGAAAAAAGAATTGTATTTAAAAAATATTTCAAACATTTCGTGAAAATCAAGCTGACGGAAAATACTTTTGTAGTAATATTGAATTTTGAAATTGGCTTTAAAATCACACTGTTTTCATTATGACAGTACATATTGGAATTATCCTAATAATGTTCTAATATTTAAAAAAAACGAAAAAATAATAAACAAATCAATTACAGCTGGGGGACCTGCCTTACCCCCAAAAATAAAAGGATGGACCAAACCTGGAATGACACTGAGACATTGTTGGATAGACACACACACACATACACACACACACACACACACACACACACACACACTTAAATATACACACATAAACACACACTCTGTGTGTGTGCATTTATATGTGAGTTAGGGCGAAATAAAGAGTGATTTATTATAGTTAGCTCTCGTCGTGTAAAGTTATGGCGTTTGTCCCCGGCACTAAAGTGTAATATGTTACGTGGCGGGGTCGTTGCTACTGCAGTTGCACTGAATGCACGCACTGGCAACTATCAGGGGTCGACACGTTGGCTTGTTGATCACACACAGGATCTAGTAGTCAGCTTTCAAAGTCCAAGAAAGAATCCTTCCTCCTTTCTTTCGTTTATGGTCAGGGATGGGTATCATTTTACAAGGCTGCGGGTTTTTAGTTACGGTCAATTTGACTTGCTGACAAGTATCACTCTCCTTAGCATCAGTCGAGTATCTGTTCTATTTGTTTGGCTAGGACTTCCATTCATAAAAGATCTCGTAGTATTTCTCTCGCGTAGTAACGAAGATCGATGGAATTGCTTTCATAAATTTATTCAATCAATGCAAGTGAGAGAGAGAGAGAGAGAGAGAGAGAGAGAGAGAGAGAGAGAGAGAGAGAGAGTCGGTTTCATTAACAAATATTTTTAAAGTTAGCTTCGTTAAAGTATTTTAACTTCGTTCCGACAGTAAGTATAATTTATAAGGCTTCACACATCAGCCACACCAACTCCGATCATGACCCCCAATTAACACGTGCGTTGCTCGCTGCGACTAACCTTGGCAAAACCCTAAAACTCCGTCAAAATCGAAGGCCAACTGTCTCCGGCAAAAACTGCCAACCCAACTCCGTCAAAATCGAAGGCTCACTTTTTGTCCTCTAGGTGAGGCTCTATTTATATATTTCGTCTCAGTTCGTTGTGGAATGTTCCAGAACATTGTCGAACCTTTAGATTGTTCTAATTGTTCCACCAGTTTAGATATTATTCCACGTGTCACTTAAGAGGTCAACGGGTCAACTCTCCCTTCGTCTGACAAATCGATCAAAGGAAACTTTAACAGCCAAGAAGTCTCGAAATCTTCAGTATAGCCAGACTTTCTGACTTTTGAACTGAGTCACAGATGATAATGAGAATTCCATTATCCTCTGCTCGCCCACTCCCACGTTACAGTCGTAAGTGGCAGAGAAGAGCGTCAAAAAGTAATGCTGAATCTCTTACGCAGTCACCGTTAGATGAATTCCACCAAAATCATCCCCTCTCTACGGTAGATAAATAAGCAGAAGTTATAAAAGCTTTTTGAACTTGTGCAAAAGAATGAAAATTGACAGTAGAGTTGTAGATCTGTCTCGTTTCTATTGTGCCATTCTGACTTCCCTTCACATACAGACAATCACGCAATAACGAAAGAAGTGTTTTAAGTCGTAGTCAAATAAGTGTATAATGTTGTACATTTCATTGGGTTTTGTTTTTGGTTGGATGGAGTTTGATATTTTTAATGTACTTCTCTTCAAAAGTGCATAATTTAAAACGGACTTACTTTTTGAGTTACACTACAGTTAAAATATTAATGACATACACTACAGTTAAAATACATTGTAGATACTGACATTATCTTAAACAGATCGAACATGATCAATCGTCTGAACAAATGACTTCTTAAAATTATAAACCTTATATACAATAAGTAGAATTAGAACTATCATTATCATCATGTCGTGCCAGCAGCACGGATATCCAAAACAACCTCTCGCCAACCATCACACCCGGGAGGTCTTTTGTGCAGGATCCAAAATCCGCACAGAGCTGATCGTTGTAGAGTCTTACTGGACGACCCACACTGGCGTATATATATATATATATATATATATATATATATATATATATATATATAGTAAACTATAGACACGTGTTTCGAGGTATCACCTCTCATCAATATAATTATACGATTTTTAGCTGCTGCCTCTGGCTGGGTTCGAGACCCGAACGAACTTACGCTCGCCAAACCTCTTACCCACACACACACACACCACACACACACACACACGCACATACACACACACACACACACATATATATATTATATATATATATATATATATATATATATGTTAGCATTGTTGCGCGCGAAGCGTTCATGATATTAGTGAAAAGACGAGACAAAATCGGTGAAGTAATTAATACGTCTTACCTGTACAAGCTTTATTGGAGAAAATGAAATACAGAAAGTGAATTTGGCGCCAATAATTTTTGCGCCTAAAAACAAGCCACGTGATATACTGGCGCGTATTAACATAACATAAATAGTCCCAGAGAAGTGACTCTTTGGCCGCATCACAAAACAAATAATAATGAACTATTTTCTAGATGAATCTCAACAATATAATATATATATATATATATATATATTACAGATTTTTGTTTGTTCTTATAGCATTAGAAGCATTAATCTTAAACGTAATAATACATGTTTTGAAAGCGAAGTAATGCAAAATATATGTTGAGAAAACATATTTATTAAATTCTTTGGTGTTAAATACTTAATATTTCAGCGCAAACGGCCATCTTCAGAGTATCGAAAGTTTTGAAAGTTTATATCCTTGTTTGTTGAAATCAACCGTGCTTTTATAATCCGGTGAATGTGATTTTCTGATGTAAATATAGAATTCGACTGATTCAGTCATATTCCGTTAATTCCCGTGTTATGGCGTTCTGTGGGAACTTTTGAAATTTCATATATATATATATATATATATATATATATATATATATATATAAATTGTAAATACACATCATTTCATACATCCGGCACGTTTAAGAAAAACACTAATTGAATACCTATCATGCATTTCTGGGTCACGCCAGCTCTTAATATTTTTTGATACCTTTATATTTTACTAGCAAAAGTACCCGGTCCATGACCGGACTATAAAAATTTTAACACTTTTTTAAAAGTATGTTTAAAAATGAATTAGAAATAATTTGAATACCCATTAATAATGAATAAAATAAGTATGACTTCAGCATATAATAGATTTAAAATATATATGAGTATCATTTGCCTTTCTACGACCATATTCATAGAAGTTCAAAGCCTAAGGAAATAAAAATTATTTGAGGTAGGTGCAGGGATGTACTCACTCCAAATATTAAGCCTGTACCGATGAGTGGGTGGGAGGTTTTTTTTTAGTTTTAGAACTGTCTTTTTTTGTTACAGTTATGAATTGTGTTGACGCTACTTCAAAGATGAATTGTGCCGAAGGGAGACGGGATGGGTGGGTGTGTCAGCTTAACTTTAGTTTTTGTTTTTTGAAATGAACATTCGTATTTTCTTTCATACAGCGACGGAGTCCCTTGTCTGGGAAGTTTAAAACTAAACTCGTGTCGACGTTATTAGGGTGGGGTGGAGGGTATGTATACTGTATTTTTTTATTTTTTGTTAATTATTGTTTTATATCGCTTAATTATTATAAATCAAAACCCAAATTTTGTGTGTTTCTTAGTTATAAGCATATCAAGTCATATGCGAGATTTCAAATCTGAATGACCTCTCGTTGTGAGTTATAAGTCGACACGTACATACCAAACTTCCTTTTATATATATAGATTATAAATCTTGGTCTGCAGCTTTTTGACAACATAATTGTAGTTTTCTACATGTCATTCAATGAGAGATAACAATAAAAAAAATATTATTTCTAAAACATGTTTTGAAATTATATCATATTAATATACACAATGCATATATAATTTTGGATGTTGTCAAAACTTCTGTTGACTTTAATGCTAGAATAAATTCAAGTGACAGAAGAAATACTAAAAAAGAAGAATGAGATAGAGAGCTATATATATATATATATATATATATATATATATATATATATATATATATATATATATATATGTGTGTGTGTGTGTGTGAAGTAGATACACAAGCGATGTGTTTATGATATGGCTTTTTTTAGCCGACAATTTTTGGGAGAATAAGTGCTTAATTGAAGTCGTGCTTAATTTCAAAAGTTAATTAATTAATAATTAATTAATTAGACGGGCATACCTATTAAATGTAAGGCTAAACAAATCGAGAAAAAGGCTGAAATGTACATACAGAGATTGATTTTTCCTGATTTGTTTAGCCTTACATTTAATACGTATGCCCGCCTAATTAATTAATTATCAATTAACTTTCAAAAATTAGGTACGACTTCAATTAAGCACATATTCTCCCCCCCCAAAATATATATATATATATATATATATATATAAAATTTTATCTTCTCTAATAACTTATAGAATAATTATATTAACTTGATGCTTCAAAGGAGTCTAATAATAGACGAGAAAAACTTTCTATCAGGGACCCCACTTTCAAAAAGTGTTTTAATTCTTTTGAGAGGGCGTCCCTTGGAAAGGATTTTTTCATTTATCCCCCTCATTTCATTCATTCTTCTTTCATCCATTCATTCATTTTGCCATTAATTTTTAACTCAGTATATATATATATACTAGCAAATATATGCACCCTCCGGGTGCAAGTATTTTAGTTAAATGTTATAATAAAATATGATATTAAATTAGAAAGGCTAATGAAACTGAATAAGAATGTAGATAAAAAGATTTTGAACAGAGGGGGTATGATTGAAAAATAGAACAACTTTGAAACTAACTCTTCCATCATTTTCCGTTACTCCCGTCTTTCATTGATAAATTTTCCTAATTAAACTGTTTAGTTA
>CM042157.1:20086899-20099399 GCA_023376005.1 Doryteuthis pealeii
AGAATGTGATGTCAATAACTAAGAGAATTGTGACTTGAGTAGGAATATAGTTTCGGTTACAGACGGAAAAGCATACAATCTCCATTATAATAAGATGTTGGAACTTCTCCACTTTAAATTGTTGATGGGCTGAAAATTACCCTTTTTAATAGCCTGCTTCAATATATTATATATATATATATATATATATATATATATATATAATATACCAAGCGTGTTGGTAGATCCTTGCGGAGAGAAAAAAAAAAAAAAAAAAAAAAAAAAACCCGGCAGAGAGTTTGATTGTAAAAATATACTACCAAACATCAACCAGGATCGTTTAACTACGGGCAAAGAGATGGACAATCGTTGGCGTGCTGGGTTCCATTTGGTTGAGGGGATGAGAATGACGACGGGGTGCTTACACTTATTTATTGTTTCAAATCTGCTTGATTCTAAATAATATATAAATAATAATAATAATAATAATAAAATCAAAATCAAAAAAAAAAATCAGTTAATATAGAAATTAAATATTTTTTAATTAAACAATAAACTTATAGCGTTCTGTGTTTTTATTGGTCAGTATGATTTGATAATTTAAATGATTAATGTGGTTAGTAGTATTTATTGGTCTTGCTCCTTTTCTTCTTCAGTCAGATTTTAGCCCTGAAGAGCTTTATGCGAAACTAATAGTAGGTTCGTCTGACTCAGTAGATATCCTTATATATATATATATATATTATTCCGGTAGTTAGGATCTTTCCATGTCTGGTTTAACTAAGCTGATGGGGTAGACCGTAAGAAGAGATTAATGTGCCTAGTGCCAGTGAATGGAAGGACATAGAAAGATATTCAATAAATGAAGGAGACTCTTGTCGTGTTCCTGTGATTACCTGAAGATGCCGTAGTGATACGGTTGAAATAAATTATTGTAATAAAACAAGTTTAGAGTTTTTTCCTTCATTTATTATATATATACATATATATATATATACATGTGTTTGTGTGTGTGTGTGTGTGTGTGTGTGTGTGTGTGTGTGTATCTGTAAGCAATAAATATATGTATGCATGTGTATCTGTCAGCTGTGTATATATAACAAATAAATACAACTCTTACATATGTAAGTAAGTAAAGTCATCGGGGCGGCCTAATGTCGGTATCAGCCAGTCAGCGAGGGAGTCTATCCCCTTTTCAATAGCGCTAGACCAAGGAGATTGTTTTGGCGTCTGAGGTGGCGCGCCACACCTACCATCAGCTCCTTACTTTACCGCACAGATTCCTGTGCTACTCATACGCTGAGTTGGCGAGGACCGGTATCGAACTAGGAACCTTTTGGTTTCTAGCCGAACGCTCTACCGACTGAGCTTTTCATTTCTCCAATACAAAATACCTCCATATATATATATATATATATATATATATATATATATATATATATATATATATTATATATATATATATATATATATATATATATATATATATATATATATATATATATATATATATATATATATATATATATATATATATATATATATATATATATATATATATATTATATATATATATATATATATATATATATATATATATATATATATATATATATATATATATATATATATATATATATATATATATATATATATATATATATATATATATATATATATATGTATATATATATGTATATATTATATATATATATATATGTATATATATATATATATATATATATATATACATATATATATATATATATATATATATATTATATATATATATATATATACTTCACTCACTTATGGTGTAGTTAAAGATTCTTTTCGCAAGCTAGCAATGAGAAAATGTTTCAGTGCACTGCAGAGTGGATGTGCTCTTTTGAAGCCTCTCTTAGAAGACTTCGATAATATCCATAGAAAATGAAGAGGTTGGCCTCCTATCTATGAGAGACGGTTTGGAAGCTCGTAGAGATGGTGGGCCGTAAATATTACCACATTGATAAACATGGAAACTAAACTGTGACAACGTGATTGTCTGTTCTTTTGGTTACTTCGATCAAGTGACAATAAACATTCTTCAACACTTCGTTTCTTCGATAACAATTCGAAACTTCGAACAATGCAACAACCCATTCAAACATTCTTTTTATGATAAGTTAATTTCCTTATAAAGGAAAAAAAAATAGCAATGTTCTTTGCTTTTGAGAGGAACAATTGAAACGGATATGATTCGCTAGAATATATTACTAGACTCAACAACATTAATACTCTCTTACCAAATATAAAATTTCAACATCTCTATAAACAAGAATAATAGCCCATACGACACCCATATATATATATATATACTAGCAAATATATACACCCTCCGGGTGCAAGTATTAATGTCAGAAAATATCATATTAAATTAGAAAGTCTAAATAAACTAAATAAGAATGCAGATAAAATGATTTGAAACAGAGAGGGGTATAATCGAAAAATAAAACAGTTGTAGCTTCCTCTTCCATCCCCCCCCCCCGTCTCTCCTTGCTGAACTTTTCTAATTTAACTATTTAGTTAAATTAGGAAGTAAAGAATAAAATTACAGTTATTTTCTTTTTGTTAATTGGTTTCTTTTAAGATTTATCTCCGAGATTTTTTGCTCATATTCATTAAGATAAAATCAAATTATTAGAAATCAACAATACCAAGCACATATTTATTAAAATCAAATTTTAAATATTCAATATGCAAAATAAGCCTTCCCGTTCACACAGTAAACCACTTTTTGTGTACATATAAATACAATTGCATGTTATTAGAACGTGGATATGGTCAGCAGTATTATAATGAAAAACAATTTTATTAATGATTGAGGCTTAAATAAACAATGATTCATGGAGAATGTTGATGTATAATAACTAAATGGATAGTGACTTGATTAGTGATATAGTTTCGGTTACAGACAAACAAACACATAATCTCCATTATAATAAGATATATATATATATATATATATATTATTTCTTACCCATAAAAATATACCCCAAAGACAAGCTTTTTTATATATCCCTTATTTAGCGACATATCGTATTCAGAAACCATAAAAACCCCTTCACATGACATTTTTCGTTATATACTTCCGAACAAATTAAAAATTTTCACATTTTCCAAAAAATAAAAAAAAAAACATTACAACCGTTCATACTTTTTTACTTTATATATAAGAAAAACAAAAAACAAAAATTTACAATATTAATTACAAAAATAAAAATTCTTTTTCTATAAATCTGTTGAAAACTAAACGTCAACACGCTAATACTCATCCCGTTTTGAATAAGAGAATTCGTCTAGTATCAAATCTTGTCAATATATCTTCTTTTTTTGAAAACTGTTACAATAAGATATACATAATCTGATGACCGAGAAAAATGCAACGGAAGTGCTCACATTCGAAATTATTGCATAACTTTTTTCGTTTTTTTGCAACGTCAAGGTTTTTGTTTTGAACTCATATGACTTTTGTCTCCGCTCTTAACAAAACGGAGTATAAACAAGCTCTGATGACGATTTTCATAAAATCGAAATATTGTTCAATATCAGCTAAGTTATAAAATGTTTTCACTTTAACAGCATTTTGTGGTGTTTTCATATCTTTATATATTATAATATATATATATATATATATTAATATATATATATATATATAACGTAGTTTGACGGCATATAGGACGCACTTTTTTCCAAAATTTAGGCTAAAACATTGCCCTGCGCCTTATATATCGTAGGTGACGTTTGAGACCTCCCGTAGGTCTAGGCTAATCTTCTCTATGATGCTCACTAACACCGCTTACGCTCAGTCCTTTTACTTACCTTAAACGCCATGCATACTTATTTTACTGCCAATTGCTTCTATACAGCTATGTTTTCTGCTCGCGTAATGCACAGCTAGACCGTTTTCAACAATATATGCTTAAATACACTAAAAACTTATTTTTCGTGAATCTGACCTGGTGAAAAGGGGGTGCGTCTTATACACGAGTATATCGGTTTTACAGTGGAAACCTTCTTCAGGACTTTGAAAATGAGAAAGTAAAAGGATTTATGTGGATAGAAGATGAATGATGTTTTGTATGCATTGAATTAGAAAAATGTGTGGAAAAAAAAGTTATTTACCGTTAGTTGAGTGGAGTTTGTAGTTGAAAGTTGATGACGTGATTACAGCATGCGAAAGCGAAAATTAATGATAACGGTAAATAAACTTTTTTCCACACATGTTTCTAATTCAACGCATAGAAAAGATCCTTTATCTTCTATTCACATAGATATTCCTATAAAAATCCACTCACTTCAAAAAATTTACATCAAGTGATTTTTATTTGCCAACAATGATTATAAACATCTCCATAGTGCAGACTATTAATTCTGAAAAAAAAAACCCAAAACAAACGTAAGTTAACAGTATCTCTATAATCTTAAATATTAGTCTATTCTAACACTAAGATTTTCCACCCAATCATGCTTAAAAAAAAACAGTATTTTTTTTTGTATTATTTATAACAGAAATATACGAAGCTTATGCGTATTATATACGATATACGAAGCTTACGTGAAACCCTTACAATAACAAAAAGAATAATATATATCAAATATATCAAAACAAAAAAAAAACAAAAAAAAAAAAACAAAGCAAAAAAAAAAAAAAAAAACACTATGCCTTTATTAATTTGAATATTTAATTTATTAATATTGAATTTATTTGAAATTTAGAAAGAAAATACTCATAATACATAATTTTCTCAAATTTTGCCTCAGTCCTAATAGATAATTATTATATAATATTTTAATATATAATTAATATATAATACTTAATCTATTTAAAATCTAAATAGAAAAAAAGTTATACTCATTATACATATTTTTCTTAAATCTTCCTCCTAAATAATATATAATTAAAATATATCTTTATTTACTCATTTGTTGGTTAATGTAGTTGATAATAAATTTTTTTTAAAACTGAAAATAATTATAAATAAATAAATAAAAATAAATAGAAATTGAGAAGGAGGGAAAGGAAAGAATCAAAAAAAAAGAAAGAGAAAGACAAGAAAATGAAAGCTAAGCATAAGAATCTTCTACGTAACCGTCTTTTTTATTTTGAATTGGATGGATACTTTGTCACAATGTTTGCCACAATACATTGTCGCAATATTCGCCACAATTTTGACCGGATGATAAACAGACAATATTGGATACATAAACAAGGTAGGATCTTAAGCATTCGTTCTCAAAAAAAATATTTCGAAAAAAAAAAAAAAGAAATTAGTTATTCGGCCATTTCATTCATAGCATAAAGAAGGGGGGAAGGGATGAGAAAGGAGAAAAAGAAGAAGAGACAAAAAAAAAGAAAAAAGAAAGTATCACCACGCAAAAAAAAAAAATTAAGCACGTCCATTTCTGATTTACGTCTCTGAAGATAAAGTGTTCTTTGAAATCGATAAGACAAAAAAACAACATCTTTTTGTTTTTATTTTTTATACGCATTGTATTGCCTTCAAATTATTAATATAATATATCAAATACATTATTCATAATATCAACAGTAGAATTTTTTAATCATCTTTCTGAAGACATTTAAGAATTTAGAGTCTTAGTTAATTGATTGACTAATTGATTTTAACGGCATGTTAAGCCGTTTACGGTTATTTTATGCCAATAGGATAGAGAATCCCGTTCATTGTATATTCATATTTACAGCCTTTGTGTAGTTTGTGCCTATGCAACTTTCAAACCAAGAGAAATATGTGTATTCGTATTTTTCCTTAGAAGACTGTTGTTGGCTGCAGGATCGTAGGGCTAGTTTAGTTTATGGGAGCAATATTATTATTTTTTTTAAATCGCTACATACCTACCTAAATAGACCGATGATTACAGTATTGTGCCTCGAGGAACGGTAATAAATATATACAAGTCCCCAGGTGCCCTTTATATTTCTTGTTTCTCTTTCCGATCACGTGACATCGACAGTAATTGTACGGCGGGAGACGAATGCAAGTGTGTCTCGTCTTTAAACAAAAAAACGTTGGAGGCCATTGAAATGCGTGATCGAAAACTGGAAGGGGAAACATTTTGTTTCGTTAATACTCCGACGGGGGTTCTGCGTCCGAGTTAATTAAATGACGTCTTCAAATTAAGACGTATTTACAAAGTTAGAATTTTGGACGAAAATATATACACGCGTTGGGAGCAAAACGTAATTTGATAAGAATACCGCCCGCAGACCTATAATATTTTGGCGGGTATACAGCCCTCCAAAAAAGTATGCGGCTTCCAGAGTGTAGCAACAATAATCCGTGCTACAATAGATTTCTGCCAATTCCAATATTACACACGCGCATGTTATATAATATATATATTATATATATATATATATATATATATATATATATAATATATATTATTATATATATATATATATATATATTATATATATATATATATATTTATATATATATATATAAACATTATTATTATTATCATTATTATTATTATTATTATTGAGATTTTAACATCAGCTTTAGCTGATAGTATTTTATTGGAGTCTGAGTGACAAGAAGTCTCCTCAGGTCTCCAGGACTCTTCTGAGTATTCTAGCCGATTGCAGCAGTGCAGTAGTCTGGATGGTCTCAATTCTTCCTCTGATTTCCAGATCCTCCAGTATTTTTCCAAGTTTATTGGGACCGTTCCAAGTGCACCAACTACAATTGGTATCACTTTCACTTTCATATTCCATAGCTTTTTCAATTCTCTGGTAAGGTCTAGGTGTTTATCCATATTTTCATTTTCTTCAGCTTCACCCAGTGATCTGCTGGGACCGAAAAATCCACCAGTTGACACGTTATCTATTTTTTTTTTTTGTAATCAATACAAGGTCTGGTCTCCTGGCCGGGATAGGGTGATCCGTCTTTATCTCGAAGTCCCAGAGAATTTCATGCATTTCAATCTCAAGAACACATTCTGGTTTATGCCCATACCCTTTTGTTGTATGGTCAAAATTTAATTTTTTGCATAATTCCCAGTGGATCACCTTCCCAACCCAGTCGTCCTTAGCTTTGTATGCCCGTTGTGCTAGTTTGCTATATTCACTTAATACATGGTTTACAGTCTCATCTCTGTCACCGCACAGTCTACATTTACTGTTTTGTTGCATCTTATCAATTTTGCTTTGATATAATTTGTTCTTATGGCATTATTTTGTGCAGCAATTATTAGTGATTCAGTTTCTCTCTTGATATTATTATTTCACTTCTAAACTTTAGCGGTGTGAAAAACCTCCAGATAACAAAGTTTTCAAAATAAACAAAAAAATTCCAAACTGACATCTCGGGAAATTTTTTTTAAAAAACCCAAAAGACCAGCACACTCGTACTTTCTGAAAATATCAATTATCAATATCGTATGAAGTGGTCAAAATAAAAAAACACCGGAAAAGATTACAAAATTGTATATATAAAAAGTAGTCAATACGCTAAGTAGAGCATAATTATAAGGACCTACATCAACTGAATTTAGCTGTTTGTGTTTATATCCCCACATTCACATAGTGACACTATCTACCTAGGTTTCATCCGAAAGGTTCTTCAGGATAAAGAACCATTCGGTTAAACCCAAGGTAGATAGTGTCTGAGTCAAGTAGGTTCGTAATTATATATATTATATATATATATATGTGCGTGTGTGTGTGTGTGCGTGTGTGCGTAAGAATAGAGGAAAATGTGGGGTATTAAACACAAACAGCTAAATTCAATTGATATTTCGCCTCATTATTGGCTGAAGCTTTATCAAAACTTTATTGACAATAAAGTTTTGAGAATTAACTAGATAGCTCTATAAGGAATTATATATATAATATATATATATATATATATAATATATATATATATATATGTGTGTGTGTGTGTGTGTGTGTTTGTGTGTGTGTATATTATAATATATATATCTATATATATATAGAGAGAGAGAGAGAGAGAGAGAGAGGAGAGAGAGAGAGAAGAGAGAGAGGGAGATGTATACATACATACATACATACATGTATAATTCTAGTTAGATATGAAATCAAATATAGCTAGACAGGTATATAATGTCCAACCTGAGATAAATAAATAAATAAATTGAAAGATATGTAGATAGATAGATATGAATAGTCACATATAGCTAGACACGTATATAATGGCCAGGCTGAGATAGATAGATGGATAGATATATAAATGAATAGATAAATAAAGAAATAGATAGATAGATGATCGATAGATAGATATGGATGAGACAGATAGATGAATAGTTATGGACATAGAGATAGATAGATAGATAGATAGATAGATAGATATGAACAGTGAGATAGATAGATAGAGAAATATGAACAGAGTGAGATAGATAGATAGAGATATGAACAGAGTGAGATAGATAGATAGATAGATAGATAGATATGAACAGTGATAGCTTACTAGCTACCTAGATCGATAGATATAACATAAAACCTTAAAGAAATAAGCTTTTAACCATTTTGTTTAAATACGCTCAGATATTTGCTGTATCTACCAAGAAATCACTTAACGATTGATGTAATCTCAATGTCCTTTCTACGCGTCATTGTAATCTTATTATAATGGAGACTGTGTGTTTGTCTGTCTGAAGCCGAAACTAAATCACTACTCAAGTCACAATTCCTTTAGTTATTGACGTCACATTCACCATGAATTTATTTTTATTTAAACCTCAGTTATTGATAAAATTGTTATACCTTATTAATACTTTTGACTTTATCTACATTCTAATAACATGCAATTGTATTTATATATGCAACAAATAGCGGGTTACAGTGTGAACAGGAAAGCTAATTTGCATATTGATATTAAAAGTTTAATTTTATTAAATATGCGCTTGGTATTATTGATTTCTAATTGTTTTTTTTTTCTTAATGAATATGAGCAAAAACCTCGGGGATAAATCTTAAAAGAAATCCTTTAATATAAAGAAATAACAGTAATTTTATTCTTTACTTCCTAATTTAACTAAATAGTTAAAATAATAAAAGGAGGGAGTGATGAAAAATGATGGAAGACTTAGTTTCAAAGTTGTTCTATTCTTCGATTATACCCCCTCTGTTTCAAATCATTTTATTTGGCTTTTTATTTAGTTTCAAAAGTATTTCAAATTTAACATATTTCATTACATTAAAATTCAAATACTTGCACCCGGAGGGTGCATATATTTGCTAGTACTTAAAACGTACAAAAGTGTCCTGCGTATTCCAAAATGGCGAAGATTTCAGTTCCGCCTTTGGTTAAAATGAGACTTTGACACGTAGGGTCAGTTCCTTGAATATCACCACGATGTTAAAAAGATATATAAAAGGATTCCTTGATGTCTTCGCTTCAAACAAAAAGCCGTGGGGCCATTTTTTTACCAAAAGAAATAAATGTGTATTCAACATTGTCATCTAAAGAAGAACAAACATTATAGAATAATGCACGTTGGAAGCTCATTTCGTATTTACGACTGGAAATGATTCTAGAGACTTGAGAAAGAAAAACAAAAGGATAAAATGATAATAACAAGATGGAATGAGAGTAGAAATAACACAGTAAAAAAAGTGGCGTCTAAAAATCAACAATGAAAGAATATGGAAAATACTGTCCTAAGATAATGGGGAAAAAGAATTCATCTTATAGATGGGAATAATAAGTATATACCCTCTCCAATCCTAAGGCACCTGTGTTTAAAAAAAATATTCAACTATACAACGCTGGCCTACACTAAAGTCTATAAGTAAAATCGTCGGGGTGGCTTAAAGTCGCTATCAGCGAGGGAGTATATCCGCTTTTCACTAGCGCTAGACCAAGGAGATTGTTCCTTTAAAATTGTATGAATGAAGGAAAACGTCATTTCTCTGAATTGGATCTAGAAGCTTTCATTTTAACCTTAAAAAATATATGAAAATAACTTTTAGAATTCAAACGCTAAAAAATCTTGAGCAGTTTCTCTGAATGTTTGAGATTAGGCTTGAAGATTAGTATTATTAGCGTTATTCGTACTATTGTCCCCATCTTCATTGTTAATGGTACAACGTTTCGGCCGATATACCCTCCGGCCTTCTTCAGGTATTTATTGTCGGACTCGGGAACCTTCTCGGACTCGGGAACCTTCTTTTCGAACTCAGGAACTTTCTTGTCGTATTCGGGAGCCATCACGGAACTTTGAACCTAACCCTTTATTTATTCCACGGGGGTATCCTGTTCTCATTCCGCTAACTCATTCCACAAAGTTCCGTGATGGCCCCCGAATATATATATATATATATATATATATTTTCTTTTATACAAGTTTTGTTGAACCGTACAGACAATTCTTGTCGGACAAGTTTTTGGTTGATCCTTTCTAATTTTCGGGACATCTTTTTGGTGTCGGTGTGTAACTGATATATATATATATATATATATATATATATATATATATATATATATGATGTTGGAGTCCACGTATTTTCTTTGTCGATATATGTGATGAGTGTTGGGGAAAATTGCATTGTTTTAGAAGCATGGAAAAGAGTAACGATCCGAATCTAATGCGTTATTTTCCTTGATGGGCGAAAGAGAATAAGCAGCTCTCACCATTCAACGAACGATAAGATATTTCACTGATTACCATTTCCAGAGCTCTGTGGAAATGGTAAACAAGTAAAAAGACTAACAGGTATTAAATCTCGTAAAAAATAATAGGAAAAAGCCCTTGATATAAGAACCAAGAGACAACTGTCCAAAATGGTTTCTTCTGACAGGAAAGAGACGCTGATTTCTTTGTCGAAGAAATATCTATTTGCAGTGAAGGAAAAATATTATCCCATTCGCAATGTTAAGAGGGTTTTATAAAAACCTTCGGATTTCTTGATGAATTTGTGAAAAAAAAAAAACAACGTCTTTTTCAAATCCTGCTATTTTTGGGGATAATCCAAATCTCCACAGCTTAAGAAATGATAATCTGTAGAAATCTTTTGAGAAGAAAAAACCAAAGAAACTCAGTAACAAAAATTTCATATGTATGGATAGATATTCTAAATCGCAAACTCTGCCATCTTTGATTAGTTTTCTTCACGTTCTTCAAAATGAAATTTAATATCTTAAGCTGCTATATCACAATCTTATTATAATGGAGATTGTGGGTTTGTATGTCTGTAACCGAAACTATATTACTATTCAAGTCACAATTCCCTTTGTTATTTACATCACATTTTCCATGATTTTATTTTTATTTAAACCTCAAGGATTAATAAAATTGTTTTAAATCATTAAGTCTGTTGACCATATCTACATATTAATAACATGTAATTGTATTTATATATACAACAAAATAGCGGTTTACAGTGTGAACGGGAAGGCTAATCTGCATATTGATATTTAAAATTTGATTTTAATAAATGTGTGCTTAGTATTATTGATTTCTAATTGTTTGGTTTTATCTTATTGAATATGAGCAAAAATCTCGGGTATAAATCTTAAAAGAAATCAATTAACAAGAAGAAATAACTGTAATATTATTCTTTACTTCCTATTTTAACTAAATAGTTAAATTAGGAAAATTTACCAATGAAAGATGGGAGTAAGGGAAAAATGATGGAAGAGTTAGTTTCAAAGCTGTTCTATTTTTCCATCATAACCCCTCTGTTCCAAATATTTTTATCTGAATTCTTATTCAGTTTCATTAGCCTTTCTAATTTAATATGATATTTTATTATATTAAAACGTTTCGGCGTTTCCGTATACGTTTTAAAAATCTAAGAACGCTCGTGTTTTCATCAACAGTTTTAAATAGACCGACTGACCGACCACAAACCAAAAGGGTCTCGAATATTTTTTTATTTTCTGTGATACTTTTACTTTTTCCCTCAAACTAACGAAAGCCCTGATGAAGATCTTTTGAAACAGATCGAAACACTGCAGCGTAGGCGAAATAAACATTACTCGTTTTAAAAATCCAAGAACGCTCGCGTTTTCATCAACAATTTTAAATAGACCGACCATAAAACAAAAGTGTCTCGAAGATTTCTTATTTCCTGTGATACTTTTACTTTTTCCTCAAACTAACGAAAGCCCTGATGAAGATCTATTGAAAAAGGTCGAAACACTGCAGCGTAGGCGAAATAAACATTACTTGTTTATGAACTTGTGTTTTTCAATTTTTTTCCTAATATTACATACCGTCGGATTCACTTCCAATTTTTCCTCGCAAATCCTGGTATCTATCGCTCACATCGTTTTAAACTTCATCCGTTCAAACATTGGTTGATTGGTTAGGTGAGTGGATTTTACGGTATGTCAACCCATTGGCTAATTTTAATTTATTTCTATTTAACCCATAGTTGGAAACCTAACAGGCAGTAGCGTACCGGGTCAGAGTTGACCAGGGAGTAATGGCAATAAAGGGGTACTCCACATCTCCCGAGATCCAGAACTGGAACTTCACAATCCCGACCAGAC
>CM042157.1:20111899-20119399 GCA_023376005.1 Doryteuthis pealeii
AGTGCTTGGTTGATTCTGTGTTCAAGGAATGTTTTTTTTGCTGGGTGTGACGACATGTACGAATTTATTGTTCAATTTCCATATGTTTAATAAAATATTTGTCAATTTCTATATCTCCAATTTATATACATTAATTATTCTAATATCTTGCATTTAAAAAAAATCGCATACATCATTAAAAGGCGAGCGGGTTGTATTAATTATTGTCGTAAGAAATTGACACGAGTTCAAATCCTCCGGAGCCTTTTCGGATTTCAAATAGTGCTAATACCATTTGGAAAGGTATAGATCCAATTCGGCAAACGAGTGGGGAGCATAGGCTCTTTAACCTTGGTAGGGCAATCGGTCTAAGAAAAGGACAAAAATAATTCAAACCTGTTAAACTCGGCTTCAAAATTGACCTTGTGTCACACCCTGATTGAGCGGGGGAAGGCAACCGTGATGTACTTATTTTCGTCGTAAGAAATGAACACGAGTTCAAATCCTGGGCGGGGGAGGCTGTTTGCATTTCACATAGCACTAATCGCCTTGGGAAAGGTATACATCCACCTGGCTAAAATGATAGGGTAGACTGGGGTCTTTAATCTTGGTACGGCAACGAGTCAAGGAAAAGGAAAAAAAATACTTAAAACCTGTTAAGATCCGCGTAAAAATTTACCTTGTTTCACACCCTGCTCGGGTGGAGGGGTCGGTAAATATATACATGATTGAAAAAATACTTTTCCTTTTTTATTGTAATAAGTATTTGAGAGTTACCTCCCCAAATCTATGCTTACCTCCCATTTGGAGAACTCTCTAGTGAATACTAGACTATATAAACTCTCAATAAGTGTACCAGTTATTCTAAGTAGAATAAAGCTTTCCAAAGTCCATTGGTGTTATCATTTGTAATTGAGAGTTACCTCTCCTATTTTATGATTACCTCCCCTTTGGAGAACTCTCTAGTGAATACTAGACTATATAAACTCTCAATAAGTGTACCAGTTATTCTAAGTAGAATAAAACTTTCCAAAGTCTATCGGTGTTATCGTTTGTCATTACAGTTATTTTTCTCTTTTTTCTTTCTAGAATCTGAACCTAACCTGAAACTTTACCCGTAGCCTCTATAATATACGGACCTGTTGTGTTTGTCTCTTTAAATCTAATGGGTGTTTTGGGCTTTTAAACTACAGAAAACTTGATTCTTCTTTTTTTAGCCAATGGGAGGTGTTGAATTATTTTCAGCTGAATAATGGATGCCATTAAAACATTACAATCGCCAAGAGATGCAATAATTTTGTTTATATCCTAAATTAAATGATTAGGCAAGAGATCTTTATTACCAATCCAATTAGATCATTTTAAACAATCAAATGTTTTTTTTTAACTACGTCCACCAGTTAAATATCTCAGGAAATAAAGTAACAAACTGTTTGTTTAGAAGTGCCTCACCGACTGCACCTCTGCAGAGGGGTAAGACTCCCTCAATGGGGCCACCTGTTGGTCGTGGGTGGCAACCCGTGCTGCTTAAGGATAGTGCCCAGATGGATGAGCAGTTCATGACATGCAATACTCCACTTTGGCCCTATCTTGGGCTAGAAGGGCGGTCGGAGAGGCCCCCTCCGATCAATCGGCTGGTCACGTCAAGCCATAGCACCTATATGATTTTCCCAACCCTATTGCCCTTATGGCAAGCCCCAACCCCTTTTTATCATATGGGTGCTAGAAGGCGGTGGCTGAGGGTCTACATGTCCTGGGAATGACGTTAAACGCTATCTGATGGTGAGGTTCCAGTTTTGTAGGTTTGGGGAATGTGGAGCACCCCTTCATCACCATTGCTCCCTGGTCCACTCTGACCCGGAGTGGTAGTACCTGTTAGGGTTCCATCTATGGGTTAAATAGAAAAATGTATTTATAAAAAAATTGTATTATCCATTAAGAATTGATTTATTTCAAAACTTTATCGGCATTAAATGACCCACTGAGGTTGATATGCCGTAAAACAAAACAAACCTAAGTGCCTCGTGTCTGATACAACTCTAAAGAATAACATTCAAGAGACTTTAGCAGGTATACACCATTCGCTACTTGTCCAGAATATACCGCTGAGGAAATGGGTTGCGAAAGAAATTATTTACGTGCGAACTCAAAGCGAGCACGAACGTGTTTGCTGTGCAAAACGAGGAGATCAGGGTGGGGTGTAGCGAATGACTACAGAGACTGAACTCGCAACCTCCTGATCAGGATTCCTGGTTCGACTTAAGTTTCTCGCACTAGCGCGAATCTTCAGGGACCCTGGAGATTCGCGCTACTGTGAGAAGCTTAAGCCGGTAGTTTTTGAACCATTTGATTTTAATCGTCTATTTAGCTCTTTATATTGGGCACTTTTTAATCGGTTTTAGGAAAAAATCCAGAAGTAAATAAGATTGTATACTTATTTGCTTGATGGATTTAATGGTAACTGCTATATATATATATATATATATATATATATATATATAAGAGAGTTTTATAATTTGCTTGAAGCATTGTGTATATATTGGTTAGGAGGTTGATTTTGAAGGCTATCACAATGCAGGTGTAAAGAAAAAATAATAATACGGTAACAATGGTGTTGTGTGTTAACCTGTATTTTATTCTTGAATTTTCGAGATAAAATCTCTTTTTCAAAAGATCACTGGAACTGAAGCTGTCTAGTTATGGCATTTCTTTTTAAATGATTTTTTTTTTTAAATGAAGGTATTTTTTTTATTTTTTTTATATAACTGTATTACAGTTATATAAAAAAAATACCATAATTTTCAAAAAAAATTAATTTAAAAAGAAATGCCATAACTAGACTGCTTCAGTTCCAGTGATCTTTTGAAAAAGAGATTTTATCTCCAAAATTCAAGAATAAAATACAGGTTAACACACAACACCATTGTTACCGTATTATAATTTTCTTTACACCTGCATTGTGATAGCCTTCTAAATCAACATCCTAACCAATATATATATATATATATATATATATATATATATATATATATATATATATATATATATATATATATATATATAAGGTAATAGTATTCCATGACTACATGTAAATTTTTTTATTTAACAATATTAGGATTACATTCTTTCTTAGAGGAACGTATTCTTACTGTTTGTGTTTCATTTGCATCCTACGCCACGCATAAATACAATTACGTCATGCAAGGTGACATGTCACTGACATATGCAAAAGTAAGACAGAATGAAAAAAAAAGAAGCAACGGATTTCCATTAACACAGTGATATGCCAATGTAGGATTCATTTTATGTTGAATTCTTGTGGCTTATCAATTTTTAATGATCTTCTTGAAACAATGGAAACACAAGATGGAAACACAAGATTCCCCATGAGTCAAAGCTAGTTGATGAATGAATATATATATATATATATATATACACACATATATATATATATATATATATAATATATATATATATATATATATTTAACAGTTGGATTGTATTATGAACAATTTTTATATTTTATTATACACTTTTTATATAATTATACACTTTTTTAAATAATTCTACATCAGGCTCTTTTGAGTCTTATTTACTATAATGCTTCTGATTTTTTTAAAATTAAAAATAAAATTCATTTTATTTTTAAATAAAATTCATTTTATTTTTAATACAGACAGCACATTTTCTCTTTTGAATAATTCCAACTTTTGACTAGCAGCCTTCTGTTTTTTCTAACGGTCATTTCTTCCCGTCTTATTTTTGTTGAAGACCGACCCACGTGTGGTCGATGCAAATATTACTTGGGTCCTCACATCATCAGTGAGGAGGGCCGGTGTTGCTATATAAACCGTAGAGAGAAAGGCCCCGAAACGGTTTGCACATTCTCTCCTGATGAGCCCATACATTTGTAAACATCCTTTGTTTTTTTCAATATATCATATTTACACTGTCGGATTAAGTTCCAATTTTATTTCACACACACACACACACACACACACACACACACACACATATATATATATATATATATATATATATATATATATATATATATATAAACAGGCCACTCCCTCAGACACCGGTGAAAAGGATTCGTCCGTTAGTAGATATTTCTAAACAACCATGTTCAACTATGTAATATATATATATATGTGTATGTGAATTTGATATATTGAAAAAAAACAAATGATGTTTACAAATGCATGGGATCATCAGGAAAGAATGTGCACCGTTTCGGGGCCCTCCTCTCAACGGTTTTAACTGCACATCGGACCCCTTCACTGTTGTGAGGTCCCTCGGAATATCTGTATCGACCATATGTAATAGATCGGTCTTTAACTAGAGCAAATACGGGATGGAATGAACGTTAGAAGAAGAATGCGCAAACAGAACGCTGTTAGTCAATGTTGGAATTTTTTCAAAATATGCGTTATCTAGTTGAAGACCGATCTATTACATACGGTCGATACAGATATTCCGAGGGACCTCACAACAGTGAGGGGGGAATGATGTGCAGTTAAAACCGTTCAGAGGAAGGCCCCGAAACGGTGCACATTCTCTCCTGGTGATCCCATGCATTTGTAAACATCATTTGTTTTTTTCAATATATCAAATTCACATTGTCGGATTAAATATCCTTTTATTTTACATATATGTGTGTATATATATATTTTTTTGTTCGTTCTTTCTTTCCGTCTTTCTTTCTTTCCTTCTTTCTTTCTTTCCTTCTTTCTTTCTTTCTTTCTTTCTTTTCATTGATCATCTGTTTTCATTTTATTTATATTTTCTTTCGTCATAATAGTCTTTCCTCTTTTTCTTACCCCCTTCCCTTCTTTAATTCTTTTTCTTTCTTTCTTTCATTCTTTTCATTGACCTTATGTTTTTATTTTTCTTCTCTTTACTTCGTAATCGTTATCAATTTTCTTTCTTTATTTCTTTATTAAATCCACCCGGGGTAGACTGTTCTCATTCCGTTAACAATGACCGGGTTCAGCTGTTCAACTGTATTAAGTATTCTATGTTTTTATCGCCTTTGGCCAGGATTGACCTAAAACCGGCAATCTAGAGATTATTGTAACTTAGATTAGACACATGGCGCAACGGATATAAAGCCAAAACATTGTGTATACAACAATAAATAAGGGGGCAATCGTTTTTTTATATTGTTCCTATACCTGAGTTATGGTTGTCCAATATTTCTCTCTCCGTCATGAGGAACATTTGGATATTTTTAGTCTCTTATTTGGATGACATGTATAGTAAATACATTTCTATAAACGCTACAGATATTTTTTCGAGTCATTTTCTTTCATTGAATTTTTTATTGTGATTTTAAAAGATTTTAAGTTTGGTTCAATTTTCTCTATAAAAGTTCGGAAATTTCTCCTGAAGAGCGTCCCGTTATTATTATAAAAATGAACAATGATTATATAAACTGCTCGTCGAGAAAATATCCGACAATTTTTACATTTAAGGAAAATTATTTAAAATTGCTAAAACGGAGGCGCGTGGTGTAATGAATAGAATCGAGGGAAATGGACTCGTCGATCCGAGTTCAATTCCTGGGCGAAGCTGTTTGCATTTGACATGGCGCTAATACCCTTGGGAAAGGTATGAATATAATTCTTTCCCCAGCTATGGATAAATAGTAGGACAGACTGGGTTCTTTAACTGTGGCTAGGTAACCAGTCAAGGAGAAGGAAAACTCTGTATTCAATTTTGCTAAACTCGGCTTAGGAAATTGACCTTGTGTCGCATCCTGCTCGTGCGGAGGGGTTGGTAAATGTACAAAGCCAAAACATTGCGTATACAACAATAAATAAGTGGACAATCGTCCGAATTATCCAAATAATACAAACTATAAAAGTTTTTGAAAACTTTGAAAACATTTCTTTAATTTCGCTAAAGTTATGCAAAAAGTGCGATGTGTATGAAAACAATCTTTCAGTGACACATTAGCAAACAAACAGATTTCTCTTAAGCTTCGTGTGGTAAAAATGTAATCCGAGTAATTTAATGAAATACACAATTAATAAAGAAAAAAATATCTGGGGATATTTTTGTTGTTGCCAGAAGCTATTAAGCTGTCACAAAATAGTGTTAGAAAAATGAAATTGTTTACCAGATTCTGTCGCTTAAATAGGAATATTAAGAGTACTGGGAAGTAATCGAAAATACCATAATTTACTCAGGAGTTGAAAACATTTAAAGAAAAGAAAACAAACTCTATAACTAATATCTAATAATCTTTTCGAAAAAGCCAAGTAATAAGGAAATTTGAGAATGAATTACTAAATGGTAATTTTCTTCTACTGCTCTCCCCCCCTCTCTCTCTCTCTCTCTCTCTCTCTCTCTATATATATATATATATATATATATATATATATATATATATATATAAATTTTAGATCTGTTTTCAAATGCCTCAAAAGTAATAAAGAAGTTATCATTCGCATCTGATGATTTGGGAGAGTTAGACACTTTGTCTAAGCTCCCTGAAATAGACTATAATGCACAAATTCTATGTCTTTTGTTATATTTTTACTTATACTAGCAAATATATGCACCCTCCGGGTGCAAGTATTTAAGTTTTCATATAATAAAATATCATATTAAATGAAACTGACTAAGAATGCAGATAAAAAGATCTGCAACAGAGGGGGTATAATCGAAAAATAGAACAACTTTGAAACTAACTATTCCATCATTTTCCATTACTCCCCTGTTTCATTGGTAAATTTTCCTAATTTAACTATTTAGTTAAAATAGGAAGTAAAGGATAATATTACAGTTATTTATTCTTGTAAATAATTTTTTTTAAAGATTTATCCACGAGATCTTTGTTTATATTTCTTAAGATAAAACCAAACAATTAGAAATCAATAATACCAAGCACATATTTATTAAAATAAAATTTTAAATATCAATATGCAAATTAGCCTTCTCGTTCAAACTGTAAATCACTATTTTGTTGTATATATAAATACAATTGCATGTTATTAGTACGTAGATATGATCAACAGTATTAATAATGTGAAACAATTTTTATTAATAACTGAAGGTTTAAAAGAATGAAATCATGGAGAATTTGACGTAAATAATTAAGGGAATTGTGACTTGAGTAGTAATATAGTTTCGGTTACAGACAGAAAAACACACGATCTCCATTATAATAATAATATATATATATATATATATATATATATATATATATATGGGAGAAATATGAGGAGGTTGACATCCCGTGTTTGTCTACTTTTCTCCACACACGCACTCACACACACACACACACACACATATATATATATATATTGGGGGATATGTGCTTAATTGAAGTCATACCTAATTTTGAAAATTAATTAGTTACTTGCTTAACTATATTTTGCATATATATTGCATATATGTTCAAATGTAAGGCTAAACAAATCGAGAAAATATCAATCCCTGTATGTTCATTTCGACCTATTAGGTCTCATCAGCAAGGTTATAGACATGGGAGACTGCTCCGTGTGTGACTCG
>CM042157.1:20124399-20129399 GCA_023376005.1 Doryteuthis pealeii
AATAAATATGTGCTTAGTATTAATGATTTCTAATTTTTTGGTTTTATCTTAATGAATATGAGCAAAAATCTCTTCAATAAATCTTAAAAGAAATCCCTTAACAAGAAGAAATAACTAATATTATTCTTTACTTCCTATTTTAACTAAACAGTTAAATTAGGAAAATTTAACAATGAAAGACGGGAGTAAGGGAAAATGATGGAATAGTTTCAAAGTTGTTCTATTTTTCAATCTTACTCCCTCTGTTCCAAATCTTTTTATCTACATTCTTATTCAGTTTCATTAGCCTTTCTAATTTAATATGATATTTTATTATATTAAAACTTAAATACTTGCACCCGGAGGGTGCATATATTTGCTAGTAGATATAATTCAGTATTCATTATAGAGTTAACTAGTCTGGCACAGGCGCCTTAGCAAAATGAGCACGAACTGCTGAACCAACTCACTACACCAGTACAATATAGAAAAAGAAGACCGACATTAGGATAACTGACGATGATCGGGTTGACAGAGTGTGCCAGAGTGGTTTGATAAATCCTTACCTATGGCAAATGTTCTGTTTATAAAATCGCGAAGGTAGGCAATCATATATAGGTAAATCGTAAATCCGTTTCAGTAGATGTGTCAAGAGTATGTCATAAGTATATAAGTAATATAGGCCCATCTACACAGGGTTATCTAAGTATATGTGAAATATTTTTTTTTTAATTTTTGTCTGTTTTTGTACTTAAAGAATTGGAATTGTTATTTGCATACAGTAAGATGCACATTGGTATAAAAAGAAAATGTTTACTTCGAAATGTTTGAAAATAAGACTTTTTTGACATTTTTCATCGTTTACCGATTTTTTTCATTTTACGTTTTTGTTTTTTATCTATTTTCATTTTAGGTTTTCTTATGGTATTTTATATCTTTGCACAGTGACATTGTTTCTTTGTATCTATGTTAACTTGTTTTATCCATTTATTTGTTTTTTCATCTATCTATCTATCTATCTATTTCCCTCTCTCTCTCTCTCTATATATATATATATATATGTATATATATATATATATAATATATATATAATATATTATATATATATATATATATATATATAAAAGCAAATATATCTACCTATTTAACTGTCAATCTCTCTATTTATATATATATATATATATATATATATATATTATGTCTATATATATATTTATGTCTATATATATGTCTCTTTCACGGTCTCTGTATGTCTGTCCCTCTCACTTTCTGTCTCTGTCTTTGTCTCTCCGTGTCTGTCCCCCCCTATCTATCTCTCTCTCTCTCTCTCTCTCTCTATATATATATATATATATATTATATATATATATATATATCTTTCTCTCTCTCTCTCTATATATTATATATGAATTGATCTACCTTATTTTATCTATCTCGTTACCCTAGTCTGCGATTATCTCTCCCTCTTTCTCTCTCTCTCTCCATATATATATATATATATATATATATAATATATATATATATATATATATATATTATATATATCAATGTGTGTGTATATATATGGAAAAAGAGGGGGGCGAGATAGATTGATTGATAGGGTATTGAAGATACAAAGTCGATGGATATTTCTAAATGTCAGCGAGAAATTATCCCTAAATTCATTTATATATATAGGTGCATGTAATACATAATTTCTATATGCTCTATCAATATAATTCAGTACTCATTCGTTAAAATATAGTAAACTATATATATATAATATTATATATATATATATATATATATATATATTTATATATATATATATATATATATATATATATATATATATATATATATATATATGTGTGTGTGTGTGTGTGTGTGTGTGTGTGTGTGTGTGTATGTATCTATATAATATGCTCTTGAATCTTCATAATCTCGATGCAAATTTTGAAATCGATATTTGAAAAATAAATTGTATTGCTCAAATGCTAATCCATGTATAAAAATAAAATTCATATTATAAATCCAGGTAGTAGTACATCAACATTTTAATCGTTTGTAGTAGAGAAGTAGTAGTAGTAGTATATATATATATATATATATATATATATATATATATATATATCCTACCTAAATTGTTCTACCGAGTAACAATTTAGGTGCTTAGGCAGTAATATCTCCTCAACAGAAAACGATGTTAATGCACGCGTAGGAAAGACATGGTCCGCTATAAATAAATCATCAGTCATATGGAAATCCAATTTCACAGATAAGTTAAAGAGACAATTCTTCCAGGCCGTTGTCGTGTCAGTACTGCTGTATGGCTGCACCACCTGGACCCTAACGAAGCGACTAGATAATAAACTCAATGGGAGCTGCACAAGAAACTAGCCCCGTACGCTCTTTTGATCAGCTTTTTTCGGGGAAATAAACTTATTGCTATTCATATGAATTCTTAAATTTTCTTTTACAACAAATCATTTGGAGTATAAATTGAAACCGAACTCTGTATTTAGTCTGTTGTTCTATTTCCCTAAACCATGAACTGGTACTAGAGTTACGTTCTGTTAAGTTTTCACATATTCTCGTCTGTTGTCAGTATTGAACTTGCAACCTCCATATGATTGCCACTTAGAAATGTATTAACCGAGCCCTTACATCCATTGTGCGATAAATCCAACCGACTTGTGTAAACAATTCCTCAAAGTTTACAATCTTTTAGAATTGTTGCATTTTAGTCTACGAAAATTGGGTCCTCCGGTTGGTCCGATAGTGCATTGATTATTTCATGCAACTGAAGGGTTCGCAGATACCCATGGAACTTTGTCTCCCAAATTTCGTAACTCGACTCGTCGCCATTGAAGAAGATCCGAGCGTACCTGGGCCCATAACCTGTTAAGTTTTTAAATGCCATCCTTGGCCAGTTGAAAAGGGCTTAAAGTAAGTCCTGAGTTATGGAATCCTTTGGTAAGTGAATAAGTCCTATCCTGCGAATAAGTCTTATCCAGCGTATTGTTAAAGGTCCAGTGATTTAATCCTATGTCCGTCGTCCACGAAGGTTCAAAGCAATTATGGCCAGTATGCTCAGTTCAAGTATTGTTTCAGCAGCAGAGTACTGCCAGTGATTGGCCAAGAGGTTGATCACATAGTTCTCGGCGAGTTTATAAATAAAAGTGGGCTTTTAACACACGCCTTATATCACAAAAGTTCAACACCCAGCTCGAATAAAATATATTTCTGCATGAGATTGCATTATTTTAATTATTCAGAAATGTTAACATCATGCGAGAAGAAATCAGACAGTAAAAAATTAATGAACAAATAAATAAATAAATAAATAAATATGATATTTTAGATTTGCGAAATTACCTCGAATATTAGAAATAATAATAATGAGAGGAAGATGTTTTTTTAAAGTGTAAAAATTGACAATTTGATGATGACAAGTTAACAGGAATATACTCATTTGACCTCTGTTCAAAGTTTATTTGAGTGCAACCTGAATATATATAAGTGGGTATGTACATAGGTACGTCTCAATGGACGAAATTAATCATCAATCAGTCTTTATCTTCAATTATACTCTCTCTCTCTCTCTCTCTCTCTCTCTCTCTCTCTCTCTCTCTCTCTTTCTCAAACACACACACACACAGACATTTCTTGAAGAATTAATCCAGCCCTTATATCCATTGTGCGATATGTCCAACTAGCCGAAACTTTGCGTATGTAGCAATAAAGATGAGGACAACAGTCAGAAAAGTGTAAATGATACAAATTATCAAGCTTCATCTCAAGATTTCAGAAAAAATAATATCAGCACATTTTGTTCAGTATGTCAATATAGACAAAATTCGTGCTTAACGATAGATGAGGACAACAGTCCGAATCATCTAAATAATACAAATTATCAAGATTCATCTAAAAAAATACAGACAAAAGATATCTGCGCTATTTACTTAGTACTGTCAAAATAGACAAAATTCGGGCTTAACGATAAATGAGGACAACAGTCTGAAAAATCTAAATAATACAAATTATCAAGGTTCATCTAAAAAAATACAGACAAAAGATATAAGTGCATTTTATTTAGTACTGTCAAAATAGACAAAATTCGTGCTTAACGATAGATGAGGACAACAGTCCGAAAAATCTAAATAATTCAAATTATCAAGGTTCATCTACAAAAATACAGACAAAAGATATGAGTGCATTTTATTTAGTACTGTCAAAATAGACAACATTCGTGCTTAACAATAGATGAGGACAGCAGTCTGAAAAATCTAAATAATACAAATTATCAAGGTTCATCTAAAAAAAATACAGACAAAATATATCAGCGCATTTTATTTTGTACTGTCAAAATAGACAACATTCGTGCTTAACAATAGATGAGGACAGCAGTCTGAAAATCTAAATAATACAAATTATCAAGGTTCATCTAAAAAAAATACAGACAAAATATATCAGCGCATTTTATTTTGTACTGTCAAAATAGACAACATTCGTGCTTAACAATAGATGAGGACAGCAGTCTGAAAAATCTAAATAATACAAATTATCAAGGTTCATCTAAAAAAATACAGACAAAAGACATCAGTGCATTTTATTTATTACTGTGACTTAACGAAATAAAACTGAACTAGAGAAGGTATATTCACTGGAGACAGGAGACATTTTGTAAATATTTTGATAAAATTTACCTATCATTATTTTCCGTTTTTTATTACATTTTTTTTTTGTTTTGTTTTTTGGAGCTCCTGTTGTTTGCCGAAATATTTTTCTCTCTATTTGATTAAGCTTTGTACTTTTACTGGAAAGGTTGATTTGATAAATCATCTGGCTCGTGCCCATATATGGAAGTCATGTTTATCAGGAGAAATATTCGCGAAATTCTTTAATGTGTATATTTAACGGTTCAAAACAAAGTAAATTGATTGTTTTGAAATAACAACATTATCATTCATTAGGTCGTGTGAACAGCACTGATTCACATGGATTTCTCTCACAACCCGTCTTTCTCGGTCATCAACCAT
>CM042157.1:20134399-20136899 GCA_023376005.1 Doryteuthis pealeii
TATAATTATCTTAGATTTCGTCATTTAAAAAGAAAGAAAGAAAGAAAGAAAGAAAGAAAGAAAGAAAGATTTAATCCGTTTTTGCAACTGAGGGATCTCCGGAAAACGGAAATCCGAACCCGAGATCACATCTCATTCGTTTTCCTATTTTTTTTTTTTTTACTACGCCAAACTCTTCAAGTCTCAACACATCATCTAATTTTCACTTACATTAACGCTTCAATGGAAATGATGTCGATGAACCGAACGTGCACAGGAAGACGTTTAGCAGCGCCCTCTGTTTCACTCGCGTCAAATATGGTGCCGCTTCATGAATATAGAACAGACATAGTGCCCACACTTTTAATATCTTCTTTGCCAAAGATTCCAAAAATACTTGCTATAAATCATAGATCATTAATCTAACTAAAAAAAAAAAAGAAGAGATCATATATATATATATATATATATATATATATATATATATATATATATATATGGTAGAAATGTGAGAAGGTTAATCCGACAGTATGTGGAGAAAAGTAGACAAACACGGGATGTTATGGAAACTTGATGTTTATTGTCGACGGTGCAACGTTTCGGTCTCTTATTAGACCATCTTCAGGACTTGGATATAGTTCTTACTCCAATGATGGAAATTCTCAAAGTGCTGAAAACGGAAGGTCGTCAGTGAGGGAGGTGTGGTTGGGGGTGGTTAGTGGATTCTTCTTCTCTCTGGAATAGGGAGTGCCGGAATGGTGGATGGTGGTACCACAGGTGTTGCACCGTCGACAATAAACATCAAGTTTCCATAACATCCCGTGTTTGTCTACTTTTTCTCCATATATATATATATAATATATATATATTATATATATATATATATATATATTAAGAAATTTGAAAAAAAAGTGTTCCAAAATGAGGTGAATTTATTTATCGACGTTTAAACGTTTTGGTTTATTTATACCTTCATCAGGATTTATTAAGGGGTGAAGAAATTGATGGATGTTTTATAGATGACAGGAAATAAAAAATCTTTTAAAATTTTTTGTTGTTGTGTAACTGTATTTGTTCAGCGTTATATTTTTGAAAGACGAGTCGCGATCCGCACACGCGAAGGTGTCATGACGCGTGACGTAACTCGAAGCAATGCATTCAATAAAAGACAAGAAAAAGTATTAATGGACTGATTTTATATATATATATATATATATATTATATATATAATCCAAAAGTCCAGAGAAGAGTTTTATTTAAACAAAACCAAGTCGCAGTTTGAGAGCTCAATGTGTGCTCTTAATGTTAGAGTCACAGAGCAAATATATCAGTAAAGAAATAACAAAAGACTTAGAGATTTAGAAATATAGTCTATTTCAGGGAGCTTAGACAAATAGTCTAAATCTCCCGACTCAATTTCGCATCTGATGAGTCGGGAGATTTAGACTATTTGTCTAAGCTCCCTGAAATAGACTATAAGCTAAATCTCTAAGTCTTTTGTTATTTCTTTACTTATATATATATATATATATATATATATATATATATATATATATATAAAGAAATTGACTCATTCAGAGGGATTGGATATATATATATATATATATATATATATATATATATATATATATATATATATATATATATATATATATATATATATATATATATATATATACTTACCAAACCCTCTGAATGAGTCAATTTATTAAGTGGAGTTTAACAAGTTTTAATTTTGAGATTTACTTCTCTTAGACTGATTTCCTAATCAAGGTTAAAGAGCCCAGTCCGCCCTACTATTTACCTATAGCTGGAGGGAGAATAATCCATTAAACATCCATTCAACAGTTTTATATTGCTTATTTTATTTGGTAAAAATAAATGCACCACAAGTTTTTAAAAACAGAAATTATTTTGAAAAAGATATTTATTCTAAAATGGACTATATCTACCAAACTCCTCCGCACGAGCACGATGTGAGCACTATTTACCTATTAAACTCCTTTTAAGAAATTGATCTTGTGTAATATCCTACTCGTGAGAATAGTATAGATTCCACGATAAACTTTTACACGAAGAGAATTTTTAAGCCTGTGGGATCGAAACGCGAACGTTCCATTCCAAGTTTTTAAAAACAAAAATTATTTTGAAAAATATATATATTCTAAAATGGACTACACCTACAAAACTCCTCCGCACGAGCACGATGTGAGCACTATTTACCTATTAAACTCCTTTTAAGAAATTGATCTTGTGTAATATCCTACTCGTGAGAAGGTGTTCGTAAATATGTATAAACTTTTACACGAAGAGAATTTTTAAGCCTGTGGGATCGAAACGCGAACGTTCGATTCCACGATGTTAGCAGCACTTAAGCCAAGTAGAAGCGGTTATTTAACCTGTATCCGTTTGAATATCAAATCCAATTATTTAGATGAAAAGCTTGGATTCTTTGAAGAAAAAAATCGCCTTCACCTCTATTTGTCTACTGACGAATCTCCGCCGCTAAAACTGTAAGAGA
>CM042157.1:20151857-20181857 GCA_023376005.1 Doryteuthis pealeii
GTTCAAGGTAAAACTCAAAAGAGTTTATTGTAAAAATTGTAAAAATATATAAAAAATGTAAAGTGGGTATCAAAATAGTATAGTATATATATTTCAGCTGTTAAAAATATACAAGTCCACATGGTAATTTGAAGAAAGATGTTAGGTTTCCAAAATTTACTAGTGGTGTTGAAGTCCGTAGATTTATATATGAAAGTCTTCAAGGTTGATATCAGCGATTTATATATGAAAGTCTTCAAGGTTGATATCAGCGGTTGATATCAGCGTTCGTTTTGTAAACAGTCTTTTTAACGGATATTTTCTTCTCGTCTATGTCGCTCTTTGATGAAGACCAACTTATCGTTTCGGTCGAAACAGGCCTGTCAGCAATCACATAACAAACATCATATGTTTTTTCAAAATGTTATATTTCATATATATATATATATATATATATATATATATATATATATAACAGTTCTATGACTGGTATTGAGCACTCTACTACTACTAACTAATAACGCAAAAATATTGATCCACCAGTAAGTACCAAGTTAAGCTAGTAATAACCATATATATATATATATATATATATATATATATATATATATATATATATATATATGTTATTATTATTGTTATTGGCATTTCAGCCTTGGAAGACTATAAAATACTTGTTGTGCCCCTGAAGTTTACAACGCCTCGTGTGACTGTATAGCCCAATGTTAGAAGATGTTGATGTACCGGTGTCTTGTGGCCGCTGCCTTCTTTTGTACCTCCTAGGTTCATGGGGTTATATATATATATATATATATATATATATATATATATATATAAAGATAATCTACTGAGTCTGAATCTGACAGATTTTAGCCCTGAAGAGCTTTATTGCGAAACTAATAGTAGGTTCGTCTGACTCAGTAGATTATCTTTATTACTTGGCTCTACTTAGGTATCGAGCACTTTTTACAAATTATCTTCTCCTAGCGGTTATATGAATATATATATATCTTATATACATATATATACATATAAATTGTTTTTTCTTTTGGCCAAATACTATACCAATAGATTATTTTTTGTTGGTACGAATATCTTGGTCTTTTCTTTTTTTCAAAAATTTTTTTCTTCCTGGTTGATGTTTGGTAGTATATTTTTACAATCAAACTCTCTGCCGGGTTTTTTCTCTCCGCAAGGATCTACCAACACGCTTGGTATATTATATATCTATCTATCTATCTATCTATATATATATATATATATATATATATATATATATATATATACTAAAAATACATTAAAATATATTTCCCCAACTAAAAAAGAAACAAAAAGGAAGCTGTACACATATTACATCTCTCGATTTAATTGACAATGATGCATCTCAATGTCTAGCATAGATAATTTAAGAAGACATGGTGGTGTCAGGATGTCAGGATACATCATAGGAATCTGCCCAAATTTTGGAAAAATGAATTCATTTATAAAAGACTAAAATCTGGACTAAATGCTCCTCCATCCTTTTTCTTTCTTGGACATTGATTGCCTTGTCTCGTCTCGTCTCGTCTCGTCTCGTTTCTGAGCCGACACAAGATTCGCTGATTTGGGTCATCTTAATTCTGCCGTTGTTGAAATTAACCAAAGCTGACATTTTTGACTGCAAAAAGAAAAAAAACAGAAAAAAAGAAAAAATAAATAAATAAAAGGAAGAATTGAGATTCAAAGCTGCCAAAATTTGTACTAGGGTTGGCACTGTATTCTGTCCAAAAAATTGACATTTATTTTTGGGCTGATAAGTGACCGAAAACAGGCAACAGTGTTTCTTACTCCTAACTGTCTTCGTTAATATCAACGTCGGCTGCTGAGCCGAGATCTTGTTGAATCACCTTTTAGACCTCCAAGCAGGAATATTGCGCTCAAGCGAGGCATAGACTTGAATTTTCTGAATGTTATATCTGGTCATCATATTTGATTTAACTCTTAACTAGGTGACTTTTGCAGGTTCACATCCCCCGAAAGAGGAAATGGACACACATACACACACACACACACCACACACTCATACACACACGCGCGCGCGCGCACACACACACACACACACAGACAAACACATACACGCACACGCACACACACACACACAGACACACCACACACACACACACACACATACATACACACGCGGGCACACACAGAGACACACACACACTGACACACACACACACACATATATATATGTGTGTGTGTGTGTGTGTGTGTGTATGTGTATTTGGGCAGCATTTTTTCATTTATGCATGTTGAATTAAACAAGAGACACATATCCTATTAAACAAATTTATTTGTGATTCTTTCCAGTTTTCTGGCCAACTCGGGACATGAACTCAAATATTAAAAAGTTGGCCAGAAAACTTAAAAAAATGTCAAATAAAATTGTTAACAGGAGATGAGTCTGTTGTTAATTCAACATGCATATATATATTATATATATATATATATATATATATATATATATATATGCATGTTGAATATATATATATATATATATATATATATATATATATATATATTAAGAAAATTGAAAAAACACATGTTTAAATAAGTTGAGTGGTAAGTTTATTGGCCGACGCTGCAGTGTTTCGATCTATTAATTAGATCATCTTCAGGGCATTTGTTGGTATATGGAAGGTGATAAAAATTTTTTATCACAGAATAACGAGCAAAGTAAGTGATAGTCCTTGTTTATCAGTCTGTTCAAAATTTGAAGTCTGAAGAAAAGACGCTGAAAAAAGTGGACGGTTTGAAATATGACGTCAAATATTCTCTTTTTCTGTGAGTATGAGAGTGTGTGTGTGTGTATCGAAAAAATACATTGTGCATTTTTAGGTGTTTTGTGTGTCTGGTTGCGCGTGTGTGTATAAACCTTTTGCAATAAACGACATCGAAACAAATCTCAAGGTTCTCTCTCTCTCTCTCTCTCTCTCTGTGTGTGTGTGTGTGTGCACTTTAAACTTGGTCCTTTTTGCACGCACCTTATATTCTGAAGAAAAATAATGAATGGAACGTTATTTATTTAGAATACAAGGTTTGTCAAAAAGTACAAAAATCTCGATACATTTTTTGACACGCCTTGTATATATACATATATATATATATGCATGGAGGGGTTGTGTTATACATATTTAGGTAGTAGTCTTTCTTGTATGCATGTCTTATTAAAAAAAGACAGATAAGGAAATAGAGTTCAGCTTTTTTTTATCCCACTTTTCTCCTTGACAAACTGTGTCTCAAGGCAGTTTATAAAGCTTAAAAAATCTCAGGATTTGTTTTGTATTTCAAGTATGGCTACTGTTTGCCATTTTCGATTATTTTCGTCGACGCAGGTGCTCCTCTATAGTGAAGTGCTTGGTTGATTCTGTGTTCAAGGAATGTTTTTTTTTTTTGCTGGGCGTGACGACATGTACGAACGTATTGTTCAATTTCCATATGTTTAATAAAATATTTGTCAATTTCTATATCTCCAATATATAAATTTATATACATTAATTATTCTAATATCTTGCATTTAAAAAAAAATCGCATACATCATTAAAAGGCGAGCGGGTTGTATTAATTATTGTCGTAAGAAATTGACACGAGTTCAAATCCTCCGGAGCCTTTTCGGATTTCAAATAGTGCTAATACCATTTGGAAAGGTATAGTTCCAATTCGGCAAACGAGTGGGTAGCATAGGCTATTTAACCTTGGTAGGGCAATCGGTCTAAGAAAAGGACAAAAATAATTCAAACCTGTTAAACTCGGCTTCAAAATTGACCTTGTGTCACACCCTGATTGAGCGGGGGAAGGCAACCGTGATGTACTTATTTTCGTCGTAAGAAATGAACACGAGTTCAAATCCTGGGGAGGCTGTTTGCATTTCACATAGCACTAATCGTCTTGGGAAAGGTATACATCCACCTGGCTAAAATGGTAGGGTAGACTGGGGTCTTTAAATTTAGTACGGCAACGAGTCTGGGAAAAGGAAAAAATACTTAAAACCTGTTAAGATCCGCGTAAAAATTGACCTTGTTTCACACCCTGCTCGGGTGGAGGGGTCGGTAAATATATACATGATTGAAAAAATACTTTTCCTTTTTTATTGTAATAAGTATTTGAGAGTTACCTCCCCAAATCTATGCTTACCTCCCATTTGGAGAACTCTCTAGTGAATACTAGACTATATAAACTCTCAATAAGTGTACCAGTTATTCTAAGTAGAATAAAACTTTCCAAAGTCTATCGGTGTTATCGTTTCTCATTACAGTTATTTTTCTCCTTTTTCTTTCTAGAATCTGAACCTAACCTGAAACTTTACCCGTGGCCTCTATAATATACGGACCTGTTGTGTTTGTCTCTTTAAATCTAATGGGTGTTTTGGGCTTTTAAACAACAGAAAACTTTATTCTTTTTTTTTTAGCCAATGAGAGGTGTTGAATTATTTTCTGCTGAATAATGGATGCCATTAAAACATTACAATCGCCAAGAGATGCAATAATTTTGTTTATATCCTAAATTAAATGATTAGGCAAGAGATCTTTATTACCAATCCAATTAGATCATTTTAAACAATCAAATGTTTTTTTTATCTACGTCCACCAGTTAAATATCTTAGGAAATAAAGTAACAAACTGTTTGTTTAGAAGTGCCTCGCCGACTGCACCTCTGCAGAGGGGTAAGACTCCCCCAATGGGGCCACCTGTTGGTCGTGGGTGGCGACCCGTGTTGCTTAAGGATAGTGCCCAGGTGGATGAGCAGTTCATGACAGCAATACTCCACTTTGGCCCTATCTTGGGCTAGACGGTCGGTCGGAGAGGCCCCCTCCGATCAATCGGCTGGTCACGTCAAGCCCTAGCACCTATATGATTTTCCCAACCCTATTGCCCTTATGGCAAGCCCCAACCCCTTTTTATCATATGGGTGCTAGAAGGCGGTGGTTGCGGGTCTACATGTCCTGGGAATGACGTTAAACTCTATCTGATGGTGAGGTTCCAGTTTTGGAGGTTTGGGGAATGTGGAGCACCCCTTCATCACCATTGCTCCCTGGTCCACTCTGACCCGGAGTGGTAGTACCAGTTAGGGTCCCATCTATGGGTTAAGTAGAAAAATGTATTTATAAAAAAATTGTATGATCCATTAAGAATTGATTCATTTCAAAACTTTATCGGCATTAAATGACCCACTGAGGTTGATATGCCGCAAAACAAAACAAACCTAAGTGCCTCGTGTCTGATATAACTCTAAAGAATAACATTCAAGAGACTTTAGCTGGTATACACGATTCTAGAATAGAACGCTGAGAAAATGGGTAGAGAGAGAAATTATTTGCGTGGGAACTCAAAACGAGCTCGAACGTGTTTGGTGTGCAAAATGAGGAGATCAGGGTGTGGTGTAGCGGATGACTAGAGAGACTGACCTCGCAACCTCCTGATCAGGAGTCCTGGTTCGACTTAAGTTTCTCGCAGTAGCGCGAATCTTTAGGGACACTGGAGATTCGCGCTACTGTGAGAAGCTTAAGCCGGTAGTTTTTGAACCATTTGATTTTAATCGTCTTTTTAGCTCTTTATATTGGGCACTTTTTAATCGATTTTAGGAAAAAATCCAGAAGTAGATAAGATTTTATACTTATTTGCTTGATGGATTTAATGGTAACTGGTATATATATATATATATATATATATATATATATATATATATATATATATATATAAGAGAGTTTTATAATTTGCTTGAAGCATTGTGTATATATTGGTTAGGAGGTTGATTTTGAAGGCTATCACAATGCAGGTGTAAAGAAAAAAGAATTAATAATACGGTAACAATGGTGTTGTGTGTTAACCTGTATTTTATTCTTGAATTTTCGAGATAAAATCTCTTTTTCAAAAGATCACTGGAACTGAAGCAGTCTAGTTATAGCATTTCTTTTTAAATGATTTTTTTTTAAATGAAGGTATTTTTTAAATTTTTTTTATATAACTGTATTACAGTTATATAAAAAAAATACCATAATTTTCAAAAAAAAATTAATTTAAAAAGAAATGCCATAACTAGACTGCTTCAGTTCCAGTGATCTTTTGAAAAAGAGATTTTATCTCCAAAATTCAAGAATAAAATACAGGTTAACACACAACACCATTGTTACCGTATTATTATTTTTCTTTACACCTGCATTGTGATAGCCTTCCAAATCAACATCCTAACCAGTATATATATATATATATATATATATATATATATATATATATATATATATATATATATATATAAGTAATAGTATTCCATGACTACATGTAAATTTTTTTATTAACAATATTAGGATTACATTCTTTCTTAGAGGAACGTATTCTTACTGTTTGTGTTTCATTGCATCCTACGCCACGCATAAATACAATTACGTCATGCAAGGTGACATGTCAGTGACATATGCAAAAGTAAGACAGAATGAAAAAAAAAGAAGCAACGGATTTCCATTAACACAGTGATATGCCAATGTAGGATTCATTTTATGTTGAATTCTTGTGGCTTATCAATTTTTAATGATCTTCTTGAAACAATGGAAACACAAGATGGAAACACAAGATTCCCCATGAGTCAAAGCTAGTTGATGAATGAATATATATATATATATATATATATATATATATATATATATATATATATATATATATATTTAACAGTTGGATTGTATTATGAACAATTTTTATATTTTATTATACACTTTTCATATAATTATACACTTTTTTAAATAATTCTACATCAGGCTCTTTTGAGTCTTATTTACTATAATGCTTCTGATTTTTTTAAAATTAAAAATAAAATTCATTTTATTTTTAAATAAAATTCATTTTATTTTTAATACAGACAGCGCATTTTCTCTTTTGAATAATTCCAACTTTTGACTAGCAGCGTTCTGTTTTTGCTAACGGTCATTTCTTCCCGTCTTATTTTTGTTGAAGACCGACCCACGTGCGGTCGATGCAAATATTACTTGGGTCCTCACATCATCAGTGAGGAGGGCCGGTATTGCTATATAAACCGTAGAGAGAAAGGCCCCGAAACGGTTTGCACATTCTCTCCTGATGAGCCCATACATTTGTAAACATCCTTTGTTTTTTTTCAATATATCATATTTACACTGTCGGATTAAGTTCCAATTTTATTCACACACACACACACACACACACACACACACACATATATATATATATATATAATATATATATATATATATATATATAACAGGCCACTCCCTCAGACACCGGTGAAAAGGATTCGTCCGTTAGTAGATATTTCTAAACAACCATGCTCAACTATGTAATATATATATATATATATATATGTGTGTATGTGAATTTGATATATTGAAAAAACAAATGATGTTTACAAATGTTTGGGATCATCAGGAAAGAATGTGCACCGTTTCGGGGCCCTCCTCTCAACGGTTTTAACTGCACATCGGTCCCCTTCACTGTTGTGAGGTCCCTCGGAATATCTGTATCGACCATATGTAATAGATCGGTCTTCAACTAGAGCAAATACGGGATGAAATGAACGTTAGAAGAATGCGCAAACAGAACGCTGTTAGTCAATGTTGGAATTTTTTCAAAATATGCGTTATCTAGTTGAAGACCGATCTATTACATACGGTCGATACAGATATTCCGAGGGACCTCACAACAGTGAGGGGGGGATGATGTGCAGTTAAAACCGTTCAGAGGAAGGCCCCGAAACGGTGCACATTCTCTCCTGATGATCCCATGCATTTGTAAACATCATTTGTTTTTTTCAATATATCAAATTCACATTGTCGGATTAAATATCCTTTTATTTTACATATATGTATATATATATTTTTTTTTTCGTTCTTTCTTTCCGTCTTTCTTTCTTTCCTTCTTTCTTTCTTTCCTTCTTTCTTTCTTTCTTTCTTTTCATTGATCATCTGTTTTCATTTTATTTATATTTTCTTTCGTCATAATAGTCTTTCCTCTTTTTCTTACTCCCTTCCCTTCTTTAATTCTTTTTCTTTCTTTCTTTCATTCTTTTCATTGACCTTATGTTTTTATTTTTCTTCTCTTTACTTCGTAATCGTTATTAGTTTTCTTTCTTTACTTCTTTATTAAATCCACCCGGGGTAGACTGTTCTCATTCCGTTAACAATGACCGGGTTCAGCTGTTCAACTGTATTAAGTATTCTATGTTTTTATCGCCTTTGGCCAGGATTGAACCTAAAACCGGCAATCTAGAGATTATTGTAACTTAGATTAGACACATGGCGCAACGGATATAAAGCCAAAACATTGTGTATACAACAATAAATAAGGGGGCAATCGTTTTTTTATATTGTTCCTATACCTGAGTTATGGTTGTCCAATATTTCTCTCTCCGTCATGAGGAACATTTGGATATTTTTAGTCTCTTATTTGGATGACATGTATAGTAAATACATTTCTATAAACGCTACAGATATTTTTTCGAGTCATTTTCTTTCATTGAATTTTTTATTGTGATTTTAAAAGATTTTTAAGTTTGGTTCAATTTTCTCTATAAAAGTTCGGAAATTTCTCCTGACGAGCGTCCCGTTATTATTATAAAAATGAACAATGATTATATAAACTGCTCGTCGAGAAAATATCCGACAATTTTTACATTTAAGGAAAATTATTTAAAATTGCTAAAACGGAGGCGCGTGGTGTAATGAATAGAATCGAGGGAAATGGACTCGTCGATCCGAGTTCAATTCCTGGGCGAAGCTGTTTGCATTTGACATGGCGCTAATACCCTTGGGAAAGGTATGAATATAATTCTTTCCCCAGCTATGGATAAATGATAGGACAGACTGGGTTCTTTAACTGTGGCTAGGTAACCAGTCTAGGAGAAGGAAAACTCTGTATTCAATTTTGCTAAACTCGGCTTAGGAAATTGACCTTGTGTCGCATCCTGCTCGTGCGGAGGGGTTGGTAAATATACAAAGCCAAAACATTGCGTATACAACAATAAATAAGTGGACAATCGTCCGAATTATCCAAATAATACAATAAAAGTTTTTTAAAACTTTGAAAACATTTCTTTAGTTTCGCTAAAGTTATGCAAAAAGTGCGATGTGTATGAAAACAATCTTTCAGTGACACATTAGCAAACAAACATATTTCTCTTAAGCTTCGTGTGGTAAAAATGTAAACCGAGTAATTTAATGAAATACACAATTAATAAAGAAAAAATATCTGGGGATATTTTTGTTGTTGCCAGAAGCTATTAAGCTGTCACAAAATAGTGTTAGAAAAATGAAATTGTTTACCAGATTCTGTCGCTTAAATAGGAATATTAAGAGTACTGGGAAGTAATCGAAAATACCATAATTTACTCAGGAGTTGAAAACATTGAAAGAAAAGAAAAGAAACTCTATACTTAATATCTAATAATCTTTTCGAAAAAGCCAAATAATAAGGAAATTTGAGAATGAATTACTAAATGGTAATTTTCTTCTACTGCTCTCCCCCCTTCTCTCTCTCTAAATATATATATATAATATATATATATATATATATATATATATATATATATATAAATTTTAGATCTGTTTTCAAATGCCTCAAAGTAATAAAGAAGTTATCATTCGCATCTGATGATTTGGGAGAGTTAGACACTTTGTCTAAGCTCCCTGAAATAGACTATAATGCACAAATTCTATGTCTTTTGTATATTACTTTTATACTAGCAAATATATGCACCCTCCGGGTGCAAGTATTTAAGTTTTCATATAATAAAATATCATATTAAATGAAACTGACTAAGAATGCAGATAAAAAGATCTGCAACAGAGGGGGTATAATCGAAAAATAGAACGACTTTGAAACTAACTATTCCATCATTTTCCATTACTCCCCTGTTTCATTGGTAAATTTTCCTAATTTAACTATTTAGTTAAAATAGGAAGTAAAGGATAATATTACAGTTATTTATTCTTGTAAATAAATTTTTTTAAAGATTTATCCACGAGATCTTTGTTTATATTTCTTAAGATAAAACCAAATAATTAGAAATCAATAATACCAAGCACATATTTATTAAAATAAAATTTTAAATATCAATATGCAAATTAGCCTTCTCGTTCAAACTGTAAACAGCTATTTTGTTGTATATATAAATACAATTGCATGTTATTAGTACGTAGATATGATCAACAGTATTAATAATGTGAAACAATTTTTATTAATAACTGAAGGTTTAAAAGAATGAAATCATGGAGAATTTGACGTAAATAATTAAGGGAATTGTGACTTGAGTAGTAATATAGTTTCGGTTACAGACAGAAAAACACACAATCTCCATTATAATAAGATATATATATATATATATATATATATATATATGGGAGAAATATGAGGAGGTTGACATCCCGTGTTTGTCTACTTTTCTCCACACACACACACACACACACACACATATATATATATATATATTGGGGGATATGTGCTTAATTGAAGTCATACCTAATTTTGAAAATTAATTAGTTACTTGCTTAACTATATTTTGCATATATATTGCATATATGTTCAAATGTAAGGCTAAACAAATCGAGAAAATATCAATCCCTGTATGTTCATTTCGACCTATTAGGTCTCATCAGCAAGGTTATAGACATGGGAGACTGCTCCGTGTGTGACTCGAAACTTCGACTGCCAAACTGTCAGGTGGGGATTCTAACCACTACACCACTACACCAGCTGGCCTTTTTCCCAGATTTTTCGTTCGTTTTGAACTTAATTGCATACCACTTTTTGGGGACTTATCACACGACAGTATGAAAGTAAGCAAACAAACAATGTGTTTATTACATATATATATAATATATATATATATATATATATATATATATATTATAATAATATTTGCTCAACTTAAGTATTGAGCACTTTTTACTTATTAGCTTTAGTTTCCTGGCGGTTCTGTATGAATATATATATCTATATATATTATATATATATATATATATATATATATATATATATATATATATATATATATATATATATCAGAAGACTTGAATTTCAGAAGTACAAACAAATAAGTTGTAAATAAAATGAATAATAAGAAAAGAGGATTGGGGTCAAGTTAGCACAGCTGATAGATAGAATTACAAATTACTTTTGCCGATGAACATATGATAAACTAATCATTAATTTCAAAGGAAAAAGTTTTAGTTTTAAGGATGAAAGTTTATTTCTAGGAGACATAGATAAAAATAATCCTAAACTAGACGAGTATATATAATATTATCTACCTATAAGTTTTAAGTTCTCCTGAGGAAGGTGTACCTTGAACACCCAAACCGTGGTAAAGAGAAAAACTTTTCTACAACTATCAATGCTCTATATTTTACAAGATATATTGAACCCTTTTGGATTAACTACTTATGCTACTGCAATGAAAACGTGGTAGTAACTTCTCGATGAATTATATATATATATATATATATATATATATATATATAATGGTTAAAAGGAAAATTCCAGATTTTGCTCTTTGAAATTAAAAAAAACAATTAAATATAATACTCTCAAGTACTACAAATGCAAATATTTGCCATTAATCTTAAATCCTGATTATATATTCAGTCAATTGTTATATATATATATATATATATATATATATATATATATATATATATATATATAGCAATGTATGTGTGTTTATGTTAGGATAGTGAAAACATGAAGTCAACAATACTGGGTAACTTACAAATGAGTTATATGTGCGGTAAAGTAAGGAGCTGATGGTAGGTGTGGCGTTTCACCTCAGACGCAAATGCAATCTCCTTGGTCTAGCGCTTGTGAAAAGGGGACATACTCCCTCGCTGATTGGTTGATACCGACTTTAGGCCACCCCGACGACTTTTACTTCCTTATATTATATATATATATATATATATATATATATATATATATATATATATATAAAATGAAGGAAGAACTCAATACAGCAATCCCATAATAAATTTATTTCGACGAAAATTTTCGTCGAAATAAATTTATTATGTGATTACTGTATTGAGTTCTTCCTTCCTTTATTGATAAATATTGCTCTGTATATAATCTAAAAGGTTATTTTACATTGAACTCTCTTCAGTGATTTAAAGATTCGCTGTATTTATACATACTGGATCATCAATATTAGTAAAGTGGATCTTAGAAATCACATATAGAATCATCCCTACTACCAAGTTTTGGATAAATCTCACATATATATATATATATATATATATATATATATATATATATATATATATGCATGCATATATATGATGTTATAACTGTAGGGCAGTTGTTGTTTTGAAAATGTGTTTCTCATCTCGAAAATTCAGACAAATAAATAAAATTAAATTATTACGATCAAACATTTAGAAATTAACCATATTTTGGCATTGACTAACTCATGAAGATATGCCAAATAATAAACCAAATCCTATATATATATATATATATATATATATATATATATATATATATATATATATATACATACATTTGGATACAGATATAGATATATTGGTAATTATTCCGAGATGTAATATAGGAAAATAAAGTGCTCAATTTCAAATGTAAGAGCTTTATTTATTAAATATAACTGTTTATACAAGGGTTTTAGTGAGCATCTACCTAAGGTTTCAGGCTTTGTCTTCTTCAGGATACTATCTTATACCTCTGATGTGTCTGCAAGTTCACATTTTACGGTTATATATTTGTAAACAACCTTTATTTGTTTACAAATATATAACCGTAAAATGTGAACTTGCAGACACATCAGAGGGATTAAATGGTATCCTGAAGAAGTCAAAACTGAAACCTTAGGTAGATGCTCACTAAAACCTTTGTATAAACAGTTATATTTATCAGTGGTCTGAAGAAGCTCGTGAGCATACTCGCGAGTGGAAATGGTCCATAACCACGATACCCATGGTATTTAAGGCCTTTTTATTCCCAAATATATATATATATATGTTATATATATATATTATATATATTATATATTATATATATATATATTAAAAAAAAGTCGTCGGGGCGGCCTAAAGTCGGTATCAGCCAGTCAGCGAGGGAGTCTATCCCCTTTTCAATAGCGCTAGACCAAGGAGATTGTTTTGGCGTCTGAGGTGGAGTGCCACACCTATCATCAGCTCCTTACTTTACCGCACAGATCCCTATGTATATATATATTTATATATATACATATATATCATATATATATATAATATATATATATATATATATTATATATATACATATATATATATATATATTATATATATATTATTATATACATATATATAATATATATATATATATATATATATATATATATATATATATATATATATATATATATATAATGGTTAAAAGGAAAATTCCAGATTTTGCTCTTTCAAAATAAAAAACAAACAATTAAATATAATACTCTGAAGTAGTATGCAAATGCCGCCACAAATACAAATATTTGCCATTAATCTTAGATCCTGATTATGTATTCAGTCAATTGTTAGTCATTTTCCCTTCTTTCTTCACAGTCTGTTTAGTGTGCGTCTATTCGCACATATTTATACTATTATATTATTGACTAGATTAGTCAAAATCTTTCATTTTCCTAGAAAGTTTTTTTTTCTCCCCACTTTCTCCTCCATCTTACTTCCGCTCTTACACAATACGGTTTTTCATTGCATCGTGCCAGGACGATTTAGTATTCATATTTATTTTATCGTCCATCTTCAAGTTTCATCTGATAATTGTATTCTAGGCGATGCAGGAAAAGTAATGAGGTAAACATTGTGATTTAGATTGCTAGTTAGATAAACTTATCGATTAGAAAGAGATAGAGGTAGACAGATAGAGAGATATGAGATGATTGAAATAGCTAGATATATAATAGCGATGAGAACGAGTGTTAAGTTTTTAAATCGTTACTCGACTCGTCGCCATTGAAGAAGATCCGAGCGTACCTGGGCCCTTAACCTGTTAAGTTTTTAAATGCCATCCTTGGACAGTTGAAAAGGGGTTAAAGTAAGAAAGTCCTGAGTTGTGGAATCCTTTGGTATGTGAATAAGTCCTATCCTGCGTAGTGTTAAAGGTCAAGTGATTTGATCACTATGTCCGTCATCCACGAAGGTTCAAAGTAATTATGGCCAGTATGCTCAGTATGCTCAGTTTAAGTATTGTCTCAGCAGCAGAGTACTGCCAGTGATTGGCCAAGAGTGTGATCATATGGTTATCGACGAGTCTATAAATAAAAGTGGGCATCTAGCATACGCCTTATATCCCAAAACATTCAACAGATATTGATAGGTAGATAGATAGATAAATAGATAGAGAGAGAAAGAGAGAGAGAGGGGGAGAGAGAGAGAGGGAGAGAGGGGGAGAGGAGAGGAGTGAGAGAAAGAAAGAGAAAGAGAGAGAAATATCACAACAGATAGATAGAAAAAGGTGAAATAGCGAGATAGAAAGATAATAACGATGAGAGAAAGAGAGAAGAGAGAGAGAGAGAGAGAGAGAGAGAGAGAGAGAGAAAAGAGAGAGAGGGGGGAGAAAGAAAGAGAGAGAGAGAGAGAAATATTACAACACAGAGATAGATAGAAAATTAAAGGTGAAATAGCGAGATAGAAAGATAATAACGATGAGAGAAAGAGAAAGAGAGGGAGGAGAGAGAGAGAAAGAGAGAGAGAGAGAGGGGAGAGAGAGGGAGAGAGAGGGAGAGAGAGAAAGAAAGAATGGAGAGAGGGGGTGAGGGAGTGAGACAAAGATGAACACACATATAGATAGATAGATATGAAATAATTCAGATAGCTTTTAACTTGCTACATAGTTAATAACGAGGAAAAAGAAATTGGGAATGTGGAGGTGAACACACTCAGATAGATAAATAAATAGACTGACATGAAATTATTGAGCTAGCTACCGACGAGGGGGAGGGATATATATATATATATATATATAAGGTGTGTCAAAAAAGTACCGAGATTTTTTGCACTTTTTGACACTTTTTATTCTGAAAAATCCTTCCATTCATTCTTCATTTATATATGGGTAAATACAGCTTTAAACTTGGTGATTTTTGACACACCTTGTAGTATGAAAAAATTAATAATTTCTCCATTGCATATCTTTCTCAATCATTTTAATGTATCTCAGTGTGTATATATATATATATATATATATATATACACACTGAGAATACATATAAAATGATTGAGAAAGATATGCAAGAGAAAAAAGAAAGAAAAAGAAAGAAAGAAGGAAGAAGAAGAAGAAGAAGAAGAAGAAGAAAGAAGAAGAAGAAGAAAATTGCTTTGTTTATTTCCTTTCAACTACCAGGCAATTACAGCATTATTTACGCCTCACCGACAAAGGCACTCGTAATAACCAGTGGTCCCTTTACAATTCTCCACCCCTACGTAATACTGAATATCCTCAGTGAAAATCATATTCAATTCAATACCTTGCAACGAAACAAAATATACCCCTACAGCAAGTGTTTCCCAGAGTACGTCGTAACCCTTTTTAACATTTACTCGTGGACAATTCACGTTCGACATGCGACGGTTTCTAATCATCAATTTTCGTTTTCACATGCAATGTGCTCGTCATCGGCTTTTATATAAAAACGCTAAGTAAATGATGGTTAATAACCTTTAATCACATATTCAACATACACTGAACATACTCATACAAATTTACTCATACAAATATACAATGCCCTGAAGAAGGTTTTAATTTAAAAAAAAAACGAAATACTTAAGTATCGACATAAATGTTATGGTTTGGTGATAGTCGCATTTGTTTTGCGCGGGAGGTACGAAAAGACAAGGAAAAATTGAACTGGAAAGAAACAATAGATAGCACTAGACAGAAATCTTAGTATAATAAAAGAAGTGTAACAAAAGACTTCCTCTGGACAAACGGGAATTTGAACAAAGAGAAAAAACTTCCGGTCAACCGAACAAAGAGATGTGTGGGCGGACTATACGTACTTAAAGGTAGAGTCAAAACAGCAGTTGGGCAGAGCAGTCAAGAGTTGCGAGAGCCAGTCAGTTGAGGACAGCGCTTTTCAAACAGCAGTCGCGAGAGAGGGAGTTGACCCGCTACCCCCTCCCCTGGGGGGGGGACCGTTACTTACCGTACCATTCAACAGGGCCCCACGTGTGGCAGATAGCAGTTTTTGTAGTCTCATCTGAACTTCCTCGTTTAGTAGCCGCCAACGTCAAGTTCCATGCCGTGTACACGCATCACCGAGTTAGAAGCAGAAGCAAATAAAGCGTACCTTTTAAATATGATACAGCATGCCTTGTGAGTTCATTGAGCAGTATACCAGTAAGTATACGATTCAGATTAGCAAAGAAGGACTATGCAACATAAAGAGTTTCCATCGTTCATGACATCCTGTGTTTGTTTTCTTTAAAAATGTTCTCCACATACTGTCGGATTAATTTCCTCATCGTACTTCCCATATATATTTGTATATAATATATAATTTCTATACGCTCTATATATAGATATAATTCAGTATTCATTATAGAGTTAACTAGTCTGGCACAGGAGCTTTAGCAAACTGAGCACGAACTACGGAACCAACTGACTACACCAGTGCAATATAGAAAAAGAAGACCGACATTAGGATAACTGACGATGATCGGGTTGACAGAGTGTGCCAGAGTGGTTTGATAAATCCTTATCTACGGCAAATGTTATGTTTATAAAATTGCGAAGGCAGGCAATCATATATAGGTAAATCGTAAATCCGTTTCAGTAGATGTGTCAAGAGTATGTCATAAGTATATAAGTAATATAGGCCCATCTACACAGGGTTATCTAAGTATATGTGAAATATATTTTTTTTAAATTTTTGTCTGTTTTTGTACTTAAAGAATTGGAATTGTTATTTGCATACAGTAAGATGCACATTGGTATAAAAAGAAAATGTTTACTTCGAAATGTTTGAAAATAAGACTTTTTTGACATTTTTCATCGTTTACCGATTTTTTTCATTTTACGTTTTTGTTTTTTATCTATTTTCATTTTAGGTTTTCTTATGGTATTTTATATCTTTGCACAGTGACATTGTTTCTTTGGATCTATGTTAACTTGTTTTATCCATTTATTTGTTTTTTCATCTATCTATCTATCTATCTATCTCCCCCCCTCTCTCTCTCTCTCTCTCTCTCTCTCTATATATATATATATATATATATATATATATATAAAAACAAATATATCTACCTATTTAACTGTCAATCTCTCTATTTTTGTATATAATATATATATATATATATATATATATATATATATATATATATTATATATATATATATATTTATGTCTATATATATTTATGTCTAATATATGTCTCTTCACGGTCTCTGTATGTCTGTCCCTCTCACTTTCTGTCTCTGTCTTTGTCTCTCCGTGTCTGCCCCCCCCTCTCTCTCTCTCTCTCTCCCCCCCTCTCTCTCTCTCTCTCTCTCTCTCTCTCTCTCTCTATATATATATATATATATATATATATATATATATATATCTTTCTCTCTCTCTATATATATATATATGAATTGATCTACCTTATTTTATCTATCTCGTTACCCTAGTCTGCGATTATCTCTCTCTCTTTCTCTCTCACTCCCTATATATATATATATATATATATATATATTATATATATATATATATATCAATGTGTGTGTATATATATGGAAAGAAGAGGGGGGCGAGATAGATTGATTGATAGGGTATTGAAGATACAAAGTCGATGGATCTTTCTAAATGTCAGCGAGAAATTATCCCTAAATTCATTTATATATATAGGTGCATGTAATACATAATTTCTATATGCTCTATCAATATAATTCAGTACTCATTCGTTATATATTATATATAATATATATATATATATATATATATATATATATATATATATATATATATATATATATATATATATATATATATATATTATATATATATATATATATATATATATATATATATATATATATATATATAATATGCTCTTGAATCTTCATAATCTCCATGCAGATTTTGAAATCGATATTTGAAAAATAAATTGTATTGCTCAAATGCTAATCCATGTATAAAAATAAAATTCATATTATAAATCCAGTTAGTAGTACATCAACATTTTAATCGTTTGTAGTAGAGAAGTAGTAGTAGTAGTATATATATATATATATATATATTATATATATATATATATATATATATATATATATATATATATCCTACCTAAATTGTTCTACCGAGAAACAATTTAGGTGCTTAGGCAGTAATATCTCCTCAACAGAAAACGATGTTAATGCACGCGTAGGAAAGACATGGTCTGCTATAAATAAATTATCAGTCATATGGAAATCCAATTTCACAGATGTTAAAGAGACAATTCTTCCAGGCCGTTGTCGTGTCAGTACTGCTGTATGGCTGCACCACCTGGACCCTAACGAAGCGACTAGATAATAAACTCAATGGGAGCTGCACAAGAAACTAGCCTCGTACGCTCTTTTGATCTGCATTGTTCGGGGAAATAAACTTATTGCTATTCATATGAATTCTTAAATTTTCTTTTACAACAAATCATTTGGAGCATAAATTGAAACCGAACTCTGTTGTTCTATTTCCCTAAACCATGAACTGGTACTAGTGTTACGTTCTGTTAAGTTTTCACATATTCTCGTCTCTTGTCAGTATTGAACTTGCAACCTCCATATGATTGCCACTTAGAAATGTATTAACCGAGCCCTTACATCCATTGTGCGATAAGTCCAACCGACTTGTGTAAACAATTCCTCAAAGTTTCACAAGTCTTTTAGAATTGTTGCATTTTAGTCTACGAAAATTGGGTCCTCCGGTTGGTCCGATGGTGCATTGATTATGTCATGCAACTGAAGGGTTCTCAGATACCCATGGAACTTTGTCTCCCAAATTTCGTAACTCGACTCGTCGCCATTGAAGAAGATCCGAGCGTACCTGGGCCCATAACCTGTTAAGTTTTGAAATGCCATCCTTGGCCAGTTGAAAAGGGCTTAAAGTAAGTAAGTCCTGAGTTATAGAATCCTTTGGTAAGTGAATGTCCTCTCTCATCAAGGTTTATCTAAACAAATACAGACAAAAGATTTCAGTGCATTTTATTTAGTACTGTCAAAATAGACAACATTCGTGCTTAACAATAGATGAGGACAACAGTCCGAAACATTTAAATAATACAAATTATCAAGGTTCATCTACAAAAATACAGACAAAATATATCAGCGCATTTTATTTTGTACTGTCAAAATAGACAATATTCGTGCTTAACAATAGATGAGGACAACAGTCCGAATCATCTAAATAATACAAATTATCAAGGTTCATCTAAAAAGATACAGACAAAAGATATCAGCGCATTTTACTTAGTACTGTCAAAATAGACAACATTCGTGCTTAACAATAGACGAGGACAACAGTCCGAAACATTTAAATAATACAAATTATCAAGGTTCATCTACAAAAATACAGACAAAAGATATCAGCGCATTTTATTTAGTACTGTCAAAATAGACAAAATTCGGGCTTAACGATAGATGAGGACAACAGTCCGAAAAATCTAAATAATACAAATTTTCATGGTTCATCTAAAAAAATACAGACAAAAGATATAAGTGCATTTTATTTAGTACTGTCAAAATAGACAAAATTCGTGCTTAACGATAGATGAGGACAACAGTCCGAATCATCTAAATAATACAAATTATCAAGGTTCATCTACAAAAAATACAGACAAAATATATCAGCGCATTTTATTTTGTACTGTCAAAATAGACAAAATTCGTGCTTAACGATAGATGAGGACAACAGTCTGAATCATCTAAATAATACAAATTATCAAGGTTCATCTACAAAAATACAGACAAAATATATCAGCGCATTTTATTTTGTACTGTCAAAATAGACAACATTCGTGCTTAACGATAGATGAGGACAGCAGTCTGAAAAATCTAAATAATACAAATTATCAAGGTTCATCTAAAAAAATACAGACAAAAGATATCAGTGCATTTTATTTAGTACTGTCAAAATAGACAACATTCGTGCTTAACAATAGATGAGGACAGCAGTCTGAAAAATCTAAATAATACAAATTATCAAGATTCATCTAAAAAAATACAGACAAAAGATATCTGCGCATTTTACTTAGTACTGTCAAAATAGACAACATTCGTGCTTAATGATAGATGAGGACAACAGTCCGAATCATCTAAATAATACAAATTATCAAGGTTCATCTACAAAAATACAGACAAAAGATATCAGCGCATTTTATTTAGTACTGTCAAAATAGACAAAATTCGGGCTTAACGATAGATGAGGACAACAGTCCGAAAAATCTAAATAATACAAATTATCAAGGTTCATCTAAAAAAATACAGACAAAATATATCAGCGCATTTTATTTTGTACTGTCAAAATAGACAAAATTCGAGCTTAACGATAGATGAGGACAACAGTCCGAAAAATCTAAATAATACAAATTTTCATGGTTCATCTAAAAAAATACAGACAAAAGATATCAGCGTATTTTATTTTGTACTGTCAAAATAGACAATATTCGTGCTTAACAATAGATGAGGACAACAGTCTGAAAAATCTAAATAATACAAATTTTCATGGTTCATCTAAAAAAATACAGACAAAAGATATCAGCGTATTTTATTTTGTACTGTCAAAATAGACAATATTCGTGCTTAATGATAGATGAGGACAACAGTCCGAATCATCTAAATAATACAAATTATCAAGGTTCATCTAAAAAAATACAGACAAAAGATATAAGTGCATTTTATTTAGTACTGTCAAAATAGACAAAATTCGTGCTTAACGATAGATGAGGACAGCAGTCTGAAAAATCTAAATAATACAAATTATCAAGGTTCATCTAAAAAAATACAGACAAAAGACATCAGTGCATTTTATTTAGTACTGTGACTTAACGAAAGAAAACTGAACTAGAGAATGTATATTCACTGGAGACAGGAGACATTTTGTAAATATTTTGATAAAATTTACCTATCATTATTTTCGGTTTTTTATTACATTTTTGTTTTTTTATTGTTTTTTGGAGCTCCTGTTGTTTGCCGAAATATTTTTGTCTCTATTTGATTAAGATTTGTACTTTTACTGGAAAGGTTGATTTGATAAATCATCTGGCTCGTGCCCATATATGGAAGTCATGTTTATCAGGAGAAATATTCGCGAAATTCTTTAATGTGTATATTTAACGGTTCAAAACAAAGTAAATTGATTGTTTTGAAATAACAACATTATCATTTATTAGGTCGTGTGGACAGCACTGATTCACATGGATTTCTCTCACAACCCGTCTTTCTCGGTCATCAGCCATAGCAGGTCGTTTGCACGGCACTCGGAATCCGTACAGAACTGGTTGGTGTAGGTTTTTGCTGGTCGACCAACACTGGTGTGTCCATGTGTAATTGTCCACTGGAGAAGGTCACCTATATTTCCTCCGAAGCGCGTGGTGTAATGGTTAAAGTCTTGGGAAATGGACTCGTCGCCCCGAGTTCAAATCCTGGATGTAATAATTGCATTTCACTTAGCGCAAATGCCCTTGGGAAAGGTATGAATCCTACTCTCCCTCCAGCTATGGGTAACTTGTAGGGCAGACTGGGCTCTTTAACCATGGTTAGGCAACCGGTCTAGGAGAAGGAAAACTCTGAATTCCAACCTGTTAAACTCCGCTTAAGATATTGACCTTGTGTCGCATCCTGCTCGTGCGGAGGGGTTGGTAAATATATATATATTTGCTCCTTGCTTCTCATTTCAGTCTTGTCTTAAATCGATGGTTTGTGTGATAGGAATTACTCAATTCATCAATTCTGATTCTGACACACACACACGCATATATATATATATATATATATATATATATATATATATATATATATATATATATATATTGGTTAGGAGGTAGATTTAGAAGGCCATCACAATGCAGTTTGGAATAATAAAAAATAATAATACGGTAACAATGGTGGTGTGTGTTGACCTGTATTTTTTTATTATTTCTTGAATTTTCGAGGTAATACCTCTTTATCAAAGAATTGAACTGAAGCAGTACAGCTATGGCATTTCTTCCTAAAGAAATAGGAAGAAATGCCATAGCTGTACTGCTTCAGTTCAATTCTTTGATAAAGAGGTATTACCTCGAAAATTCAAGAAATAATAAAAAAAATACAGGTCAACACACACCACCATTGTTACCGTATTATTATTTTTTATTTATTCCAAACTGCATTGTGATGGCCTTCTAAATCTACCTCCTAACCAATACATACACAATGCTTCAAGCAAATTATGAAACTCTCTATATATATATATATATATATATATATATATATATATATATATATATATATTTGGGAGAATATGTGTTTAAATGAAGTCGAACCTAATTTATGAAAGTTAATTAATTAATAATTAATTAATTAGGCGGGATTACCTATTTAAATTTAAGGCTAAACAAATCGAGAAAAATCAATCTCTGTATGTATTTTTCGGCCTATTAGGCCTCATCAGCAGAGCTATAGATACAAAGACCGCCCCGTGTGCGATTCGAAACCTGATTGTCAAGCTGACTGTCAAGCGTATATATTCTGATAAGATAGAAAAACCTCACGCACACAATCTATATCAAGGAGTACAGACAAAAGTAAAAACTGAAGAGTAAAAAATCGTAGTCCTCCTTCAAGTGAGTAGAGGGTTTCGCTTAGCCCCAGAATTTAGGTCGGGATATGTCGCTCTCTAAGTAACTAACTGAGTGTTTATTTGACTCTCACCCCACTTATGAGCGCTGGACACAAGGTCTCTTTTTAGCGTTGGCCCACCCATAAGCCGAAGCTCACGGGTGGTAAGCACAAAAATTGCGTCGATCCCGTCGGCATTCCCCCACAAGGAGGTCACCTCCGGCGCTGGGCAATAAACCCAGCCCTGCCCCTTTAAATAATAAAAAAAGTTATTTGGGTCATATCTTATTTTAACAAAGATGTTAAATCTCATATTGTTTGCACTTATCAGCCATTAAAAAAATGGTGATAGACCACTGTTTAGGTCTGGAGCCTATTGTTTCCAAACAATACAGAATTTACATTTATGGACAAAAAATTCTGAAAAATTATATTATTTTGCTATTTCTAAAAAGTATTTCCCTTATTTATTGAACGACCCTTGTATTTAAACGAAATGGTAAATGAATTGTAATTTGGAGAAAATTGGCTGTCACTCTATCTCAAGTAATGGCTGTCAGTAATGTTATTTATAAGTTTTTATAAATCCACTTAAGAAATATTTTTCTCATTCTCTGAGGAATATTTATGGCGAGTGTGTGTTCCTACTTTTAACAAGGCTCTAATTTAGAAAAACGTAATGAGCCGAGGGAAATCAAGAAGGACCGTAAAGGGAAAACCCCATTTTCTTTTGAAACGAAGTACGTTTAATTTACCGGGACAATTGTCTTTGCCGATAACATATTCTTATTTTCTATATTTGTTATTTCTTTGTTGTTTTTTTAGTTTTGTATTCAGCAAAACTCTTAATTTTTTTTTCAAGTGCGTGTGTGGCCATATTTATCTCTAGTGCCGAATGGAATTGGGTTTTGTTGATTTCAGTAGCTGATTTCTTTTTTTTCTTTTTTTTTTGCGTCGCAGCACCACTTGAATGTTGGTCTTAAAAGACATAAAAATGCAGATTTTATCTTACCCCGCCTCGTTCTCTCTCTCTCTCTCTCTCTCTCTCTCTCTCTCTAACTATTTCTTTCTCTCACACTCTCTCTCTCTCTCTCTCTATATATATATATATATACATATGTATATATATATATATATATATATATATATATATCTCAATCTCAATGGCTCTCATATATATATATATATATATATATATAATATATAATATATACACACAAACACACACCCACACACACACACACACACACACACACACACACACACATATATATATATATATATATATATATATATATATATATAGGTGTGTAAAAAAAAGTATCGAAATTGAAGCTGCACTCACCACGATGGAAATGAACAATGAATGAAACGCTAATTTTCATTCAGACTACAAGACGTATCTTAAAAGGGTCGAATTTGAAGCTGTATTTACCAAAATAGTAATGAATATATATATATATATATATATATAATATAATATATATATATATATATTGTGTGTGTGTGTGTGTGGTGTGTGTGTGTGTGTGTGTGAAGAAAGGTAGACAAACACGGGATGTACAAAATGGATGTTTATTGTAGGTATTTTTGTACAACATACTGTGTTTGTATACCTTTCTCCAAAGACTGTCGGATACATTTCCTCTTATTTCTCCCATATATATATATATATATATATATATATATATATATATATATATATATATATATATATAAGGTGTGTAAAAAAAAGTATCGAGATTTTTTTGTACTTCTTGACACATATTGTATTCTGAAAACAATTATGAATGGAACGTTATTTTCTTGACAATACAAGGTGTCAAAAATTACAAAAAATCTCGATACTCTTAGCTTATATATATATATATATATATATATATATATATATATATATATATATATATATATATATACATGAGAGGTTGTTAAAAAATGTTATAAATTCTCGTGCCTTTTTTGCTCATTTTTATATCTGTCACACACTATAGTGTTGCCATCACCTGAAACTAAGAGAAATCTGAATTATCTTTTCTAGTAATATAAAAAAAAGTATCTCTTCATTTTGGATGAACCTTAGAACGTTTTGAATGACCTTAGTATATATATATATATATATATATATATATATATATATGAGAGGTATCCAAAACTTGGTAGTAAGGGATGATTCTATATGTGATTTCTAAGATACATTGTATTATTATTGTATGATCCAGTATGTATAAATACTGTGAATCTTAAATCACTAAAAAGAGCTCAATGTATAATAAACTTTTTAGATTATATACAGAGCAATATTTTTCTTTGAAAGGAGGGAAAAACTCAACACCGTTATTCCATAATAAATTTATTTCGACCAAAATCGGGGCCTTTATAAATCTAAGTTGATTTAGTAAAGCTCCGCAAAATTCAGTCTCATCAGATGGTAAATCAAAATAATTTTCTATTATTTTGATTTACCATCGGATGAGACAGAATTACAGTGTTGATTTTTCCCTTCCTTTCAAAGATATATATATATATATATATATATATATATATATATATATATATATTAAAGTGTATGATATTGTTACCTTAATAGGATTCAATCAAAACTGAGAACTCAAACGACGTACATATAAACATTTGTGGATATATTTTTACGGAATATTATAAATGAATAAATAAAGGATATATATCTTTAGAAAATTAACTTATTCCAACTTTGCCTCTAATTAGTTTTTTTTGTGTTTTTTTTTTTATTGCACCATCGGTCTTACTGAAGGGATTTTTATAAGATAAAAATTAAACCCGGAAATTCACAACAGTAAAACCAACGGTGAAATGATAAAAAAAACACAACTGAGGAGCTAACAACGTAGAAAAGGGCCGGGCTAGCTCAGTTGATAGAGTGTTCGGCTAGAAACCGCAAGGTTCTTAGTTCGATACCGGCCCTCGACAACTCAGCGTATGAGTGATACAGGGATCTATGCGGTAAAGTAAGGAGCTGATGGTAGGTGTGGCGCTCCTCTTCAGACATAAAAACAATCTTCTTGGTCTAGCTAGTGAAAATGGGATAGACCCCCTCGCTGATTGGCTGATACCGACTTTAGGCCAACTCAACGGCATTACTTTACTTATATATCCTGTATATATATATATAACAACATCAAAACTCTCAACATAAACGTTTATGAGTGGGAGAAAATAGCTACGTATCGTGCAGTATGGAGAAAACTTGTCTATGATAGCTGCACGGGGTTTGGGGTAAAACGGCTCGAACACTCCACCCTGAAGCGGTCTCTACGCATATGGCACATGAGGAACGTCATGGACACATTTCCTACATTTAAGCCGGACTATATATGTGTGGCGTGTGGCAGGGCCTGCCTGTCAAAAACTGGGTTTGTCAGTCACGTACGGTCGCATACGAGAGGGAACCGGGGAAGAGGCACATATGTATAACAATGAGTAAAAACAAAGCAGAACGTCAGGGCACTGTGTGCTCACAGCCGAACTTGTAGAAATGGCCTTATTCTGTGAAGAAGTGACAATCACCATATATATATATATATATATATATATATATATATATATATGAGGTTAAGTAAACAAACAATTGTGTTTATTTTTATATGGCTTTTAGCCCACAATTTTTGGAGGATATGTGCTTAATTGAAGTCATTCCTAATTTTGAAAATTAATTAGTTAATTAATTTTTTAGGCGGGCATATATGTTCAAATGTAAGGTTAAATAAATCGAGAAAATGTCAATCCCTAAAATGTAGGTCGAAATGTACATTCAGGGATTGACATTTTCTCAGTTTGTTTAGCCTTACATTTGAACATATATGCCCGCTTAAAAAATTCATTAATTGTTAACTAATTAATTTTCAAAATTAGGTATGACTTCAATTAAGCACATATCCTTATATATATATATATATATATATATATATATATATATATATATATATATATATATATATATATATCGAACACGGAAACTTGTGGTTCTAACGATTGAATTAATCCGACCCTTAACTGTTTCACTGTCATTTGTGTTAATTACAAACTGTCTTATCAGCATGGATTTAAAAAGGTGTGACTATAGTTGAATACAGCTGTGATTGGGTTAAAAATCTATCCAAATTCGACTTGGTGAGTTGGCAGCTCTGTATTACCTCAATAAATCTTATTTCTCTTCACTTAATGGAAAGCTTTTTCTTTCTTTTTTTGATTCGAGTTTGTTAACAAGGTTAAAATTAGATTCAATTCACTACAAACCACTTTTTGGTTCATCTATTCCTTATAATTATCTTAGATTTCGTCATTTAAAAAAGAAAGAAAGAAAGAAAGAAAGAAAGAAAGAAAGATTTAATCCGTTTTGCAACTGAGGGATCTCCGGAAAACGGAAATCCGAACCCGAGATCACATCTCATTCGTTTTCCTATTTTTTTTTTTTTTACTACGCCAAACTCTTCAAGTCTCAACACATCATCTAATTTTCACTTACATTAACGCTTCAATGGAAATGATGTCGATGAACCGAACGTGCACAGGAAGACGTTTAGCAGCGCCCTCTGTTTCACTCGCGTCAAATATGGTGCTGCTTCATGAATATAGAACAGACATAGTGCCACACTTTTAATAACTTCTTTGCCAAAGATTCCAAAAATACTTGCTATAAATCATAGATCATTAATCTAACTAAAAAAAGAAAAGAAGAGATCATATATATATATATATATATATATATATATATGTAAACACGGTTTGTTTTGAATGGCTTTTTGCCGATAATTTTAGGGAGAATAAGTGCTTAATTGGAGTCGTACCTAATTTTGAAAATTAATTAATTAATAATGAATTAGGCGGGAATACCTATTAAATGTATGGCTAAACAAATCGAGAAAAATCAATCTCTGTATGTACATTTCGGCCTATTAGGCCTCATCAGCAGAGCTATAGATCGGAAGACCGCCCTGTGTGTGATTTGAAACCGGGCTGCCAAGCTGACAGGCCGATCCCATAACCTCTACACTAAACGGACTTCTTAGATTTTATTCCCGCCTAATTCATTATTAATTAATTAATTTTAAAAATCAGGTCCGACTCCAATTAAGCATATATATATATATATATATATGGTAGAAATGTGAGAAGGTTAATCCGACAGTATGTGGAGAAAAGTAGACAAACACGGGATGTTATGGAAACTTGATGTTTATTGTCGACGGTGCAACGTTTCGGTCTCTTATTAGACCATCTTCAGGACTTGGATATAGTTCTTACTCCAATGATGGAAATTCTCAAAGTGCTGAAAACGGAAGGTCGTCAGTAGGGGGAGGTGTGGTTGGGTGTGGTTAGTGGATTCTTTTTCTCTCTGGAATGGGGAGTGCCGGAATGGTGGATGGTGGTACCACAGGTGTTGCACCGTCGACAATAAACATCAAGTTTCCATAACATCCCGTGTTTGTCTACTTTTCTTCATATATATATATATATATATATATATATATATATATATAAAGAAATTTGAAAAAGCAAGTGTTCCAAAAATGTGTTGAATTTATTTATCGATGTTTAAACGTTTTGGTTTCTTTAAACCTTCATCAGGATTTATTAAGGGGTGAAAAATTGATGAATGTTTTATAGATGACAGGAGATAAAAAATTTTTATAAATTTTTTTTTTGTTGTGTAACTGTATTTGTTCAGCGTTATATTTTTGAAAGACGAGTCGTGATCTGCACACGCGAAGATATCATGACGCGTGACGTAACTCGAAGAAATGCATTCAACAAAAGACAAGAAAAAGTATTAATGGACTATATATATATATATATATATATATATATATATATATATATATATATATATATAATCCAAAAGTCCAGAGAAGAGTTTTATTTAAACAAAACCAAGTCGCAGTTTGAGAGCTCAATGTGTGCTCTTAATGTTAGAGTCACAGAGCAAATATATCAGTAAAGAAATAACAAAAGACTTAGAGATTTAGAAATATAGTCTATTTCAGGGAGCTTAGACAAATAGTCTAAATCTCCCGACTCAATTTCGCATCTGATGAGTCGGGAGATTTAGACTATTTGTCTAAGCTCCCTGAAATAGACTATAAGCTAAATCTCTAAGTCTTTTGTTATTTCTTTACTTATATATATATATATATAATATATATATATATATATATTATATATATGTATATATATAAAGAAATTGACTCATTCAGAGGGATTGGTAAATATATATATATATATATATATATATATATATATATATATATATATATATATATATATATATATTTACCAAACCCTCTGAATGAGTCAATTTATTAAGTGGAGTTTAACAGGTTTTAATTCTGAGATTTACTTCTCTTAGACTGATCAAGGTTAAAGAGCCCAGTCCGCCCTACTATTTACCTATAGCTGGAGGGAGAATAATCCATTAAACATCCATTCAACAGTTTTATATTGCTTATTTTATTTGGTAAAAATAAATGCACCACAAGTTTTTAAAAACAGAAATTATTTTGAAAAAGATATATATTCTAAAATGGACTACATCTACCAACATCCTCCGCACGAGCACGATGTGAGCACTATTTACCTATTAAAAACCATTTAAGAAATTGATCTTGTGTCTTATCCTACTCGTGAGAAGGTTTTCGTAAATACGTATAGATTCCACGATAAACTTTTACACGAAGAGAATTTTTAAGCCTGTGGGATCGAAAACGCGAACGTTCGATTCCACGATGTTTGGAGCGCTTAAGCCAAGTAGAAGCGGTTATTTAACCTGTATCCGTTTGAATATCAAATCCAATTATTTAGATGAAAAGCTTGGATTCTTTGAAGAAAAAAATCGCCTTCACCTCTATTTGTCTACTGACGAATCTCCGCCGCTAAAACCGCAAGTGACGGTATTGATTCGCACACCTGGAGGACATTTTCCTCGTGTAAAATGACGAAGCCCGTTGATATGAATCTTGCTTTTGATGTTCGGCATAAACAGTTCTGTGATTCTTACATTTGAAATGCTATCTTTCTGTTTGATACTTACAGAAACTTGGAATGGTTTTAGGCGTGGAGCAAAAGTCTAATCCCGATTGGCTGCTTTGGAGATCGACGTCTATCATACAATTTAAAATGTAAGTGAATACGTGTAGACAGCTGAGCTATTCATAGAGTTGATATTGAGA
>CM042157.1:20189357-20191857 GCA_023376005.1 Doryteuthis pealeii
TGTTGATATAAGGAAAAGTTAAAAAAAAAAAAAGAAAATATCCCAGAATAACGAGAAAACCTGTGATAGTCCTTTTTTATCAATCTGTTCAAAATTTGAAGATTGAAAAAGTAACGCTGGAAAGTAGACGGTTTGAAATATGACGTCAAATATTCTTCTATGTTGTGAGTATGTGTGTATGCGTGTGTATGTATCGAAAAATGACATTGAGCATTTTTTTAAGGTAATATGGAAATGCTAGTGTGGGCCGCCCACTAAGGACCTATATTGACCAACTATGCAAGGATAATGGATGCTGCGCAGAGAATCTCTCTGACACAATGAATGATAGGGAGGGTTAGCGAGAGATTGTCATGGATATTCGTGCTAATTGCGTGACATGATATATATATATATATATATATTGTATAAATTAAATTCATAAAATGAAATAGCTATGTACTACGGGGAAAATAAATTGGAATGTATTTTAATAAAAAAAACATTGCTACAAAGCAAGTTAACGGCATCTCTGTGTTTAAAGTGTCACTTTTTGTATTTTCTGTGGATATATTGTGTGAGCGCACGCACGCACATGCCCTCCCCCCACACACACTTTGGAACCCACACACACACCTATATATGGTGTTCATTTGAACACCATAAATAAACAGGTTAATGTTTTGTTCTCTGTTAGCAGACGTAGTAGATATGTATAGTTTATTAAAGTTTAAATACATTGGGAATTTTAAAAAGAATTAAAAATGGCTGGAAAGTTAGTTTCAACTAATTGCCAACGTAGGGAAACTTCAAACATTGGATGGCACTGCCAAGTGCTCGCTATACCAAATGATCATCTATTAATGATGGAGATTCGCTTCCGGTTTTTGTCTGTAACAAAAACGACGTCACTGATTACGCTACACTACCTAAAACGTCATAACGTAGAATAAATACACTCAAAATTTGAGCATACAATGTTTAACAGTCCTCATTGGTTTTTTTAAGCTATTAATAATGGAGATTTGTCTGTAACAAAACGACGTCACTGATTACGTCACACTACCTAAAGCGTCATAACGTAGAATAAATACACTCAAAATTTGAGCATACAATGTTTAACAGTCCTCATTGGGTTTTTTAATCTATTAATAATGGAGATTCGCTTCCGGTTTTGTCTGTAACAAAAACGACGTCACTGATTACGTCACACTACCTAAAACGTCATAATGTAGAATAAATACACTCAAAATTTGAGCATACAATGTTTAACAGTCCTCATTGCTTTTTTTAATCTATTAATAATGGAGATTCGCTTCCGGTTTTTGTCTGTAACAAAAACGACGTCACTGATTACGTCACACTACCTAAAACGTCATAACGTAGAATAAATACACTCAAAATTTGAGCATACAATGTTTAACAGTCCTCATTGCTTTTTTTAATCTATTAATAATGGAGATTCGCTTCCGGTTTTTGTCTGTAACCAAAACGACGTCACTGATTACGTCACACTACCTAAAGCGTCATAACGTAGAATAAATACACTCAAAATTTGAGCATGCAATGTTAGATAGTCCTCATTGGTTTTTTAAACAAGTTTTAATAAATACATACCTGGTATTATCTATCTTTATATAGTTTGTTTTATTTTAATATATATTTAAAGTTATTAGAACAAAGTTTCCATTTCAATTTTTAAAATATTTTTTACTCCTTTAATAAATTTATTTTATTTTTTGCTCCTTTAATAAATTTGATGATTTTACTTATGATGCAAACTTTCTGACGTTAAATTTTCAACTTCCATCCCCACAGGCAATATTTATTTCACGTCGCCCAGAGGGCGTTTTTTTATATTGCTAGTATAAAATAAAAATACAATAAAATCAAATACATGAGTAATTAATTTGTTTTAATCTGTAATTTTCGTTCTTTTGTTGTTGTTGTTGATTTTATTTATTTTTTAGAATTTTTATTTTCTATTTTTTTATTTTTTTCAATGTCTAGAAAACAAAGATGAAACAATCGGAGAAGCTTTAGAAAGTGTGTGTGCGTACATACACACACACATCACACAGACACACACACACACGCACACACGCACACATATGTGTTTGTGTGTGTATATATATATATGTCTGTGTGTTGGTGTGTGTGAGTGTGTGAGTTTAGGTGCGTGCGTATGTACGTACATGCGTACGTGAATGAATTACGTGTCTGTGTGTATGTATCCATAGATATATTTGTGTGAATTTCTGTGTGCAAAGGTTATATATAGGGTCATCCACAGACACGTGTTTCGACTTATCAAGTCTCTTCAGTGTGGCTAGACATTTTGTAAGCTACCTACAGCCGGAATTGAACGGTTGGGTGTCAGTCCGGCACCTTAACCATTAGGCTGTCTTCACTTACAGAATGGGAAGGTGATTTTAACTGTTTTAATACACACATCGCTTTGTGTGTAAAGGCCGTCACAGAGCGCTCCATTCCTTATAGAAAAGAGCGTTGCATTTACGCT
>CM042157.1:20194357-20196857 GCA_023376005.1 Doryteuthis pealeii
AATATTACTCTGTATATAATTATCAAAGTACCATATATTGAGCTCTGTCAGTAGACCAACAAATCTTTAATATATCTGGACAATCGCATATATATATATATATATATATATATATATATATATATATATATATATATATTTGTTGTGTATAAACTTTTTTCTTGTGAACATTGTTTTTTTTTTGTATTATGAAGCATGGAATAGAATGAAATTAAAATAATTAAGTTTTCTTAAACAATTAGTTTTACAATTGTATTTTATAAGTTAAGTTTTGAATTATGTAAACAAAAGAGAATCAAATGAATATTAGTTTAGAAATATTTTAGGAACAAATATTTTAAGACAATATCTACGTCATTGGAATGACACAGGTACAAAATCATCCGATATTTAGGTCATTAGAAAACAGCTGATATTTGTGTTGCATAGCGCGTCGTCCCTGTACTAAATTGCAATAGTTTTATCTTCGTTGTAAGGGATGACAATAACACCAAAGTTATCCTCCAGAAGTTTATTGAAATAAATTCAAGCTTCTTAACTTCGAGAGAGAGGGTCAGTTTAATTAATATATTCAGTCTTTAGACTTTCGGTCCTTCGATTAAATTTCTGGGCGACAAGCTTTTTCAGTTGGTAAATATTAAAGCTAGCTTTTCCGACACCAACTACACGAGGTCCCGCTCGGCCGACTACTGACCCCGATCAGCTCACTCTCTCTCCGCGTGACTGCCTCCTGGACTAACTGACGACTGACCTGTCTGAAGCCCTCGGTTCTTTTATATTCATAGCTACACCTACGTATTTTTATCTCTTGATCTGATAACGGGCAGGTGTTAAAACTTCTTTGTTTAATAAAAACCGGAAATTCATATTTCCCTTTGTACAATATATAACATTTGAAAATTCCGATATAAAATTTTACTTAGATCACGTAGACAATTACAAAACAATTATAAAAAGGCCCATTTAGCCTAAAAGCGACCGTTGGAGCGAAAGCTTCTAACTCGATAGAATTGGAGCGGAAACTCTCCCCAACTCGACACAATGGGGAGAGGTCGCTGTCCAATGACACAAAATGATAATCAGTCTCATACATTTGAATTGTGGGATACAAAACTCGGATTTTCTTCAACCCATCACACACAAAGCAAATACGGTCCCCACAAGTGAAATCCAGTATATGGGAGAAGAAAATGAAGTGAAAGGAGTTTACGTCGCATTAAATAACCTACAAAGGTTTAAATGCTATCAAACAAAGAACCCAAACCACAGATGTATTTGATAGTTACATTTTCAAACGAATCAGGTGATGAATAATTTTGATATTTCGAACTGTTGCCCTCATCTTTATTGTGTGCAAATTGTGTGCAAACTGTTGCCCTCATCTTTATTGTGTGCAAACACAATGAATGTTGTGTTATAAACACAACATTCAGGCCACTGTAACCTTGGGCTCTACTTAGATGTTATTTTAATAACTTTGAAATAAGGCATCTTCAAATGATAACCCCATGAATCCAAGCGTGGTTTCGGAGCTGAAATCGTTATCACTAATTCAAGGGGACTCCACGCAACATAAATGCCACCAGATAAGTATAAAAATCAGGCGATGTTTTATCTTTCTTTAAATCTTTTGTCTGTGGTTTAAAAAATAAAAAGAAACGCCGACAGATCGAAAAATCAATCGATCGAATGACACAACGTGGCTATTGGAGTATTATCGTAGCTTCCTCTTTTCGAAGTAAACTCTAAAACGGCCGCTCAATAATTGTTTCGAAATTGTGTGACGTAACTCACCCGAAATCTATTACGGCAATCGTTCGAAATTCGGCATGATTTGAAGAAAAAAAAAAAAAAAAAGGTAGAATAAAATAAAATGAAAATATGACATTCCGTCCTCTTTTGTGAAGAATAATGACATATGACATGGACTGCTTAACCATCCTGATTACGTCCTAAAGCATCACCGGTCATCACCCACGGCCAACAGGTGGACATATATATATTTACCAACCCCTACGCACGAGCAGGATGTGACACAAGGTCAATTTCTTAAGCGGAGTTCAACAGTTTTGAATTCAGAGTTTTCCTTCTCCTAGACCGGTTGCCTAACCAAGGTTAAAGAGCCCAGTTTGCCCTACTATTTACCCATAGCTGGAGGGAGAGTAGGATTCATACCTTTCCCAAGGGTATTAGTGCAAAGTGAAATGCAATTATCACATCTAGGATTTGAACACGGGGCGATAAGTCCATTTCCCATGACTTTAAATATTACACCACGCGCTTCCTACATATGGACATATAGGCAGTGTGTGACCTCTACGTAGCGACGCAATCGGTCGGTGTATTCTACAGCCCCAGCCGACAGGGGCTGTAGAATAATTCACCGGCAATGACAGCCAGATTTGCAATACGGCTCAGACACCGGGATTCCGCCCTTAAAGTAAAAATAAAACTTTAAAGACGTCCATTACTCTATTTTTAAGCTCCGGAGATGCTGTAT
>CM042157.1:20199357-20206857 GCA_023376005.1 Doryteuthis pealeii
AAAAGATTGTTTTAAATTAAACCACACACACAATTCTATCCCCATTAATATTCATAAACGGTTTTTCTCATTTTCCACAGTCAAAAATATATGGAAATAATTATTTTTAAATTGGAAAATATTCTAAATCAATATCCAAGATTTTTATCGAAAAGAAATATTAAAAACATTCGATTTCAATTCAACGAATTTTTATTCAACAAATGGATATGCTACATTACCAGTTCATAATTCGTCTCTACTTTGGTAGCATTTCAATTCTTTTAAAATCTATCTGAAAAAAAAAAAACTTTCTTCGCAAAAACTTTTCGTCTAACCATGACCTAAAGTAGAATCTATTTGAGTGCAATTAAAAAATAACACCAAAGAACTATTATTATCTTCTCACTTTTGTTTATCTACTTTATATATACTAGGACACTAATTGTTATAGTTACTAGTACAAAATAAAAAAACGCCCCCGGGCGATGTAAAATAGATTTTTGAAACATATTGCCTGACGGGTGGGAATAAAAAATTCAATGTCAGCGAGTTTGTACCCTAAGTAAGTAAAATCATCAAATTCATTAAAGGATTGAAAAAATAAAACAATTTGAAATGTAAACTTTAAATATGTATTAAAATAAAACAAACTATATATAGATATATAATACCAGTCATGTATTTATTAAAACTTGTTTTAAAAAACAATGAGGTCTGTCTAATGCTGCATGTTCAAATTTTGAGTGTATTAATTCTATGTTATGACGATTTTCGGTAATGTGACGTAATTTTTATTACAGGTAAAAACTGGAAGCGAATCTCCATTATTAATTTATATATATATATATATATATATATATTATATATATATATATGTGTGTGTGTGTGTGTGTGTGTGTGTGTGTGTGTGTGTGTGTGTGTGTGTGTGTGTGTGTGTATAGATATATATATGAGGTTAAGTAAACAAATAAATGTGTTTATTTTTATATGGCTTTACACCGACAATTTTTGAAGGATATGTGCTTAACTGAAGTCATACCTAATTTTGAAAATTAATTAGTTAATAATTAATGAATTTAGGCGGGCATATATGTTCAATAAATGCCCGCCTAAATTCATTAATTTTCAAAATTAGGTATGACTTCAATTAAGCACATATCCTCAATATATATATATATATATATATATATATATATATATAGTCGTAAGTTACCTCTTTTGAATGCGTTCAGAGTTCTGGTCAGTAATGCACTATCGTCATCAACGAATACGGGTTCTTGTGCATCATATCAACTCCGATAGCAACCCCGACTTGAATTCGGGATCTTCTAGTCGCCACCCTGCAAGCTACGTGCTAATTGTCTTGATATTTTGCTACAAATAAAACTACAAAAACTCGACCTCTTAAATCGAGAAACAACAGTCAGATACATATGCTTCTTATATCAATTTGTTTGAAAGTGGTATGGTTTATAGATTGAACTAATGTTACTGACTAAAGTGGGGGAAAATATAATGTATTTACAATTAAAGTCAGTTGGAAATGAAGCACCAAGAAAATAAATAAATTATTTGTTATGTTTCGGTAAATCCTATCTCTTTTTACTGTCGATGAAAACAACAACAATATATATATATAAATAATATATATATATATATATATATGTGTGTGTGTGTGTGTGGTGTGTGTGTGTTTATAAATACATCTATACATGCGTATATATATGTAATTATGTATACATATATGTGTCCATATAAATATATATATATATATATGTGTGTGTGTGTGTGTATTCATAAATAAATCTATACATGAGTATATGAAAAATATATAGAAATTAATCCGACAGTATGAAATATAACATTTTGAAAAAACATATGATGTTTGTTATGTGATTGCTGACAGGCCTGTTTCGACCAAAACGATAAGTTGGTCTTCATCAAAGAGCGACATAGACGAGAAGAAAATATCCGTTAAAAATTCCAGATACAATGTTTTTTCATTTGACAAATATGAAAAATATATGGAAATTATCCGACAGTATGAAATATAACATTTTGAAAAGCGTTCGTTTTGTAAACAGTCTTTTTAACGGATATTTTCTTCTCGTCTATGTCGCTCTTTGATGAAGACCAACTTATCGTTTTGGTCGAAACAGGCCTGTCAGCAATCACATAACAACATCATATGTTTTTTCAAATGTTATATTTCATACTGTCGGATTAATTTCCATATATGTTTCATATTTGTCAAATGAAAAAACATTATATCTGGAATTTTACACCTTGAAGACTTTCATATATAAATCTACGGACTTCAACAACTAGTAAATTTTGGAACCTAACATCTTTCTTCAAATTACCATGTGGACTTGTATATTGTTAACAGCTGAAATATATATACTATACTATTTTGATACCCACTTTACATTTTTTATATATTTTTACAATTTTTACAATAAACACTTTTGAGTTTTACCTTGAACTATAATGCTTCTGATTTTTAATTAAAAATAAAATTTATTTTATTTTTATTTTTAAAACAGAACATGCATTTTCAAAAAAATTTTCAGCGGTTGATATCAGCGTTCGTTTTGTAAACAGTCTTTTTAACGGATATTTTCTTCTCGTCTATGTCGCTCTTTGATGAAGACCAACTTATCGTTTTGGTCGAAACAGGCCTGTCAGCAATCACATAACAAACATCATATGTTTTTTTCAAAATGTTATATTTCACATGAGTATATATATGTAATTATGTATACATATATGTGTCCATATATATATATATATATATATATATATATATATAATATATATATATATGTATATGTGTGTGTGTGTGTATTTATAAATAAATCTATACATGAGTATATATATGTAATTATGTATACATATATGTGTCCATATAAATATATATATATATGTGTATGTGTGTGTATTTATAAATACATCTATACATGAGTATATATATGTAATTATGTATACATATATGTGTCCATATATATATATATATATATATATAGTATTAAGGTGTATATAGAAATAACCTACTCAAGTTTCACCATAATTTCGCTTAATATTCGTATCGACCGTCTATATTGCGATTAATTCGATATTTTATTCCCTGGTAAGTCATCTTCTTTATCCTGCATATATATAATATATATATATATATATTATATATATATATATATATATAAAGCATTAGATATATATTTAATGCTTTAGTATTACACAACAAAGAAAAACTATAAAATAAACACACTGAATTATTATGCAAATGTCATCACTGATTCGGTATCCAGCCTATTATTAGTCAATCGTCCATCTTTGTTTGGAGGTTGCTTTGGGAGCATTCATTCTCACGTATTTATTCTAATATATTATTGTAGCTATGCTGACTAAATCAGTATAGATCATAACTTTATTCCTTTTCCCGCCTCCTTCCTTTTCCACGTCTACACCATACGATTATTTATTGCATTGTGAGCCGGAAATATTCAGCACTCGAAGTGAATCAACGCAAGCATGGCATTTCACATTCCAGTATGATTCGTTACTTTTACGACCTCGGCAAAGGCCAGATCTGTCGGTTGGGGCTTTAGAATACTCGGACTGCACCTCTGCAGAGGGGTAGAACCCCCAATTAGGCCACCTGTTGATCGTGAGTGGTGATCCGTGGTACTTAAGAACGGATTCCTGGTGGATGAGCAGTCTATGACATGCAAAACTCCACTTAGACCCTTACTTAGGCTAGAGGGGCAGTCGGAGAGGCTCCCTCTCATCAATCGGCTGGCCACGTCTAGCCCTAGCACCTATATGATTGTCCCAAATCATATTGCCCTTATGGCAAGCACCCACCCTTTTTATCATATGGGTGCTATGCAGTAGGTATTTGTGAATGCGGCTGAGGGTCTTCATGTCCTGGGAATGGTGTGGTTCTAGTTCTGAATGTCTGGGGAATATGGAGACCCCTTAATCACCATTGCTTCCAGATCCACTCTGACCCGGAATGGTAGTACCTGTTGGGGTTTTAGGGTGTTTATGAATAAAATTTAGCATCCATTAAGAATGAATTTATTTCAAAACTTTATCGGCATTAAATGACCCACCGAGTTTGAAATGCCGTAAAACAAAACAAATTAAACCATCGGCTAAAGCTTCCCGATTGACGATCATTTCAATCTAGGCTTGGAGTAGCAAACCAATGTTTAGCACATTTGTCAACCTTTTTTTTTGACAAGAATTTCCCCTTATTTATTGAATAACACTCTAATTAAATTTTAAAGTAACTGAATTTTATATTAAATTAGAAAGACTAAATTAAATAATAATGCATATAAAAAGATTATACTTATTTTTATTCTATTTTAATTGATTTATATGTAGAATTATATATCAAAGAAAAAACGCACTGATGTTGTAAAGTAATGTCGTTTATTTGCTTATATTGCAATATCTCAATCCGTTTTGGATCATCATCAGAACATGTCTGTTGTAAAAAGAATTATATAGTGAGATGACTTTATCTTATCCTGACCGATCTTTTGGGAATGCCTGAATATGCCTCAGATTAGGAAAATATTACAAAACGTTTGACTCACAATAGTATATTGTCTGACGCAGCATCACTGATTATACTGCCATCTGCAATTCTAATAGCATTTTCTTCTGCAAATCTTATCACAATATCACAGCCAAAACACGATGATCAAAACTATAAAGATGGGGATTATAGTTTCATTAATCAATATAATCATTTTAGTTCTTATGACAACACTAGGATGGCGTGGGAGTTCCCCGGCCAAAATACAGTGATCAAAACAACAAATAATTAATATTTATTTCTTGGCACCCCAACAAGCCAGTTGGACACTAAGACCATTAACATGGAGACCACGCGCAAATCGAAGCTAATTCGAGGCAAGTTTAAAAAAATGCGTGGACCCCTTCGGCATTCCTCTACTGAGGCACCTCAGGCACTGAGTAATAAACACAGCCCTGCCCCTTTTAATCAAGGGGGCAGGCGTTACCTTGGGAGATGCCTCCCCTAAGATCACGCTGTTATTAACGTTCTTACCTGTCCAATGGGTGATGCCCTAGTAACAAAAATATGGGGATAAAAGCAAAATTCAGTTCCTTTCAAAACTGATCTGGGCTGGGGTGCTTATTGGTGACTTGGTCCAAAAGAATGAAAGAAAAAAAATGACAGATTTCCATTGGAGTCTGAAATTAACAAACCACATTTTAAAAGAAAGAACATTTTTTAAAAATATTTTAATTAATAACTTGCATAATTATTAAATAATAACTCATGTGATTATTTATAATTATAATGATGATAATAACCTTGATGATTATTCAAAACTAATAACTCATGGATATACAATAATAGTATGATAATAATATTGGAAGAAGAAGAAAGTGAAAAAAAAATCCTGACGATGGTGTAGTGTCCATTATTTTCTTGTGTGTTAACCGCATCTGCACGAGTGGTTGAACAGACCAATTTTTGAATGGCAATCTCTGGTGCAATGACTGTAAACAAACAGTGACGCTTGCTGGTGTTGTTTTCTCTCCTCATCCCCTGTCTCTCTTTTCTGTTGCGGTTTCCATCCTCTCCCTTTCACTTCTTCTCGTGCCTTGTTTGACAAAGAGGAGCCAGGCCACTCGGTTTTCTGCACCAACTTCCTATGTGTTACTGTTGATGTGGCATGTCTTCATCTCGTTCTTGCAGACGTCTTTAAAGCGTAGGTGTGGTCTCCCTACCGGTCAGGAGCCTTGTACGATTTCGCTATACAGTAGGTATTTGTGGATGCGGCCATTGTCCATCCTCCTGACATGACCAAGCCAGCGCATGCGCCTCTCACAGATGATGGCGAATACGCTGTTCAGGTTTGCTCGGTCCAAACTTCAGGAAATACTGGGAGATTTTGGAAAAGTAGCAGCTTAAAACCGATGATCAAAACAACAAAGATGGAGAAATAGTTTACTGAATGCAATGTGGAATTAAACCATGAGATATTTCTCTGAATGTTTGAAATGAGGCTTGATGATTAGTATTATATGCGTTATTCGAGCTATTGTCCTCATCTTCATTGTTATCTGTACAACGTTTCGGCCGATATGCCCTCCAGACTTCTTCAGGTATTTCTTGTCGGACTCGGGAACATTCTTTTCAGACTTGGGAACTTTCTTGTCGTAATCGGGAGCCATCACGGAACATTGAACCTAACATAACAGTAACATAGAATAATAATTAACACAGCTTAACGCATGTACACTAGATATGGTTAGCGGAATGAGAACAGGATACCCCCGTGGACTGAATAAAGGGTTAGGTTCAAAGTTCCGTGATGGCTCCCGATTACGACAAGAAGGTTCCCGAATCCGAAAAGAAGGTTCCCAAGTCCGAAAAGAAGGTTCCAGAGATTTCGAGAAGGTTCGCAATTCCGACAAGAAATACCCGAAGAAGGCCGTAGGGCACATCGGCCGAAACGTTGTACAGATAACAATGAAGATGAGGACAATAGCCCAAATAACGCATATAATACTAATCATCCAGCCTCATTTGAAACATTCAGAGAAATGTCACATGGTTTAATTCCACATTGCATTCAGTAAACTATTTTATCCATCTTTGTTGTTTTGATCATCGGTTTTAAGCTGATACTTTTCCAAAATCTCCCAGTATTTCCTGAAGTTTGGACCGAACAAACATGAACATCCATCATCCATGAGAGGCACCTGCGCTGGCTTGGTCATGTCAGGAGGATGGACAATGGCCGCATCCACAAATAACTACTGTATAGCGAATTAGTAGAAGGCTCCTGACAGGTAGGGAGACCACACCTATGCTTTAAAGACGTCTGCAAGAACGAGATGAAGATATGCCACATCAACAGTAACACATAGAAGTCCGAATAACGCAGATAATACTAAATCATGTAATAATCTCAGATTGGCTTCATATAATTTGTGAGAACGACAATCGTATTATTTGTGTAACAATATATCTGTGTTACATTTTCCGTTGAATATTGTTGCACCCGGGGTCTTCCGCCAATCTATCAATCTTTTAAAATGGAAGATTAGCAAAGATATAAACAGTATTTTCTGTAAAATTGTTAGTGCTCCGTTTATCTGTTATTTTTTAATTTTTTTAAAATTTCTTTCTTTCTTTTCTTTTCTTTGTTTTTGTTTTTAATCTTACCCGAAGCTTTTTACTAATTTGATTGTTTTACTCTTCATTTACTATTGACTGGAAGATGTGTACTTGTCGAAGGTTTTATCTCGGATTATCTGTTGTTTCAATGTGATTATATTTATTTCATTTTATCTTATTGAATTTTATTTATTCTATATATATATTTTTTTTATTTTGCTTTGCTTAATTGCTTTCAGATTTGTCAGACTGGTGACTCGTTTATTATTCGTCTAAAAGCTTCCTTGACAGACTGAAATTGTATAAAGAAGAGGCGTAGAATGTCAAATTACTTTCGTTTATTTTATGTC
>CM042157.1:20212910-20246999 GCA_023376005.1 Doryteuthis pealeii
CAAGAGAGATAGATAATCCCCCTCTACGCCAGTCGACGCGGGTAGCGCTGCTAGTACATCTATAAATGGCACTTGTGTATATGTGTATGTCCGGAGGAAACTTCGAAAATAAACAATTAACGACAAAGTAAATATATACATATACATTCACTATCACCAGGGCTTGATTTTTGAGCAAAAATAATGAAGATTTTATTTATATTGGGGGAGATATGTAAAAATCAAAAGTTGTATAGTAAGAGAAGGTAATTGAAATATGATGTTGATTGATTGAATTAATCGCCTCATTTATATTATTTTTTTTAATTGTAAATTATTAAATTAATATTTCTTACTATATTGTTATATATTTACGTGGGGATTTTATGGGGCATCCAGTGAGGATCTAACTTGTGATGAGTAATAATGGATCTGCGAGACTAAATTTAAAAAATCCACCTTCTATCCAGGCGACGCCAGGGAGCCACTTCTAGTACATATATAAAGTACACTTGTGTGTATGTGTATGTCCGGAGGAAACTTCGAAAACAAAACAATTAACGAAAAAGTAAATATATATATATATATATTAAATATCACCAGGGCTTGGTTTTTGAGCAAAAATAATAAAGATTTGATTTATGTTCGGGAATATAATTAAAAAATAAAATTTAACTGATAACAGCATGGATTCTTTTTTGAGTTTGATATTTTAAATAGTAGACATTACTGTTTCTTTGCAGAGTGGCTGGATTAATACAAGGTCTTTTTTTACGTGGGAATTTTAATTGGGCATTTTACGAGGATCCAAATCACGATTAAGAAATAATGGATTGGCCGGTATAACTTTAAAAATTCCCCTTCTACCCAGGCGACGCCGGGGAGCCGCTTCTAGCCTGAAATAAAGCGTATATTGGTAGTGCAAATAAGTATGGACGGTGTATTTCCCAAGAACAAAAATTATGCTATATATATATTTACCAACCCGTCCGCACGAGCAGGATGTGACACAAGGTCAATTTCTTAAGCGGAGTTTAACAGGTTTGAATTCAGAGTTTTCCTTCTCCTAGACCGGTTGCCTAAACAAGGTTAAAGAGCCCGGTCTGCCCTACTATTTATCCATAGCTGGAGGGGGAGTAAAATTCATACCTTCCCAAGGGTATTAGCGCTTAAGTGAAATGCAATTATTACGTCCAGGATTTGAACTCGGGGCGACGAGCCCATTTCCCATGACTTTAACCATTACACCACGCATTCCTACATACACAATAATCAACATTTTCAATGCACATGTTTGCATTCAATAAGATTTTCGGTTAGATGATTGGTTAGATTTTACGACCTGTTAACCCTTTGGTCACTAGCACTAGACCAAGGAGATTATTTCGAGCGTCTGAGGTGGAGCACCAATCCTACCATCAGCTCCTCACTTTACCGCATTGATCCCTGTGCTACTCATACGCTGACTTGGCGAAGGCCGGTATCGAACCCGAAACCTTGTGGTTTCTAATCGGATATATATATAGAGAAATAGAGATGCGGAAAAAAGAGAGAGAGAGAGAGAGAGAGAGAGAGAGAGAGGAAGAGAGGCGGGGAAAGAGAGAGAGAGAGAGAGGAAAGAGAAGAAAGAGAAGAAGGCGGGAAAGAGAGAGAGAGAGAGAGAAGAGAGAGAGAGGAGAGAGGAGAGAGAGAGAGAGAGAGAGAGCGGGAAAGAGAGAGAGAGAGAGAGAGAGGAGAGAGAGAGAAGGAAGAGAGAGAGAAGAGAGAGAGAGAGGAGAGAGAGAGATGGTAGAAACAGCGAGAGAGTGAGAGGGAAGGAGAGATCTGGGAAGAATGACAGCTATTGTCTCATAACAATTGCGCTTGTTAGGGTCACGCGTCACCAACTGCGAAATTATAACATTGAATGCGCATCCTGTTTGCCGACAGGTACTACTTTTTATCTTCCACGTGATTGGAGCGTTGGACAAATCATTACTTTCCGCGCATCCAATCCGCGTTTTCGATTTTTCGCCCGTCGGTAAATGCAGCAGCGATTTCCTAGACTTTGAGATTTTTTCTGAATGCAACCCAATTACTCAGGCCGGCGAGGTGAGTGCAGATATTCCGTTGCTTTATTTCTTGGCTAGGAAACTGCAGATTGGTTTTGACGTCCTCGCCAAAATCCCTAATAGCCAGTTATTTCCAAGTCTGTGAAATATTTTGCGTACGCTACGATGGAACTTAGGTCTCTCCCGGTCAATAGGTCTTCTTCCAAAAAGCCCGGGGCATAAAATTAGTTACGCCAAGAGTAGTTTTACGTTCTTATAGCTAAACGTACTGCTACTTACAGATTATCGACCATACGGAAATCCAAAATCTCTGATTACATAAAAAGAAAAGTCTTCCATACTGTAACCTTGTCAGTACTAATGTATGGCAGCACCAACTTGGAGAAAAAGTTGCTTTCGTAGTGTGTACACCTCTCTCTTTCTTATATCCACTAGATAGATATGAATGTCATCTTGGACAATTTGGACAGTCTTATTTCTAACCAGAGAGTGTTGCGTGATGATAACGGTCGGAAGATTAAGGAACAATAGTATGAATATAGTTATTTACTAAGAATAGCTTAAATATGGCACAAGGCCAAAAATATAGGGGCCCAAAATTCTGATTAGATAAAAAGGGAAGTCTTCTATACTGTAACCTTGTCAGTACTAATGTATGGCTGGACCAACTTGAGTAAAAGTTATTTTCGTAGTGTGTTCAATCTCTTATATCCACTCACTTGTGCAATGCAGATCAAGATTATAAAACATTAAGAGGTTTGGTGTAGCATTATGGCAATCATGGTAGTCTAGCGAGGTTGATTCGCACTGGGTGCCTAATGACCGTGTCAAATTAAGCTAATCTTAGTAATATCTATTCTTTTAAATTTTAAATTAGCAATAATTAGATCCACAGATATATTGGTATTTATATTTTGTAGCAGGACATGTGGACATACCACAGTATGATAATTGATTATCACGACGTTTGATGTTACATAAGAGCTATTGTACAAATACTTCAATGTATAAAAATTATAATAATCTTGATTTAACTCTCTCTCTTACTTTTTGTTTTCTTTCCTTCCTTCTTTTTACCTTTTCATTATGTTCAATTGAAACAGATTAGCGTTATTATTTTCACCCGCTCTTTATCTTTCCCCTACTTTCCCTCTTTCTTTCTCTTCTTTCTTCTTTCTAATAAAAATGAAATGGGTCATTATTTAGCTTTGCAGTAGTAACGATGTGTGAGATTAGCTTGCAAACCATTACACCACAATGAGTATAAATATAAAGATGCATTTTTGGCGCAATTTTAAATTTACAGAAGTGTGTGTGTGAGTGAATGAATGAGTGTGGTGTGTGAAAGAGAGAGAGAGAGAGAGAGAGAGAGAAGTGTGTGTGTGTGCGCGCGCGCTCATGTGTGTGTGTGTGTGTGTGGCGCGTGTGTGTGTGTGTGTGTGTGTGTGTGTGTGTGTGTGTGTTGGAAGACCTCAGAAGAAAAGAGGTTATCTTGCTTGTAAATTATTCTCATGTCAGGTATAAGTAGTTACATTGAAGAAACTAATATATATATATATAATATATATATATAAAATAAAAAGACACCCTCCGGTTGATGTAAAATAATATATTTAAAGATATTGCCTGAGGGGGGGCAAAATTCAATGTCATAGAGTGTGTACCATAAGTATGTAAAATCGCAAATTTATTAAAGGAGTAAAAAAAAAAAAAAAAAGAAAGAAAGAACAATTTGAAATGGAAACAGTTCCGATAACTTTAAATATTATATTAGAATAAAACAATCTATATATAAATATATAACGCCGGGCATCTATTTATTGAAACAATGAGAATTGACTAACGTTGCATGCTCACATTTTAAGTATATTTTCTATGTTATGACGTTGGATTATGTGTTGGGTAATGTGACGTAAGCAGTGACGCAGTTTTTGTTACAGACAAAAACCGGAAGCGAATCTCCATTATTAATATATATATATATATAAATTCCTGCATTTATAAAAAGATCTATGACAATAGTTTTGACTTAATGCCTTTTATCAATGAGTAAACCTAAGAGGAACGAAGATTCAAAAAGAATTAGATGGACTAGCAATGATATGTGCCCCCGTGCGTAAGTATTTAAGTTTTAATGTAATGAAATTTATTAAATTAGAAAGACTAACGATATTAAATAAGAACGCATAGGAAATATTACACTTATTGTAATTATATTTTAATTGGTTTCTTTATAAAATCATTCATAGGATAGATTTTAACATGCTACGGAATAAAACGATAATATGAGAGATCAATTAGAATACCAAGTAATTATTTGTTAAACACGGTTTGTTAAAACCAGTATGCAATTAATCACACCATATGACATGAAATAATTTTCCATTGATTAAAATTATTTTCCAAGAATTTTCGGGAAAAATGATGTCACTTAGTTTTAAATTAAGACGTCCTTACCTTAAAACGGTGAATAAGTTCGGCGTCTTAATTTAAAACTAAGTGACATAATTTTTCCCGAAAATTCTTGTAAAATAATTTTAATCAATGGAAATTAGCTCTGCTGATGAGGCCTAATGGGCTGAAATGTACATACAGAGATTGACTTTTTCTCGATTTATTTACGCTTTACATTTAAACCGATATGCACGCCTAATTCATTTAACTATAATTAATTAATTAACAAATTAGGTATGACTTTAATTAAGCACATAATCTCCCTACAAATTGTCGGCCTTCGCCATTTTCAAACACATCGTTTGAACACTTCATATTTATATAAGTATATATTTTCTTTACACATATTTGAATATCAATAAAAGCAGCCACATACCAAAGGCAGAGGCAGACTTCTGTTTTCATTGATAATTTATTTTTCCTTAAATCAACGAAGGCCTTGGGGAAGGTTTATTAATCAAACCGAAACACTGCAAGGTCGGATTATTAAACATCATTCGTTAATGAAACTTGTGTTTTTTTTTCAATTTTTATAATGTTACACCATATTTCTCTGAATGTTTGAGATGAGGCTTGATGATCAGTATCATCTGCGTTATTCGGACTATTGTCCTCATCTGCCCACTTTGTGGAAAAAATTTAAAAAATGCTCCCATCCATTCCAACCAAATGGTGAGTCTAGATGTAATGAGTCTATTCACGAAGGTATACACTGATGAAACCCTAACAGTGGTGCGTGATAAGTTAGCTGCAGATTCAGATTTGGAAGAACGTACCTGTATCCAATAGATAATCTAATGGAGATGTGTTGCATATCGTGCAACGGAAGAGGAAGCTTCCGACAAAAAAGACAAAGAGAAAGATAAAAAAATATATTTAAAAAATGGAGAACGGAAGAGAGGTCTTCCGGTCAAGAAGCAAGGAGAAGATGAAGAAATAGATAAAAGAAAAAAAGGAAAACGGAAGACTCCTCTTCCGGTGAAAAGGCGGAGAGAAAGATAAAGAAATATATATAAAAAATGTCTGTTATCAGATCAAAAGATAAAAATGCATAGGCATATTTATTGTATATAAAGAACTAGCGGTTGAAGGGTGTCATTCAGTCCCAAGCGATCAGCTGAAAGCATAACCTCATCGCTCCCGTCATCAACCATCCTCGGAAGTTCATCGTGAACACGGCGTCTTCACCATCCTACCCATACATTTTCCTTGTGAACACTCGTCACCCCTCACCACCCACACACCGAAGAAAATAAAGACGGGTCATATTTTTTTATATACACGTGTCTGTGGTTTTATTGAAGTCCAATAGTCGGCTATACAACAGATGCTGGCTTTCTGTGAAACAATGAAGATGAGGACAATAGTCCGAATAACGCAGATAATCCTAATACACCATATTTCTTGGGGATATATGGCTTGAAAAACATCCAATTGCACTTAACAAATAGAGGAAAAGGTGAACAACCTGAAAATAATAATTTATGTACACGCTGTGTTGAGAACGCCGACTTGACACCTAAACAGTTGTCAATGAAATTGAAAGCAGGCTGTAGAATGTGAGCGATCTTCATCGAAGGTTGAAGCTGTTGTGTGCATTTGGACAAGCATCAAGTCACGCTGGAAAATGCCAAGATTCCGAGTGGAAGGGGGGGGACGTTACCTGTGTAAATGCAACGTTTCGCCAAAAATAGACCCCCGCGTGCCCGCACAAAGTGGACTGTCGGAGATAGTCAAGAGGATGAAGACTTTCCACAGAATCCATAGCCTCGTACCATTTCCTTAGAATTCTGGAACTCTCAATCACCAAGTTTCCTTTGATTGCTGCCAGCGACTGTTGACGATTGTCAGGAGTGTTGCCTGCTTAAATCCTTCCACAACGTTGATCGCTTTCAATGCCTTCCTAATTAAGTTTGAAGAGTCCTTACCAAAATTTGGAAGCACACTCGGAAGCCTTCAATGAATTAATAATAATAATAATAATAATAATAATAATAATAATAATAGAGACCTGAGGAGACTTGCTGTCACTCAGCTTTCAGTGAATTACCAGCTACGGCAGGTGTGAAAAAGTCAATAATAATAATGATGATAATAATAATAATAATAATAATGATAGAGACCTGAGGAGACTTGCTGTCACTCAGCCTCCAGTGAACTACCAGCTACGGCAGGTGTGAAAAAAGTCAATAATAATAATAATAATAATAATAATGATAATAATAATAATGATAATAATAATAGAGACTTGGTGTCACTCAGGCTCCAGTGAACTACCAGCTACGGCAGGTGTGAAAAATTCAATAATAATAATAATAATAATAATAATAATAATTATCTATTAATAATGGAGATTGTCTGTATTTCTGTCTGTAACAAAAACTACGTCATAGCTCCACGTCACAGCTTACGTCACAATATTATAATGCTATATACACCCAAAATTTGAGTAAGCAATTTTAAAAATTGATTTTTACTCTCGTCCTTTTTTTTTTTTACAGTAACAAGAAGTTAACTAAAAAGTTTACAAATAAATAAATACCTACGATTTTTGTGGAAAATTGATGTGGAAAATATTCAAAATAATTGTTTGATTATTACAAGCACGCAACATTTTATTTGAGAGGGACGGGGCTCAGTTTTCATTTCAAATTGTTTTTTTGTTTTGTTTTTTTTTTTTTTTTTTTTACCCCTTTAATAAATATGAGGATTTTGTCTTACTTATGATACAAACCCTCTGACATAGAATTTTTAACCCCCACCCTCTCTGGTAATGTCTTTCAAAAATTAATTTTTACGACGCCCGGAGGGTGTTTTCTATTGCTAGTAATAATAATAATGTTTGTTGGCTGTTTTGTTTTACGGCATATCAACCCATTTGGGGTCATTTAATAGCGAATCAAGTCATTTTGATATTCGGTTTAACTTACAGTATCTGCTTTTGCTTAAACAGTCACCCATATAAGTATTGAACAGCCTCATCGCTGCTTAACTTCGGTGATCTGTCGGGTAGCAGTGCTGAGATAGATAGATTTGAACCGAATGTAATATGTAGAAAGAAAGAAAGAAAGAAAGAAAGAAAGAAAGAAAGAAAGAAAAAAGAAAAAAAGGAAGTAAGAAAGTAAGAAAGAAAGAAAGAAAGAAAGAATTCAATACTTATATCCGAGGTCTGATTGCGTTCAAAACTCCGCCATTTTTTAGATGTGAACAGAATGTGATAGATAGAAAGATCGATAGATAAATACTTAACAAAATGGGACAGACAGGCAGACAGATAAATAGATAGATAGATAGATAGATAGATAGATAGATAGATTTAAACAGAATGGGATATATAGAAAGAAAGAAAGAAAGAAAGAAAGAAGGAATTCAATATTAATAGACGAGGTCTGATATCCGTATAAAACTCCGCCTTTTTAAGATAGTGACAGAATTGGATAGATGGATAAAAAGAAATATATAGAGAAATATAGTTATGAAAAGAGTTAGTTAGAGAGATAGATAGATAGATTTAAACAGAATGTGTTATAAAGAAAGAAAGAAAGAAAGAAAGAAAGAAAGAAGGAAAGAAAGAAGGAAGTCAATATTAATAGACGAGGTCTGATATCCGAATAAAACTCCGCCTTTTTAAGATAGTGACAGAATTGGATAGATGGATAAATAGAAATATATAGAGAAATATAGTTATGAAAAGAGTTAGTTAGAGAGATAGATAGATAGAGTTAAACAGAATGTGTTATAAAAGAAAGAAAGAAAGAAAGAAAGAAGGAATTCAATATTAATAGACGAGGTCTGATATCCGAATAAAACTCCGCCTTTTTAAGATAGTGACAGAATTGGATAGATGGATAAATAGAAATATATAGAGAAATATAGTTATGAAAAGAGTTAGTTAGAGAGATAGATAGATAGAGTTAAACAGAATGTGTTATAAAGAAAGAAAGAAAGAAAGAAAGAAGGAATTCAATATTAATAGACGAGGTCTGATATCCGAATAAAACTCCGCCTTTTTAAGATAGTGACAGAATTGGATAGATGGATAAATAGAAATATATAGAGAAATATAGTTATGAAAAGAGTTAGTTAGAGAGATAGATAGATAGAGTTAAACAGAATGTGTTATAAAGAAAGAAAGAAAGAAAGAAAGAAGGAATTCAATATTAATAGACGAGGTCTGATATCCGAATAAAACTCCGCCTTTTTAAGATAGTGACAGAATTGGATAGATGGATAAATAGAAATATATAGAGAAATATAGTTATGAAAAGAGTTAGATAGAGAGATAGACAGATAGATTTAAACAGAATGTGTTATATAGAAAGAAAGAACGAAAGAAAGAAAGAACGAAAGAAAGAACGAAAGAAAGAAATAAATAAAGAAAGAACGAAAGAAAGAAAAAAGAATTCAATCTTAATGTACGAGATCTGATTACTGGATAAAATATGCCTTCTTTTTTTTTCTACTTCAGCCATTCAAATACTGAATCTTATAGCGGACATTAAACAAAATTCTTTTACTTCCATTCTCATTAATAACGAGAATTCCTTTACGCTCCATTGTATTATTTAGAAACGTGTGCGTTAACAAGTGGAGAAGAGTTTTACAATGACAATCTGAGTCAGTTCGAACAACGTCTTCTTCAGTTTTGTCGCTCTCTCAATCAAATTAGATAACAGATTCTACATTTCAACATTGCAGTTATGTAGTTTTTTTTTTGTTGTTTTTTTGTTCTTTATATTATCATCTATTCTCTTCATACATGTTGTTGTTTCTAAAGACATTCTTCCGGTGTTTGCTAGCTGAAAAGATTTGTACAAAAACGCATAGGCGCGCGTTCTTCCACTCTGGAAAATGGTAAACAAGAGAATACATTGGGGTGAATCAAAAGTCTTGAAATATTTTATAATCGAGAAATGGTCAAGTTCTTGGATTACGATGTTTTTAGTAAACACTGAGTATACATATTGATGTTATTTTTTCTGGAAAATTGATATCATTTAATAACTAATCATTTAATAACTAGTCCAATTCTCATTCAAATTATCCCAAATTTTAACAGCATGTATAGAAACAACTCTAGATAGATAGATAGATAGACAGATAGAAAAAAAAGAAAAATTAAGAAAATACATAAGGGTGAATCAAAAGTCTTGAAATATTTTAGAATCGAGAAATGGTCCAGTTCTTGGATTACGATGTTTTTAGGAAACACCGCATACACGTATTGATGTTATTTCTTTCTGGGAAAATTGATATAATTTCATTATCAAATAACTAGACCAATTCTCATTCAAATTATCTTTAATCTTAACATGTGGAGAAAAAACTCAACATTCTTGATAGATAGATCATTTAATAACTAATTATCTAATAACTAGTCCAATTGTCATTCAAATGATCACAAATTTTAACAACATGTGTACAAACAACTCAACATTCTAGATAGATAGATAGATAGATAGATCGATAGATAGATAAATAGATAGATAGATCATCATCATCATCATCATCATGTCGCGCGCGCAGCACGGATATCCATGACAATCTTTCGCCAACTTCCCTATTATTCATGGCCCCTGGGAGGTCCTCTGTGCAGCATCCAGAGTCTTCGCATAGTTGTTCAATGTATGTCCTTAGCGGGCGTTCTACCGTTAGCATGTCCATGTGTTGGCTTCCACAGGAGAACGTCGCTTATGAGCTCGTCCCCGCTTCTCCAGCATGCCTAGTCCGTCTCACCCGGATGGTTTGTGAGATGGGGGGCAGGTGACCATGTAGTTGCTTCTTTGTGGGGTGCTACTTCCATGACTTGTTCATGACTACTCGCAGCATTCTTGTGCAGTACCATCTAGCTTATTCTCGAAGCGCTTTGTCAGGGTCCAGGTGGTGCAGCCATACAGCAGCACTGATATAACCACAGCCTGGAAGAATTGCTGCTTTAGTTTGTCAGTGAGATCGGATCTCCATATGACTGATAGTCTGTTTGTGGCCGCCCATGCCTTTCCTATTCGTGTATTAACATCGCTTTCTGTGGATGAGATATTACTACCTAGGTAAGTGAACTGTTCTACTGGCTTAAGAGGCTTACCGTCAAGTGTGAAGATGTCTCCTTTCTTTTTGAAGCACATGACTCTGTTTTCTCCGAGTTCACATTGAGGCCGATATTTTTTGCTGCCTTCTCCAGGCTATGCAGCATGGACTCAGCCTGTGCCGGTGTGTCTGCAAGAAGCGCAAAGTCATCAGCGTAGTCTGCATCTGTGACTATTTGTGCCGGATATCGCCTGCTTCTTGCCTTTCTTAGTGGAAAGTCATAAAAGAAAAGGGCTTTACACTAAGATAGATAGATAGATACAAAAAAGAAAAATTAAGAAAATACATAAGGGTGAGTCAAAGGTCTTGAAATATTTTAGAATAAAGAAATGGTTAACTTATTGGATTACGATGTTTTTCGGAAACATCGGGTACACGTATTGATGTTATTTTTTCTAGAAAAATTGATATAATTTCATTATTTAATAACTAGAACAATTCTCATTCAAATCATCTCAAATCTTAACATGTGGAAAAACAACTCAATATTCTAGATAGATAGATAGATAGATATATAGATAGATAGATAGATGAAGAATATTTTATTGAAATGTTTTAGAATCGAGAAATGGTCAAATTATAGGTTTACGATGTTTTTAGGAAACACCGAGTACACGTATTGATGTTATTTTTCTGGAAAAATTTATATCATTTAATAACTAATCATCTAATAACTAGTCCAATTCTCATTCAAATTAGACCAAATTTTAACAGCATGTGTACAAACAACTCAACATTTCTCTCTCTCTCTCTCTCTCTCTCTCTCTCTCTCTCTCTATATATATATATATATATATATATATATATATATAGATAGATAGATAGATAGATAGATAGATAAATAGATAGATAGATAGATAAAAAAGGGAAAATCAAGAAAATACATTGGGGTGAATCAAAAGTCTTGAAATATTTTAGAATAAAGAAATGGTTAACTTATTGGATTACGATGTTTTTTGGAAACATCGGGTACACGTATTGATGTTATTTCTTTCTGGAAAAATTAATATAATATCATATTAATAACTAATTCTCATTCAAATTATCTCAACATTCTCGATAGATAGATAGATAGATAGATAGATAGATAGACAGATGAAAAATATTTTATTGAAATATTTTAGAATCGAGAAATGGTTAAAATTATAGGCAACCAGTCTAGGAGAAGGACAACTCTGAATTCAAACCTCTGCTCGTGGTAGTCACTACTAGAATAGGCTCAGTCCTAATTAATGATCTAATTTTTTAAAAAAGTAACCCTAACGAGTCAAACCAGAATTTCAGTATTGCCATGAAAATCTGCATTATCTTCTGTATTTTGTATATCTTTTTCTGAAAAGTAGGCATGCACACAAAAACGATGAAAGCAATTTCTAACAACGCGCTTTCAAACATCGACATTATATTAATAATGAATAATGTGCTGTCGACTTTGCATATGACTTGATGTTTTTCTTTTTTTACTTACATTATTTCGAAAACAATTTCGATAAACACCAGAGAACGCAATCATTGTTTTATTAATCAGGGAGTGCGGCCGATATTGTATATAATTCAATGTGTACTTACCTTTTCATAAGAATAAAAAAAAAGATTTGGTAAACCACCTGGAAGGTAAATTGTTACAGTAATCAAGAAATGTGACCGATATTGAATAAAATTCGATTATTCCATCATCGGATCGAAAATAATTTTTATGCAATACGTTTCAGAAAAGCATTGTCGATATTACATATAATAAGATGAAAGTATGTCCTATCCTATACAGAATATCACTGAATTACGTTGCCAATAAACTTATAATTTAATTGTTTGTAATACAACTACCGGTTTAGCTCAGTTGGTAGAGCGACCACCTGGGGACCACAAAGTTCCTGGTTCGATACCGGTCCTCGTACAAATAACTGTGCTACTCATAGGCTGAATGAAATATAAAAATGAAAGGAAAACTGTCTGAAAATTTATAATAGAAAATCTACGAAAACTAGAAAGAAACCAAGAAGGAAAGAAAGAAAGAGAGAGAGAGAGAGAGAGAAAAAAAAACAAATGAAGGGATGAAAATGGTATAAGGAATGAGGAAAGAAAGATAAAAACGTGGAGATGAAAAAGAAGAAGGTAGGATCACAGGATGAAGAATAGAAAAAGAGAGAAAGAAAAAAGAAAGAAAGTAAGGAAAGAAAATGCTTAAAAAATTACTACAGAAAATCGACATAATCTTGAAAGAAAAGAAAAAAAGAGAAAAGAAAAAGGAGACTCAGAAAAAAAAAGAAGGAAAATCATCCAATCTGTGCGATAAAGTAAGGAGCTGATGGTAGGAGTGGCGCTCCACCTCAGACGCTAGAATCAATCTCCTTGAGAGAGAGAGAGAGAGAGAGAGAGTGAGTGAGTGAGAGAGAGAGAGAGAGAGAGAGAAAGAAGAGAGAGAGAGAGAGATACAAACAATTGTGTCTTGTGCAATCTGTAACAAAATCTGTAAGTCAGCTTCTGGTCTTGCGAGACATATGGTGGTGCATAAGCATCAAATTTTATCATCTGATGCATCTGATACAACGGGAAGGACGTCCTTCCTATGTCATATTTGTATCAAACTTTGTGGATCTGCAGCGGTTTGATGAGTCCTTTGAGGGCTCATGAGAGGAAAGGTTCTGCTGGTGGTTATAGGATTGTGAGGGACGGCAATGATCTGTAAAGATTATGTTATTGCTACGTCTGTCTGTTTGTCTTTCTATTTGTGTGTGTGTGTGTGTAAACATTCAATCGTATTCAGTAGATAGGAGATATACTTTTAACTTTTTAGATTCCAGGCAACGCCGGGTAGTTCTGCTAAATGTAATGTAAGATCTTATGTTATTGCGTAGTGAATATTCAATAAGATGTATTTATATTTTGCCAGGACCACTCAATGAAAGTCACACACTTTAATAATTTACATTTTTTGTAACAAAGACGCATCACTTTATGCCTCTGCATAAAAGACAAAGAGTCGCGAACATCAAGAATTTATTGAAAATATGAATTTTGTGAAAATATTAAAAGCACTGCATTATGTTAGCCGGCAATTTTATTTCTTACATCAATATTTTTTATTCGTATTATTGCAACAAAAACATTACGGTCACAGCGGGTCACTATGGAAATAAATAACTGCGTCCACCAGACTACTGAGGGAATATATATTTACCAACCCCCCCGCACGAGCTGGATGCGATACAAAGTCAATTTCTTAAGCGGGTTTAACAGGTTTGAATTCAGAGTATTCCTTCCCCTAGACTGGTTACCTAGCCATGGATAAAGAATCAAGTCTGCCCTGCTATTTACCCATAGCTGGAGGGTGAATTGGATTCATACCTTTCCCAATGATATTAGCGCCATGTGAAATTCCAACAGCTTGGTCCAGGAATTGAACTCGCGTTGACGAGTCCATTTCCTACGACTCTAACCATTAGAACATGCGCCCCCATTACTACTTATGGAATATATAGCCGTATACATACCAAGATTATAATGGTTTACAAAAATTAAACAACAACCACAACAAAGAAACGACGACTATGTTTGTTTGTTCGACGTCAGAGCCTCGGAAGTGGAACCTCACCACTTGATGCTGTTACTGTCTTACACAGGACAATAAGACTTTCGACCACTACCTTCTAGCACACATATGATAAAAAGGGTTGTGGTTTGCTATAAAAGCAATAGGGTCAGGGCAATCATATAGATGCTAGGACTTGATATGACAAGCCTGTTGATTAGAGTAGAGCTGTCCGTCTAACGGCTAGCTGAAGTAATGGCCAAACATTGCTGTATATTTTGGGACACTAAAAGGTACTCCCACTCAGAGTGGACTTGATGTAACGTAGCGGGGCTTGTCAACGTGCCTTAAAATTCACGGCACTAAAAATTTAGTATTATAATATTATCACGGTACCAAAAGGGTATTTGTTACGCGGCGGTCGTCATTGTCGATAAAAAAGGTACAACACGTGAGATATATGGTCACAAGGGCGTAGCATTTAATTTTCAGGCTCGTGTCGTGGGCTCTGTTTCGGAGAGATGGAACGATAGAGAGAAAGAGAGAGAGAACACTGTTAAATTCCTGTACCTTTTAACATAGTACCAACTATCTCGCTATCCCAAACTAGGGACCAGCAGACCCGTCCGAATCCTACGCCGCCGGAAAGTAAAAAGTTCCTCGTCACCACGTGACTTCAGGTTCCGGTCAACACCCGAAACTTCCGGTTGGCTTCCAATTCCTCTTCCGGGGGTCATACCTCGGTCAAATTACCGGCAACCCGTTGTGTGTCCACTACTCGTTTTTTTTTTAAACCTTTACTTTCTCCTATTTCTTCTTCTTCTCTTTCTATAGCAGTCCGCCCACAGTTTTATTTTCACTATCAAACTCTGGGTGGACCTTAATAATCCCGTTACACTGGTAGTGATGGGGATGAAGGTTTACTTCACATTACACGAGCTCCAGAACTGGAACATCAGCATCAGATAGAGTTTAACGTCACTCTCAGGACAATAAGACCCTCAGCCACAGCCGTCTAGCACATGATAAAAGAAGTTGGAGATTGTCATGGGCACACCAGTGTTGGCTGTCCTGCAAGACCTACATTGATCAGCTCTGTGAGGATTCTGGATGCTGCCCGGGGTAATGACCGACAAGGACGGTGACGAGAGATGGATACTCGGTGCTGCTAACATAACCAGATGATGATGATAACATGTCATTAATTTGGTGATAGAAAGTTGCAGTATTATTAAAGACTACAATAATATGTTATTAATTACTAGCCAAAAACGCCTTCCGGTCGGTGTAAAGATTAACTTTGGCCTGTGGAGGTGAGTTAAAGATTCAATGTTACAGAGTTTGTATCGTAAGTAAGTAAAATCATCAATTTAATAAAGGAGTAAAAAAAAATTAAAACCATTTGAAATGGAAACTTAGTTCTGATAACTTTAAATATATATATCAAATCTAGCAGCAGCTACCCAGCATCGCCTGGTTGGGGGGATTTTTTAAAATGTTAGTCCCACAGATCCATTATTACTGAATCATGAGTTTTATCCTTGTGAGATGCCCCATTTAAACCCCTATGTAAAAAAAATAGACCTTGCAATGATCCAGCTACACTGAAAAGAAATGTTAATGTCTACTAATTAAAATATCAAATGCAAAAAAAAAAAAGAAAATGTTTCCTCATCTTCACGAATATAAATCAAATCTCTATTATTTTTGCTCAAAAACCAAGCCCTGATGATATTTAATGGGGAAATAATCTTCATACAATGACTGCTATTTACACAGTAGCATTGCAACCAACAAAGCCTTCATCAGATAATGACTCTGGGTTCAGGCATGGTTTCGGGGCCGAAGCATCATTACCACTAACCCAGAGCGCCCCAGCAGTATCTCACGATACCACCAGACTTTGTCGGTTTGATGTCACAATATAGGACTGCCATATCCACGCTGACCACAGCAGCGTAGATATGGCAGTCCTATATTTACTATATATTTACTTTGTCGTTAATTGTTTCATTTTCGAAGTTTCCTCCGGACATACACAGCTACCCTTTATATTGTATAGATAAAACAAACCATATATGAATATATAATATCAGTCACGTATTTATTAAAACTTGTTTTAAAAACCAATGAGGATCGTCTAACGTTGCATGCTCAAATTTTGAGTTTATTTATTCTATGTATTGACTATTTTGTGTAATGTGACTTAATCTGTGACGTAGTTTTTGTTACAGACTGAATTTCTAATATTAATAGATATGTATTCTTTTCTTTTGTAGGTGAACAGTTTTGTGGGAGCCTTCCACGATGCCGTCATTTTGTACGCGTTAGCTTTAAATGAAACCCTGGAAGCTAAAGGATCTATTACAAATGGGAAAGAAATCACTAGACGAATGTGGAACCGGACATTTGAAGGTAGGTAACCTTATATTTAATAATATTGGAAGGGCGCAGTGTAATGGTTAGTCGTAAGAAATGGACTCGTCTACTCGTTCAAATCCTGGAAGAGGCTCTTTGCATTTTGCATAGGGCTAATAGCTTTGGAAATGTATGAATCCAACTATTCTCCATCCAGGTAAATAGTAGGGCCGACTGGGCTCTTTAACCTTGCTAAGGCAACCAGCTTAGGAGAAGAAAATCAGAATGCAAGCCTGTTAAACTCCGCTTAATAATTTGACCTTGTTCTTGCGGTGGGCTTGGTATATATATATATATATATATATATATATATATATAAAATATGAAATAATATAATATATAAATATGTAAAGGATTTACATATCTATTTATTAGGTGACAAAGGAACATTCACGACCATATTGGTTTCATGCTAGGCAATCATCAGGTGAAGATGTTTCAAATGTTTCAGATATGTAAAACCTTTAGATATTTATTTTATTATATTATATAACAGCTCTATTTTATATTGGGCACTCTACCAATAATACTGCTTTTGGTACGCCATTCCAGCAAAAGCTGAAACAGGACCATCCACACATATGTATATATATATATATATATATAGTATATATATATATATATATATATAAATATATCATATTTACAACAACTTGAAATCATTCACCTGCCGCCCTGTCGGTGGGGCTGTAAAACACGCGGATTGTACCATATGAGCAAAAGAATACAAAGTCAATTTCTTAAGCAGAGTTTAACAGGTTTGAATTCTGAAATTTTCTTATTACCTAGCTAAAGTTAAACAAACCCAGTCTGTCCTACTATTTACCCATAGCTGAAGGGAATGTATTAGCTCTATGTGAAAAACAAATAGCTATACATATGTATACATGCAAGGTGTGTCATAAAAGTATCCAGATTGAAGCTATATTTACCAACATAAAAATGAACAATGAATGTAACGTTAATTTTTTCAGAATACATGGTGTGTCAAAAAGTACAAAAAATCTCGATTCTTTTTGACACACCTTATATATATATATATATATTATATATATATATTATATATAATATATATATATAATTAAAAAATAACATACTTTATTGATCAATTTTCAATATTAAAAGGAAAGGGAGAAATCTAACGATTGTGGCCTCTATTGTGCGTGGTTAGGATCCGTCATGCTTAAGACGGAATCCTTGTTGCTGAGCAGTTCATGATTGCAACACTGCACGTTGGTCCTTACTCAGGTTAGACAGATGATGGGAGAGACCACCTCCGATTAATTGACTGGTCATGTCAAACCCTATCATCTATATGATTGTCCCGACCCCCTTGTCTTTATGGCAACCCCCACCCTTTTTATCTACTATGTGCTAGAAGGCGATGACTGAGGGCTTTAGTATATTGGGTATGATTTTAAAATGTATCCGGTGATGAGGTTCCAATTCTGGAGCTGTGGGAAGTGTGGACTCCCCCTTCATTACTTCCCAGGTATACTCTAACTCAGAGTGGTAGTACCTGTTAGGGTCTTATCTATAAGTTAATGGTTTGGTTTGGTTTGTTTTACGGCATATCAACCTCAGTGGGTTATTTAATGCCGATAAAGTTTTGAAATAAATTCAATTCTTAATGCATAATTCAATTTTGTTTATAAACTCATGTTTGTCTATTTAACCCATAGATGGGACCCTAACAGGTACTACCACTCCGGGTCAGAGTGGACGACGGAGCAATGGTGATGATGAGGTGCTCCCCATTCCCCAAACCTCCAGAACTGTAACCTCACCATCAGAGAGTTTAACGTCATTCCCAGGACATGTAGACCCTCGGTCACCGCCTTCTAGCACCCATATGATAAAAAGGGGTTGGGCTTGCCATAAGGGCAATAGGGTTGGGAAAAATCATATAGGTGCTAGGGCTTGACGTAACCAGCCGAAGGTACTAAATATCTATAAGTTAAATAGATAAAAATGAATTTTTTAAAAATTTTATACCCAACAAGAATGGATAAAACAAAACGTGATCGGTGTAAAATAATCCAAGGAGGCTTGACATACCGTAAAATCCAACCAACCAAACAGTAACTTGTTACAAGAGTGGGCTAGGAACCTTACCAAACTAACTGATGCAACTGTCTTCAAATAGATCATAACTTATCGACATAAATATTTTTGATCTCCTATGGTAATAAAATGATATACAAACATATCTCTTATTATGTTCCTTACGGTTTATTACACAGTATGTGCCAAAATAGACAAAATAACGAAAAAATGTAAGAAATTTATAGGAAAAATCAATATATATTATTGTTCTACAAAAGTCCTATTTATTATTACTTTTTTCTCTGTCACTGTCTCTTTCTGTCTGTCTCTATCTATCTCTCTGTACACACACACACACACAACACACAATATATATATATATATAATATATATATATATAGTATATAATATATATATATATATTTGGAGAATAAGTGCTTAATTGGAGTCGTACCTAATTTTGAAAATTAATTAATTAATAATGATTAGGCGGGAAATACTATTAAATGTATGGCTAAACAAATCGAGAAAAATCAATCTCTGTATGTTCGTTTGGTGTTGGGGTTATGGGATCGACCTGTCAGCTTGGCAGTCCGGTTTCAAATCACGCACAGGGCGGTCTTCCAATCTATAGCCTGCTGATGAGGCCTAATAGGCTGAAATGTACATAACAGAGATTGATTTCTCGATTTGTTTAGCCATACATTTAATAGGTATTCCCGCCTAATTCATTATTAATTAATTAAATTTTCCAAATTAGGTACGACTCCAATTAAGCACTTATTCCCAAAAATTATCGGCAAAGCCATTCTAAACAAACCTTGTTTACATATATATATATATATATATATATATGCATAGATGAAAGGATATGAAAACAACACAATATGCTGTTAAAGTGAAAATATTCTATATCATATTCATAGCTAATATTGAACAATATATAAAATCATCTTCAGAGCTTGTTTTACTCCGGCCTTAACAAGAGCGGAGACGAAAATAATATGAATTCAAAGAAAACATTGATTTTGCAAACAAGTTATGCAGTAGTTTCAAATATAAGCACACCCGCCCACGCGTTTCTCGGTCAGCGACAGTCATAAAGAGAATTTATCTGTCGATTTTGAAATATGTATTCTTTTTTCAAAAACTGTTACAATAAGATATACATGACTGTCGCTAACCGAGAAAAGCGTGGGTGGATGTGCTTATATTGGAACTACCGCATAACTTTTTTGCAATATCAATGTTTTCGTTTTGAATTCATATTATTTTCGTCTCCGCTCTTGTTAAGGCCGGAGTAAAACAAGCTCTGAAGATGATTTTTATAAATCGAAATATTGTTCTAGATTAGCTATGAATATGATATAAAATATTTTCCTTTTAACAGCATTGTGTGTTTTCATATCCTTTTATCTACAACTATATATATATATATTATATATATATATATATATATATTATAATTATATATATATACCAACCCCTCCGCACGAGCGGGATGCGACACAAGTTCAATTTCTTAAGCGGAGTTCAACAGGTTTGAATTCAGAGTTATTCCTTCTCCTAGACCGGTTGCCTAACTAAGGATAAAGAGCCTAGTCTGTCCTATTATTTATCCATAGCTGGAGGGAGAGTAGGATTCATACCTTTCCCAAGTATATTAGCGCAAAGTGTAATGCAATTAGCACGTCCAGGGTTTGAACTCCGGGCGAGTTGGTAAATATATATGTGTGTCTGTGTGTATGACTGTTATATATATATATATATATATATATATATATAATATATATATAAATACTCATATGTGTGTGTGTCTGTCTGTCTGTCTGTGCTTGTGTTTGTGTTTGTGTGGGTGTCTGTTATATGCCCCCGAAATCTGGTAGAGCTCTGTTCACTGTTTTGTAATTTCTTTTTATCTTGCCCATAGAGACCCGGATGAGTCATCTTGTTAAAGTATGTGTCATATATTATGAGAGTAAATATTTACTAAACTATACATCGACTAATAATCGAATTTTCAGTATTAACATTACATCGCAGAACTTCTAGACACTCGTATATTTTAAATGGCTTCAGTGTCCGGATTTTCATTAATAATAACACAATTTTAGCGATCGTAACGTCTGTGGATAGTTTACCCTGTCAGATACAATCTTTAAATAAATCATTATTTTAAGTTATTGTGATTCTACTAGCGTCTGGATACGTTGTTTTTTTTATTCATTTCATGTTATGTCGAAACACGATATTTATGTTTCGATAACTTCCAAAATGGATTCGACGTCAGTATTTGTCTGTCCTCGACGATAGATGATCAAATAAACTCTTGCTGAACAAGGAGAAAAACATTGGACAATTTACATGTGCAATTACGGCAGTCTTTTAGAAGTTGAAAAAGTTTTTGAAGTAACAGAAAAAACTGATTTGCAAAAAATAACAGAGGGCAGAAAAGTCTAAGATAGAAATTTGTTCAAGACTTTGGCCCTGTTTTATTTTATTTCATTTTATTTTTAAATTTAAAAGAAACATCTGAATTTCTTTTATTTTCTTCTGCTGAAAATGGAAAGAGAATTCGAATACCGAGTGAATATATCGTTCCTGTAAAAATGTTTACAATTTTATGGATATTAATGGATATTATCTATCTGCCTGTAGCCTAAGCTACTTCACCAATGACGTAATAATTTACATTGTGTCGCATCCTGCTTTTGCGAAGTATTGGTATATATATTATATATATATATATATATATAATAATATATATAATAAAGAGAGAGAGAGAGAGAGAGAGAGAGAGGAGAGAGAGATCAAATGGTCTGAAGAAGCTCGTGAGCATACTCGCGAGTGGAAATGGTCCATAACCACGATACCATGGTATTTAAGGCCTTTTATTCCCAAATAACTTTGCTCTGTTTACAAATAATTAAACATTGAGCTCTCATACGGAACCTGAACTCTACAACAAACTACTGGTAGAGAATTAGGACCCGCCTAGAATCACCTTGTACCAAGAAACTTGGTACCGGCACCAAAGTATATTATATATATAATATAATATATAATATATATATATAGTTGTGTGGTGTGTGTGTGTGTGTGTGTCTATCTGTCTGTGTCTGTCTGTGTCTGTAATCTTGTGTGGGGGGAGGACGTTGACTTACGTGGTACCTAATTCACGAGTTTTCCGAGTTACGAGTTGCACTCGGGCGATTCTAATTTGTTGTGCTAGTCAGTTAGAATTTGAGTAGTACGAGCCATATTTAAATACACTTATGTTAATAAGTTCACTAAAAAATTAAGTTTTCAAATCTGTTACGAGAAAGAAAAAATCCTATTCATGAAATATAAATATCTTAAACACACATTACATTTCATTACATTCTATTTTAATTATGTTTTAAATAAAGTAATATTTTTCATTTTTAACAAGTAACAAGTAAATGAAGTTTTGGGTGGGATGGATAGATATTGGCAATATTCAACTTTTCAATGGAGAAAAATTGATTTGATATATAAGGAAATGCGTTATGAAAGGAAAAGATTAATCAAACTACTACGATATATATATATATATATATAATATAATATATATATATATATATTATATTATATATATATATTTATTTTTTTATTTATATAAGACAACCCCTCTACACTGTAGGATGTGATTCAGGGTCAATTCCTTAAATGGGGTTTAACGAGTTTTCTTTCGAGACTTCGATTTTCAAGCCAGGATTTTGGTTCGAAAATCACATTAGCAAGAAAGTTAGTTATCAAGCAACTTTGACGTTATGTCTTCGCTAGGCTTTCAACGCTATATATAATATACTATATATACAATATATTATATAATATATATATATATATATATATATATATATATATATATATATATTATATATATATTATATTATATATTAGATATATATATATTATATATATATATATATATATATATATGTATATATATATTATATTATATATATATATATATATATAAATATATAATATATAATATATATATATAAATATATATTGTGTGTGTGTTGGGTGTGTTTGTGTGTGTGTGTGTGTGGTATGTGTGGGGGTTTGTAAGTGAGAAAGATGGAAGTGAATCCGACGTTTAATGTTGAAAGAAGATAATTTTCTCTATTCACAGCACTGTTATTTTCAAAAATCAAAATATTCGCCCCGCTTTTGTTATGTTCTCTATTTAATATTATTTTATTTCACATTATATTTTGAAATAATAGTATTACTATGTATGCAGGGACAAATTCTTGGTCGAGACACGTGTCGGCATTTCAATAAATACAAACTTTTATCCATACAACATTTTCTTTTCATTTATCTTTCTATCTTTATATAATGTGTGTATGTGTTGTTTTTGTGTGTAATGAGTGTGTGTGTGTGTGTCTGTTTGTGTGTATGTGTCGTGTGTGTAGTGTGTGTATGTGTATGTGTGGTGTGTGTATATATAAACATAAGTTTTTTGTTTACTGTTGTATTCTGACATCAAAGCAAAGTAGATTCCATAAATTGATTATAACATCAGTTCGCCGTTCCCTCTCTTGGGTTTTTATCTGTGTAGACAAATGGTGTCGAAAAAACACACCATTAACCGCTCAAAGACAAAAACATTTTTATTTATTCTATTCTCATTGAGAGAAGAACCTATTTTTTTATCTATTTTTGGTTTAATACTTTTATTTTACAGAGGCTTAACAGACATAATAATACTGAAAACTTTCTTGTTTTTCTTTATAAAATAATTTCATATCAATATTTTAGAATTGTACGTAACATTATAAAGTAAGCTAACGAAATTGAAAAGTTCAAATTACGGATGTGAAAGAGAATTAGAATAATAGATTTTTTCTATTCAGCTGAGAGGGTTTATAATTTCCAACAATGCATTTTGGTAGCAGAATAATTGCAAGAAATTCAAAATTCCAAAACTTCACCCATTCGTCTGACTTCTTTTTTGTGAGGTTATTTGAAGTAGTGTGTATATTTAAAAAAACTGATGAATATCTGCACAGCACAAGAATAATATCAGGACAATACTGAACAGCCGAGAGTAACTGACTTCAGCTAGAACCATTTTGAACTTAGTCAACTTACAACTGTTTTGCACAATACTTTGCAGAAGACCAGAAGTATTTAATTACGGGTACATCACTCCACACAGCCTTGAGAAATAATTGTTTTGTATTCTTTTTTATTTGAATATAAAATTTTATTAAGTTTGAGAGAAAAGAGTCGTTGTTTTTTATGTGACCACTAGGCCGCCGTTAACCTTGGAACATAGTTTCTGTACCAGATTTCTAGTCGTTGAGGATCGTTAACACAGCGTGGGCAATTCGGACTAGACTTTTCCAGCAAATATAGAGAGCCCTGCAATCCTTGGTTTGATGCAGAAAATCCGATCTTGACGGCCATTTTCGGAGATTCTGGTGAGCCTTTAGTCGGTAGGCGAACCGACGGGTTAATACGTACGTGGGGGATAGATAACCCCCACGAGGGTGCGTGTAGACATAAATGTCTAACGCCATGTGGTCCAGTCCGAGAAGAAGGAAGAAAAAGGAGGATTGGCCCCAGAACATTGAGGAAAAGTACATACAAAGGCTTCAGGGAATAAGGTTGCAACATTCGATGTTTCGTAAAAATGGTGGTAATTTACAAAATAATATTTTTTTTCTCAAATAGGTCTAAGAATATATTTCTATGAACGCATATTTTTTATGACTTAAAAAACTAAATGAGGAATTTTATTAATGAGTATGGGTAATTTCATGTCAAATCATTCAAGGCAATGTCCGCTCACCCTCTTCAATCTTTCTGGAAATTTTGTCCAAGCGTGAATTAATTTAAAGTAGTACAATCCCGCAAAATTTGAGCTTCCAATTTCCCAAAATTGTCTGAGTTATGATGATTTTTAGGCTCTCTAAATTTAGTGGGGTCGGCGAAAATGGAAACTTTTTGTAACCTATTTTTGCCTGTAAAAACCATTTTTGTCTGTAAAAAGCATTTTTGCCCAAGGAATCCAAAAGTGTTATTAAAAATCTTAAATGAACCTAATGTGTTGGCCGTGGGTGGAACCTGTGATCGCCGAAGATAGACGGATTCATGGGTGGCTTAAGCAGTTCATGAAACATTCCACTTTGGTCATTACTTAGGCTAGAATAACAGCTATAAAAACACTAAGGAAAACACTTTTTGACCAAAAGAGTGTATAACTGAATCACAACGCAACAACTTTAAATCTATACAGCATCAATTAATGCTTTCTTTTAAGTTTTTAAAAATCTTATGAATGAATTAACGTATTAAGTTATGTTTTCCTTAGCGTTTCATTTTTATTGAATTATTAATCCCAGTTCAGTAATAAAAAAAATATATGCATTGGACTTCATTTGATATTCTACTAACATACAAAGTGTGTCAAAATGTATTGAGATTTTAGTACCTTTTTGACAGCACTTTATAATTCTGAAAAATTAATGTTCGCAATCATTCTTCATTTCTATCTTGGTAAATACAGCTTTAAAAATCTGTACCTTTTTGACACACACTTGCATTCTGAAAAAAAAATAACGTTACATAGTACCTTGTTCATTCCTATCTTGGGTAAGTACTTTTAATCAGAAAGCCTTGTATGCCGGTGACTAAAATTACGCCCCTACAATTCATAGTTTACCAAGCCGTTGTAGGCCAAGACCGCGTGGTCAGGATTCTGAGATAAGTTGAGGGATAGCTCATTGGTGGCATTGTAAAGTCATGTGACTACGAATCTGAAAGATAGTAAAGCGCTTTATCCCGTATGTTACAGGCGATTCCCTGTAGAATGTTTCCCAAAATCCAGGACCAGCTATGTATTTAAAACATACTTCAAGACAGTTATTTTGTCTCCACTGGGAAGGATCGACAAAAACATATTTATCAAATCACACGCTCTTCAACCTTTTTTTTGCCACTCAAAACGTGACGGTTCGACATATCCAAATGGTGACAGTTAATGATGAATGGCCATCGCTAAAGTCAAGTTTTACGCATGCCGTAGAATATGTATTTTTGTTGTTTTTTTATTTTTGCCTGCAGCTGCGCTAAAAAAAAATATATGGGCCGTTATCAACACGAAAGCAAAGAAAACGATTTCAAGGACATTGTTCATAGCGAAAATAACGGCAATCATCATCATCATCATCATTCTGTGCTGGTAGCACGGATTAATCCATGGCAATCTCTCGCCACCGCCCACATAACTCATCGTCCTCGGGAGGTCTCTGCCAGCAATCCAGTATCGCGCGCAAAGTTTGGTCATTGTGTAGTTATTTGCGTATGAGTAGCACCAGGGATCTGTGCGGTAAAGTGAGGAGCTGATGGTAAGGTGTGTCACTCATCTCAGAGAGAGAAATCCCTTAGTCTAGCCGCTAGTGAAAAAGGGATAGACTCCTCGCTTTCTGAGAGTGCAGTCGACGTAAGTTCTACAGCCCTAGTTGGAGGGAAGAGCCTAGAAGATAGGAATTCGTGTGAATTCCTAAGGTGTGGTTTGTTTTGTTTGTTTTGCAGTCTCAAATATCTACGCCTCGGCATTTTCAGAACCGCCAACACAATCTCCCGTCTAGTGGTAAGAGGATAGTTCCCATAGCGCTTTTCTGGCTGATACCACAAATAGGCTTACCCCGACGATTCACTTATATTTTTTTTAGAATTTCTTGAGATTTTAAGATAATCATTTTAGATTTCTGATTTTATGATTTTTTAAAAAGATTTTTTAGATTTTTTTTTTTAGATTTTAGAATTTTTAGATCTTTTTTTTATAGATTTTTTCAGATTTTTTTTTTTTAGGATTTCTAGATTATTTGTTTTTTTTTAGATTTTAAGATTTTTTTTCAGATTTTTAGATTTTTAAGAATTTAGATTTTCATTTTTAAGATTTTTAGATAATCATTTGTTTATAGATTCTCTAGATGTTTCGTTTGATTTTTTATGTCAGATTGTTAGAGTTTGTGTTTAGGAATGTTGTAGTATTTTCATTTTTTAGATTTTAGACTAGAGTCAGGTTTTTCAGATTGTTCGCGCTAGAGTTTGTTGATATGTCTTTTTGGAGATTTTTGAGATTTTAGACGATATGATATAATCGGGCGGCGCTCATCTTTTAAGATATGTTTTAGATAATCCTGGCGATTTTTTTTTCTGAGATCTTTTAGATTTTTTTTTAGATTTAGATTTTTAGATTTTCATTTTAGATTTTTAGATAATAATTTTTTAGATTTCTAGATTTTAGATTTTTTTTAGGATTTTAGATTTTAGATTTTCATTTTTAGATTTTAGATAATAGTTTTAGATTTCTAGATTTTTAGATTTCTAGATTTTTTAGATTTTTTTTTTTAGATTTTTAGATTTTTTTCAAGAGATTTTGGAGGATTTTTAGATTCTAGAATTTTCATTTATTAAATTTTTGATAAATTTCATAATGTGACGGATTTCTGAGCACTTAGATAATCAATTAGAATATTCAAAATGATTCCTTAACCAGTAGAAAACTGTAAGTAACTAGTTGCTATGCAACATGCCAACAAAACTCAGCGAATTAATGACTGGTAAAGATTAATAAATAAATTAAGATAAAAGAAATGGAGTGCATCTTTTTCATAGCACCTGAATAGAGATCAAGCTAGTAGAGTAGAGCAGAATGCATTGAAATGTTTCAGCGTAATACTTCATGGATAGACTCTACATATTCTGCATTAATGATAAGAAAGCAATAGATAAAAATGAAAATCTCTGTTGATAATTCATTCAAGAAAGGTAAAAATATAATTGAGATGATCCTCACAAATGGTCGTAGTCAATACGAAAATCCAGGTATGGCTCGTTTTTTTTCGTTGGTTCCTTTCAATAAAACTTCAGAATAAGATATAGGAATAGTTTAAATTGAAGTGCAGGCAAGCACAAGGTGAATGAAAAGTAGTAGCGTTTCTTTTTACTCCTTGAGAACAGAATACGCATGAAATAGTGAAGTGAATCGTAGTGGCGATATTTGGATGTATACTTATTGTTTCCGCGCCCGCTGTTATATAGCTGCTACAACCACTAAAGATTTGTGCGAATTTTACGGTCATGTTTTACCTGGAATATGTGTGAGTGAGCTATCCGGTAAATAGTGTGAATATTCTAAACTGGACGTAAGAACGCCTTAATTAATTTCCCCTCCTTGTAAGTAGATAGTTGTGAGTGATGGAACAAGAGCGTAGGTTTTTAAGAGAATCAGCTAAGATCCAAACAAGAGGTGAATAGGCATGTGGATCTATATCTAGTATGAGTGATACTAGCTAGGTGATGACCGTACATATGATAATGTACACACATATTGAGGTATAATATTGTATGCTGAGTGTTTTCTATATAGTTCTAGCCAGTCAGCGATGGTAGTCAATCAACACGCAACGATAGTAGTTATATAGTGATGGGTAGTATATAGTAATTGATATAATAGTAGCGTGTTAATAATTATATGGTATCTATATATGTATATACTAAACTTGTGTGTGGTGTGGTGTGTGTGGTTGTGTGTGTGTGTGTTGTGTTTGGTGAAATAAAAGTGGAATTAATCCGCAAGTGTAAGATAATTGATATAATTGACATAAACAAAAGAATGTTTACAAATGCATGGGGCTCGAATCAGGAGAGAATTTCGGGGACCCCCCCTTTCTATCTACGGTTTATATATATGCAACCCGGCCTCCTCACTGATGATGTGAAGGACCCAAAGTATATCATGCATCCGACCGCAACATGGATCGGTCTTCAACAAAATAAGACGGGAGAAATGACGCGTTAGCAAAACAGAACGGCGTTGTACAAATTGGGAATTATTCCAACAAGAAGCGGGAGTTTAACAGGTTTTAATTCAGAGTTTTTCTTCTCCTAAGAAAGGTTGCCCAACCAAGGCTGAAAAGCCCAGAACAGTCCTATTTACTCATAGAGCTGGATGGAGTATTGTTGGATTCAGTACATTTCCGCGAGGGTATCAGCGCCTATATGAATTTCAAACAGCCTTAGTGCCAGGATTTGAACCCGGGTCGACGAAGTCCATTTTCCTACGACTCTAACATTACGCCTACGTCGCCGAGTCAGATTATGAGAGATTACACAGATTTTTCCAACGAATTGGGTACATCTAGTTTTGACCTAATTTAAATTGGAAATCGACATTGGCAATTCTATTACACGTTCCGGTGTTAAAAGTGTCTGTGTAATCTCTCTCCCATCTCCCCCTTCCACTGGCTATATAGAGAGGAAAAAGAGAGTTATTGTATAATTTCAATTAAACATGTTCTTAAAAGAATATTTTGATCGAACAATTAGATGTATCGTGAATTTTTTTATATAAAATCTATCAATTATTTTATCTATCTATACTTATATATGAGATTGCTAAAGCTGAGATTTCAACTTTTTTAATCTCTAAAGGGTTTTTTTTGTGAGCTTAATGACAAAGAAAAATTTTACTAAATTATTCCTTAGTTGTTTAGGACTACTAAATGTTTGTGAAAAAAATCCACTTTAATTGGTTCTAATTAGTCGTAATTTGGCAATTAAGTCACAACTGAGCCCGTCCTCTGTCTTATACATTATGCAAAACTCTCCTTTTCCTCTCTCTATGCCACAGTGAAGGGGAGATGGGAAGAGATTAACAGACACTTTTAAGCACCGGAACGTGTAATAGAATCCATGTCGATTTCATTAAATTAGGTCAAACTAAGATGTACCCCATTCGTTGAAAAATCTTGTAATCTCTCATAATCTGACTGCGGCGCGTGGCGTAATGTTAGAGTCGTAGGAAATTGGATCTCGTCGACCCGGGTCAATATCCTTGGACTAAGGCTGTTTGATTTCATATAGCGCTGATACCCTGCGGGAATATGTATGAATCCACATACTCCATCCAGCTCATGAGTAATAGGACTGTCTGGGCTTTCAAGCCTTGTTGGGCAACCTTTCTAGGAGAAGAAAAACCTGAATTAAAACCTGTAAACTCCGCTTCTTTTGAATAATTCAACTTTTGACTAACAGGCGTTCTGTTTTTTGCTAAACAGGGTTCATTTCTTTCCCGTCTTATTTATGTTGAGAAGACACGATCCATGATGCGGTCGAATGCTGATTTACTTGGTCTCACATCATCAGTGAGGAGGGCCGGTGTTGCTATATATAAACCGTAGATTAGAAAGGCCCCGGAAACGGTTTGCAACATTCTCTCCTGAAGTTGAGCCCATGATTTGTAAACATTTTTTTGTTTTTTTCAATATATCATATTTCACTGCGATTAAGTTCCAATTTTATTTCACACAAACAAACAACACACACACACACACACCACACCACACACACACCACATAATAAATATATAATAGTATAATATAAGTTACAGCATATTAGATACGATATATATATATATATATATATATATTATTGTGGTTCAGGGTGTGTATATGTGTGTGTCTATAGCGAAGATATAATATATTATATGTGTGGTACAGTAGTACAATTAGTGATATATTATAATATATATATAGATATAGATCACATTATTCCTCTGTTTTGGATGCGATTCTTTAACTAGCATTTTCATCACTCAAATATCTTTACAAAGGAGGGGAAATTAACTTAAGGCGTTCTAGTCGTCCTTTAAAATTTCTTAACGGTAGCTCCACTATTCCGTAAATTGAGGGAGGGAGAGGAATCTTGGTTTTGAGTATAAAAGGCGAAAAATAAGATTCTCAAAATCCCTACATTCTTGCATTTATGGTTTTCTAAGGAAGAAAAGAAACCGTAAATTTTCATTCCCATTTGCTTGCGATCAATTTAATATATTCCTTATTTATTTCTTGAAGTTTTTATTGAAGAAAAGAAAAAAAACGAGAATACTGGATTTTCTATATGGATACGAACCATTTGTGAGGATCATCTCAATATATATTTTTTACGCCTTCTTGGAAATGAATTTCAAAGAGATTTTTTCATTTTTTTAATTCTTTCTTTCATTATGCGAAATATGTAGATTATCCTTTTATGTAACATTTAATGCTTTCTCATTACTTGTTGAGTTTTCTGGTGCTAATGAAAAAATCAACTCATTTCTTTTATTTATTTAATTTATTAATCTTTTACAGTCATTAATTGCTGATTGTTGCCTATGTATGCATAGCAACTATTACTAACAGTTCTACTGGTAAGGAATTCATTTTGAATATATCTGAATCGGCTATATGATACATAAGTCTCAAGAAATCTACAATGATTACTAAAAATTTAAAAAATGAAAATCTAAATCTAAAAATCTAAAATCTGAAAAAAAATCTAAAAATCTAAAAAAAAAAATCTAAAAATCTAGATAATCTATATCTAGAATCTAAAAATTATTAATCTAAAAATCTAAAATGAATCTAAAAAATCTAAAATCCTAAAATAAAATCTTAAAAATCTAAGAAATCTATTATTATCTAAAAATCTAAAATGAAATCTAAAAATCTAAAATCTAAAAAAAAATCTAAAATACGTTCATAGAACAAAAAAAATGATTATCTAAGAAATTCTAAAAAATGAAATATCTAAATCTAAAAATTCTAAAAAAAATTCTAAAAATCTAGAAATTCTGAAAATGATTTACTAAAAATCTAAAATGAAATCTAAAATCTAAAAAATCTAAATCTGAAAAATCAAAAAATCTAGAAATCTAAAAATGATATCTAAAAATCTAAATGAAAATCTAAATTCTAAAAATCTTAAAATCTGAAAAAAAATCTAATCTAAAAAAAAACAACTAAAATCTTAGAATCTATAAAAAAAAATCTAAAAATCTATGAAAAAGATCTAAAAATCTAAATCTAAAAAAAATCTATAAATGCTTTAAAAAAACTCAATAAATCTAGAAAATCTAAAAATGATTATCTAAATCTCAAGAATCTAAAAAAATAATCCAAGTAGAATCGTCGGGTAGCCTTTGCTGCGTCATCAATGCCACAGGAAAGCGAGGGAACCTTCGACTCTTACACTAGACAGGGAGATTGTGTTAAATGCAGTATACTGAAATGGAGCGTAGATATTGAGACTGCAAAAACAAACAAACAAAACAACTTAGAAGTAACACAATTCTCTATCTTCTTAGGCTCTTCCTCTCAACTGGGCTGTAGATACGTCGACTGCACCTCTCAGAAAGCGAGGGAGTCTATCCTTTTTCACTGAGCGCTAGACTAAGGATCTCTTCTCTGAAGATGGGAGTGACAACCTACCATTCAGCTCCTACTTTACCGCACCGAATCCCTGTGCCTAACTCATACGCAAATAACTACACTGACCAACTTGCGCGGATTGGATGCTGCGCAAGGACTCCCGAGGAGATGAGTTATGTGGGCGGTTGGCGAGCAGATTGCATGGATAATCCGTGCTAATAGCACAGAACTGATGATGATGATGATGATTGGCGTTATTTCGCTGATGAACCAACGTCCTTGAAATCGGTTTTTTTCCCCTTTGCTTTCGTTTGATAACGGCCATATTATTTTTTTTTTAGCGCAGCTGCAAGAGCAAAAATAAAAAAGACAACAAAATACTATTTCTACGCATGCGTAAACTTGAACTTTAGGCGATGGCCTTCATCATTAACTGGTCACCATGATAGTCGTACCGTCACGTTTTGGGATAAAAAGTGGAAAGGGTGTTTGAATTAAATATGTTTGTCGATCCTCCCAGTGGAGACAAAATAACTGTCTTGAAGTAGTTTTAAAAACAATGCTGTCCTGGAAGTTTTGGGAAAATTCGTACAGGGAATGCCCGTACATACCGGGATAAAGCCTTTACTAATCTTTCAGAAATTCGTAGTCACATGACTTTTAAATTGCACCAATGAAATCCCAATTTCAAACTGACCAGCGTCTTAGGGTACAACGGCTGGTAAAAACTAGGAATTTAGGAGCGTATTTTTTAGGTCTAGCCGGACATACAAGGTTTCTATAAAAGTACTTACCAGATAGGAATGAACAATATAGTGTAACGTTATTTTTTTCGTAATGCAAAGTTGTGTCAAAAGTACAGATTTAAAGCTGTATTTACAGATGAAATGAAGAATGATTGGAACATAATTTTTCCCAGAATATAAAGTGTGTTTCAATAAGGTACCTAAAATCTCAATGAGCATTTTTGACACACTTTGTATGTTAGTAGAATATCAATGAAGTCGCAATGCTATATTTTTTTTATTACTGAACTGGGATTAATAATTCAATAAAAATGAACGCTAAGGAAACATAACTTAATACGTTAATTCATTCCATAAGATTCTTTTAAACTTAAAAGAAAGCATTAATTGATGCTGTATAGATTTAAAGTTGTAAGTGTATGGCGTTTGATTGATTTCAAGTTATACTACTCTTTTGGTCAAAAAAGTGTTTTCCTAGTTGTTTTTATAGCTGTTTATTCTAGGCACTAAGTAAATGACCGAAAGTGGAATGTTTCAAGAACTGCTTAGCTGCACCACATGGACCGTCCTTAAGCATCAAAGGTCCCACCCACGCCAACACATTAGGTTCACTTTAAGATTTTTTAATAACAACTTTTGGATTTTGGGCAAAAATGCTTTTTACAGACAAAACAGGTTTTTACAGGCAAAATAGGTTCAAAAAAGTTGCCATTTTCGGCGACCCGACACTCAAATTTAGAGAGCTAAAAATATCATAACTCAGACAATTTTTGGGAATTGGAAGCTCAAATTTTTGGGATTTGTCTAACTTTAAAATAATTCCATGTTGGACAAAATTTCAGAAGATTGAAGAAAGGGTGGGTGAACATGAGATCTGACGTATGATTTGACATGAATTACCATACTCATTATAAAATCCTCATTTAGTTTTTTAGTCATAAAATATGGTTCATAGAAAAATGATATTCTTTAGACTATGTTGAGAAAAAAATAATTATTTGTGTAATTACCAACATTTTTTTTACGAAACACAATGTTGCACCTTAATTCGAGACTTTGTATGACTTTCCCTCAATGTTTCTGAGGGCCAATCCTCTTCTTTTCTCCTTCTTATCGGACTGGACCACATGGGTTAGACATTATGTCTACACGCGCACCCTCGTGGGGGTTTCTATCCCCCACTGTACGTAATAACCCGTCGTCGCTACCGAGCTAAATGCGGGGCTCAACAGAATCTCCGAATTGGCCGTCAAGATCGGATTTTCTTGCATCCAACCATGGATCTTGCAGGGTCTCTATATTTGCTGGAAGTCTAGCGAAATGCCCACGCTGTGTTAAGATCTCAAACGACTAGAAGATCTGCTCAGAAACTGATGTCCGCAAGGTTAACGGCGGCCCTAGTGGTCACATAAAAAAACAAACGACCTTTTCCTTCCCAACTTATATAAAAGTTTATATTCAAATAAAAAAAGAATACAAACAATTATCTCAAAGCCTTGTGGAGTGATGTACCTAATTAAATACTTCTGGTCTTG
>CM042157.1:20247099-20274599 GCA_023376005.1 Doryteuthis pealeii
CCCACCTAGAATGCACCTTGGTACGCAAGAAACATGGTAACGACGCACGAAATATATATAATATATTATATATTATATATAATATATATATATATATATGGTGTGTGTGTGTGTGTGTGTGTGTGTGTGGTGTGTCTATCTGTCTGTGTCTGTGTCTGTGGGGGGAACGTTGACTTACGTGGTACCTAACTCACGAGTTTTCCGAGTTACGAGTTGCCACTCTCGGGCGATTTCTAGTTTTGTGCGTCAGTTTAGAATTTGAGGTACGAAGCGATATTTAAATACACTTATGTTAATAAGTTCACTAAAAAATTAAGTTTTCAAATCTGTTACGAGAAAGAAAGAAATCCTATTCATGAAAAATAAATATTAAACAACATTAAAACACATTACATTTCATTACATTCTATTTTATTATGTTTTATACAATAAAGTAATATTTTTCATTTTTAACAGAGTAACAAAGTAAATAGAAGGTTTCCGGGTGGGATGGAATATATTATGGCAATATTCAACTATTTCAATGGGAAAATTGATTTGATATATAAGGAAATGCGTTATGAAAGGAAAAGATTAAATCAACTACTACGATATATAATATATATATATATATATATATATAGTATATATATTATATATATATATATATATATTATATATATATATATATAACAACCCTCTACACATGTAGGATGTGATCAGGTCAATTTCTTAATGGGGTTTAAAACGAGTTTTCTTCGAGACTTCGATTTCAAGCCAGGATTTGGTTCGAAAATCGGCATAGCAAGAAAGTTAGTTATCAAGCAACTTTTGACGTTATGTCTTCGCTAGGCTTTTCAACGTGTATATATATAGATATATATATATATATATATATATATATTATATATATATATGATATATATATATGAATATATAATACTATTATATATATATATTATATATATATATATATATAATATATATATAATATATATATATATATATATATATAATATATATTTATATATATATATATATATTAATATAATATATATAATATATATAATATATATACTTGTTGTGTGTGTGTGTGTATGTATGTGTGCGGGTGTGTGGGGGGTGTAAGTGAGAAAGATGGAAGTGAATCCGAAATTATGTTGAAAGATAATTTTCTCTATTCACAGCACTTTATTTTCAAAAATCAAAATATTATTCCCCGCTTTTTGTATGTTTCTCTATTAATATTATTTTATTTCACATTATATTTGAAATAATAGTATTACTATGTATGCAGGGACAAATTCTTGGTCGAGACACGTGTCGGCATTTCAATAAATACACTTTTATCCATACAACATTTTCTTTCCATTTATCTTTCTATCTTTATATAATGTTTGTTTGTGTTTGTTTGTGTGTGTATGAGTGTGTGTGTGTGGTTGTCTGTTTGTGTGTATGTGCGTGTGTGTGTGTGTGTGTGTGTGTATGTGTGTGTGTGTATATATACATAAGTTTTTGTTTACTGTTGTATTCTGACATCAAAGCAAAGTAGATTCCATAAATTGATTATAACATCAGTTCCGTTTCCCTCTCTTGGGTTTTTATCTGTGTAGCAAATGTGGTCGAAAAAACACACCATTAACCTCAAAGACAAAACATTTTTATTTATCTATTCTCATAGAGAGAAGAACCTATTTTTTATCTATTTTTGTTTAATACTTTTTATTTTACAAAGGGTAACAGACATAATAATACTGAAACTTTCTTGTTTTCTTTTAATATAATTTCATATCAGACATTGTATGTAACATTATTTCATTTAGACATTGTATGTAACATTATAAGTAAGCTAACGAAATTGAAAATGTCAAATTACGATGTGAAAGAACAAATTAGAATAATAGATTTTTTTCTATTCAACTGAGAGGTTTATAATTTCAACCAAAATGCATTTTTGGTAGCAGAATAATTGCAAGAAATTCAAAATTCCAAAACTTCACCCATTCGTCTGACTTCTTTTTGTGAGGTTATTTGAAGTAGTGTGTATATTTAAAAAAACTGATGATATTGCTACAGCACAAGAATAATATCAGGACAATACTGAAAGCCGAGAGTAACTGACTTCAGCTAAGACCATTTTGAAAACTTAGTCAACTTACGAACTGTTTTGCACAATACTTTGCAGAAGACCAGAAGTATTTAATTACGGGTACATCACTCCCACAAGCCTTGAGAAATAATTGTGTATTCTTTTGTTATTTGAATATAAATTTTATTAAGTTTGAAGAAAAAGAGTCGTTGTTTTTTATGTGACCACTAGGCCGCCGTTAACCTTGGACATCAGTTTCTAGGGAAAGATTTCTAGTCGTTTGAGATCTTAACACAGCGTGGGGATTCGGCTAGACTTCCAGCAAATATAGAGACCCCGCAATCCTTGGTTGATGCAGAAAATCCGATCTTGACGGCCAATTTCGGAGATTCTGTGAGCCCTTTAGCTCGGTAGCGACCGACGGGTTATACGTACGTGGGGGATAGATACCCGCACGAGGGTGCGGTGTAGACATAAATGTCTAACCCATGTGTTCCAGTCCGAGAAGATAAGAGGGTTGGCCCTCAGAAACATTGAGGAAAGTCATACAAAGTTCTCGAATTAAGGTGCAACATTGTTTTGTAAAAATGGTGGTAATCTACAAAATAACATTTTTTCTCAAATAGCTAAGAATATATTTCTATGAACCATATTTTATGACTTAAAAAACTAAATGAGGAGTTTTATTAATGAGTCAGGGCAATTCCATGTCAAATCATCCAGGCCATGTCACCCACTCTCTTCAATCTTTCTGAAATTTTGTCCAACTGTGGATTATTTTAAAGTTAGACAATCCCCAAAATTTGAGCTTCCAATTCCAAAAATTGTCGGAGTTGTGACGATTCTCTAAATTTGAGTGGGGTCGCGAAAATGGCGACTTTTTGTAACCTATTTTTGCCTGTAAAAAGCATTTTTGCCCTAGGAATCCAAAAGTGCTATTAAAAAATCTTAAAGTGAACCTAATTTTAAGTTATTGATGATTTCTGATTTTTTCATAGCAAGATCAAGGTAAGAAGGGTGTGAGTGACATTTTTACTTTTTTTCTGGATGATTTGACATGGAATGACCCTTCAGCCTTTTATGGGAAACCCTGTATAGTCTGTATTTCTGTGTTAAAAATGTTATTTTTTGACAAATTTCAACATGTTACATAATAAATAGATTATAAATAGAATATTTACTTAGTAATTTTGTCTACTAAAGACGATGGCGTAGTGTCCACTTTTTTCTTTAATTTGCAACTTCGTGAGTGGCTGAACATACCAATTTTTGAATTGCAATCTCTGGTGCAGTGACTGCAAACAAACAGTGATGCTTGCTGGATATGCTGTTGTCTCTCCTTCCTTTTGGCTCTCTTTTCTGCGGCGACTTCTTTCTTCTCTCTTTCACTCCTTTTCGTTCCTTGTTTGACCAGGTCATACGGCCTTCTGCACAAGACTCCCGTGTGATGGTGTTGATGTGGCATGTCTTCATGTTTCTCTGGCAGACATCTTTAAAGCGTAAGCGTGGTCTTCCTACTGGTCGGGTGCCCTCCGCTAATTCGCCATACAGTAGGTCTTCTGGGATTCGGCCTTTGTCCATCCTTCTAACGTGACAAAGCCAACGCAGGCGTCTTTACACCAAACAACACGAAACTGTGTAATTTAGTGTATAAATTAAAAATAACGGTTTAAAAGTAAGAACTAAATTCATGAAATTTGATAGATAAGTAGTGATCTTTGGCTGACTCTTTTGGCAGGCTTTTCATTATTTTGTTTTATTTATTTATTTTTATTCATGTGCCTATAAAGTCCCTTCACTACCCTGTCGGTGGGGACAGATGACTACACAGACGTGCAGAGGGGGAAATCACGCAAATGGGACTATGTGTTGGCCGTGGGTGGCAACCCGTGATGCTTAAGGACGGATTCTTGGTGGCTAAGCAGTTCAAGAAACATTCCACTTTGGTCATTACTTGGGCTAGAATAACAGCTATAAAAACACTAAGGAAAACACTTTTTGACCAAAAGAGTGTATAACTGAATCACAACGCAACAATTTTAAATCTATACAGCATCAATTAATGCTTTCCTTTAAGTTTTATAAAGTCTTATGAATGAGCGTTTCATTTTTTTTAAATTATTAATCCCAGTTCAGAAAAAAAAGTATATTTATTGGACTTCATTTGATATTCTTCTAACATACAAGGTGTGTCAAAATGTATCGAGATTTTAGGTACCTTTTTGACACACATTATATTCTGAAAAATTAATGTTCCATTCAATCTTCATTTCTATCTTGGTAAATACAGCTTTAAAATCTGTACTTTTTGACACAACTTGCATTCTGAAAAAAAATAACGTTACATATAGTGTTCATTCCTATCTTGGTAAGTACTTTTATGAGAAACCTTGTATGTCCGGTAAACTAAAAAATTACGCCCCTAAATTCATAGTCTACCAGACGTTGTACTCAAGACCGCTGGTCAGTTGAAAGTTAGGATTTCATTGGTGCATTTAAAGTCATGTGACTACGAATTCTAAAAGATAGTAAAGCGCTTTATGCCGTATGTTACGGGCATTCCCTGTAGAATTTTCCCAAAATTCCAGGACAGCTATGTTATTTAAAACATACTTTCAAGACAGTTATTTTGTCTCCACTGGGAGGATCGACAAAACATATTTATCAAACACCCTTCACCTTTTTTTCCCCAAAACGTGACGGTTACGACTATCATGGTGACAGTTAATGATGAAGGCCATCGCTGAAGTCAAGTTCGCGCATGCGTAGAAATAGTATTTTTGTTGTCTTTTTTATTTTTGCCTGCAGCTGCGCTAAAAAAAAATAATATGGCCGTTATCAAACGAAAGCAAAGAAAAAACGATTTCAAGGACATTGTTCATCAGCGAAAATAACGCAATCATCATCATCATCATCATTCTGTGCTAGTAGCACGGATTATCCATGGCAATCTCTCGCCAACCGCCCACATAACTCATCGTCCTCGGGAGGTCCTCTGCGCAGCATTCAGTGTCCGTGCAAAGGTGGTCAGTGTAGTTATTTGCGTATGAGTAGCACAGGGATCTGTGCGGTAAAGTGAGGAGCTGATGGTAGGTGTGTCGCTCCATCTCAGAGAAGAATATCCTTGGTCTAGCTCTAGTGAAAAGGGATAGACTCCCTCGCTTTCTGAGAGGTGCAGTCGACGTATTCTACAGCCCTAGTTGACAGAAAGAGCATAGAAGATAGAGAATCGTGTATATTTTAAGCTTATATCTATGCGTTTGTGCAGTTTTGTTGCTTGTTTTGCAGTCTCAATATCTACGCTCCATTTCAGACACGAACACAATCTCCTAGTCTAGTGTAAAGAGATAGATTCCCTCGTTGGCTGGCTGATACCGAGATAGGCTACCCCGACGATTCTACTTATATTTTTTTAGATTTCTTGAGATTTAGATAATCATTTTTAGATTTCAAGATTTTTAGATTTTTTTTTAGATTTTTTTATAGATTTTTCAATTTTTTTTTTTTTTAGATTTTTAGATTTTTTTCAGATTTTAGATCTTTAGATTTAGTTTTCATTTTTAGATTTTTAGATAATCGTTTTAGATTTCTAGATATTTAGATTTTTTTTTTTTAGATTTTTAGATTTTTTCAGATTTTAGATTTTTAGATTTAGATTTTCATTTTTAGATTTTTAGATAATCATTTTTGATTCTAGATTTTTAGATTTTTTTTTTTAAAGATTTTTAGATTTTTTTTTCAGATTTTAGATTTTAGATTTAGATTTCATTTTTGAATTTCTAGATAATTATTTTTAGATTTCTAGATTTTTAGATTTTTTTTTCAGATTTTAGATTTTTAGATTTAGGTTTTAGATTTAGATTTTAATTTTTAATTTTTAGATAATCATTTTTAGATTTCTAGATTTTTTTTTTTTAAAAGATTTTTAGATTTTTTTTCAGATTTTAGATTTTTAGATTTAGATTTTCATTTTTAGATTTTTAGATAATCATATTTAGATTTCTTGAGACTTAAATAATCATTAGAAATATTCAAAATGAATTCCTTACCAGTAGAACTGTAGTAACTAGTTGCTATGCAACATGCAACAATCAGCAATTAATGACTGGTAAAGATTAATAAATAAATAAATAAAAGAAATGAGTGATCTTTTTCATAGCACCATAAAAATCAACAAGTAATGAGAAAAGCATTAAATGTTACATAAAAGGATAATCTACATATTCGCAGAATGAAAGAAAGAATAAAAAAATGAAAATCTCTTTGAAATTCATTCAAGAAGCGTAAAAATATAATTGAGATGATCCTCACAAATGGTCGTATCAATAGAAATCCAGTATCTCGTTTTTTTTCTTTTCTTCAATAAAACTTCAGAAATAAATAAAGAATATATTAAATTGATCGGCAAGCAAATGGGAATGAAAATTACGTTTCTTTTTCTCCTTAGAAAACCATAAATGAAGAATGTATGGGATTTTGAGATATCTTATTTTTCGCCTTTTATACTCAAAACCAAGATTTGAATTTTCGTCAATTTACTGGAATAGTGAGCTATCCGGTATAAATATTTAAAGAACGTAGAACGCCTTAAGTTAATTTCCCCTCTTTGTAAAGATATTTGAGTGATGAAAAGACTAGTTTAAAGAATCGCATCCAAACAGAGTGAATAGATGTGATTTATATATATATATATATATATATATATATATATATATATATATATATATATGTACACACATATATATATATATTTCTATATACACACACATATACACACACCAATATATATATATATATATATATATATATATATATATGTGTGTGTGTGTGTGTGTGTGTGTTTGTGTGAAATAAAATTGGAACTTAATCCGACAGTGTAAATATGATATATTGAAAAAACAAAAAAATGTTTACAAATGCATGGGCTCATCAGGAGAGAATGTGCAAACCGTTTCGGGGCCTTTCTATCTACGGTTTATATATAGCAACACCGGCCCTCCTCACTGATGATGTGAGGACCCAAATAATATCATGCATCGACCGCACATGGATCCGTCTTCAACAAAAATAAGACGGGAAGAAATGACCGTTAGCAAAAACAGAACGCTGTTAGTCAAAAGTTGGAATTATTCAAAAGAAGCGGAGTTTAACAGGTTTGAATTCAGAGTTTTTCCTTCTCCTAGAAAGGTTGCCTAACCGAGGCTGAAAAACCCAGACAGTCCAATTTACTCATAGCTGGATGAAGTATTGTTGGATTAATACCTTTCCCAAGAGTATCAGCGCTATATGAAATTCAAACAGCCTTAGTCCAGGATTTGAACCCGGGTCGACGAGTCCATTTCCTACGATTCTAACCATTACGCCACGCGCTGAGTCAGATTATGAGAGATTACACAGATTTTTCAACGAATTGGGTACATCTAGTTTGACCTAATTTAAATTGAAATCGACATTGGAATTCTATTACACGTTCCGGTGTTAAAAGTGTCTGTTAATCACTCTCCCATCTCCCCTTCACTGGCATATAGAGAGGAAAAGAGAGTTATGCATAATGTAAAGACAGAGACGGGTCAGTTTGTGACTTAATTGCAAATTACGACTAATTAGAACCAATTAAAGTGGATTTTTTCAAACATTTAGTAGTCCTAAAACTAAGGAATAATTTAGTATAAATTTCGTGTCATTAAGCTCACAAAAAACCCTTTAGAGATTAAAAGTTGAAAATCTCAGCTTTAGTATAATAATATAGATAGATAAATAATAGATAGATAGATTTTTAAAAAATTACGATACATTTAATGTTGAAAAATATTCTTTTAAGAACATGTTTAATTGAAATTATACATTGCGATACTAAATCAACAACTGAGACTAATGTGTCTAACATGGGATTCAATAATTAATTTCAATGGTCAATTAAATTTATAGTAATTTCTTTCCTTTAGGGTTATGCAATGTTCATTCCCTGTGTGTGTGTGTGGAGGGGGGGGTCGGCGTTCATCGCATTATCGCTCACTGAAAATGAAAAAGAGGCATTCGCCCATCTGTCTTTTGTATTATGTTCGTCTCCATTGACAACGCGTTTCCCTCGGAAATTGCTTACGTCATCGGATGATAATAGCATGTTTGGGAAATATTTTACACGAGGAAATGGATGGATAGGTGAACAGGAACTTGGAAAAGAAATGATATAATGGAAAATGATATCAAAAGGGAAAAACGAACAAATGAATATTATATATACTAGTATAAAATAAAAAACGCCCCGCGGGCGATGTAAAAATAGATTTTTGAAACATATTGCTGCCTGAGGGGTGGGAGTAAAAAATTCAATGACAGCGAGTGTGTACCCAAAGTAAGTAAAATCAAACTTGTGTCAGACATTCGCATTTGGCAAGGTATATCGATCTCTAATTTTCTGTTCTTGATCCTTGATAATATTTATAAAAACTAGTTCAAAATTTAAAAAAAATACACCCTCCGGGCGATGTAAAAATAGATTTTTTAAACATATTGCCTGGGGGGTGGGAGTAAAAAATTCAATATCAGCGACTTTGTACCCTAAGTAAGTAAAATCATCAAATTCATTAAAGGATTAAAAAATAAAACAATTTGAAATGTAAACTTTAAATATGTATTAAAATAAAACGAACTATATATAGATATATAATACCAGTCATGTATTTATTAAAACTTGTTTTAAAAAACAACGAGGACTGTCTAATGTTGCATGTTCAAATTTTGAGTGTATTTATTCTATGGTATAACGTTTGGGTAATGTGACGTAAGCAGTGACGTATTTTTGTTTCAGACAAAAACCGGAAGCGAATCTCCATTATTAATACTAGCAAATATATGCACCCTCTGCAAGTATTTAAGTTAATGCAATAATATAATGTTAACTTAGAAAAGCTAATGAAACTAATAAGATGCCGATAAAAGATTTGAAACAAGGGGGGACAACTAAAACTTGCTTCTTCTTCACTCCGTCTTTTCATTGCTAAATTTCATAATTTAACTATTCTTAATAAAAGAATAGAATTACTGTTAATATTGCTAATGGATTTCTTTAAGATTTATCCTCGAGAATTTTGTTCATATTCATTAAAATAAAACAACAATTAGAATAAATATACTGAGCACATATTTATTAAATCAAATTTTTGATATCATATGCAAATAACCTTCCATTCAACTGCAAACCGCCATTTTTTATATAATAAATACACTTGCATGTTATTAGTAATGTAGATATGGTCAACAATATTAATAACGTAAAACAATTTTATTAATTAAAAGGTTTAAATATGAATAAAAATTCATGGAGAATATGACGTAAATAACTAAGAGAATTGTAACTCGATTAGTAATATAGTTTCGGTTACAGACAGAAAAACACACAATCTCCATTATAATAAGATATATGATGTACACACACATATATAATACACAAGCTATGTATTGCAATACTTAAATTCCTTCCTGGGGATTGATAATTATGTGCTTAAGCAATTGATCATTGTGACTACGACAGAGCACAAAATCGATCAGTGGTGTCTTCCTGAAGAATTTGTGTTATTCATGCATGAGAAAAATGAAAAGGGAAAAAGAAAAGGGAAAAAGAAAGGAAAGAAAGATGGAGAAGAGAGCGAAAGATGGAAAAAAGCAAAAACGTAGTGAAAGAAAGAAAGAAAGAAAGAAAGAAAGAAAGAAAGAAAGAAGGGGTTTATGGTTCCATAAAAGACGAGCTTTTAACAGCATTTGCCATGAGCATTTCTTTATAGAGGTATGAGGTACTTTTGCGAAGTTCCGTAAAACGGATTTTTCGAACATTTCTTCGTCTTACTGTTTTTAATATAAATATTCGTTGTAATTTATTCTAATTTTAATGTAAAAAAATATTCGTCTTTAACTGGTCAGTCCATTATACAGACTTGGAATTAATCCGAGTTTGATTAGACCCAAATGTTGGCATTTCGCTGAAAAGTTTATTGCATTCAAATCTTTCGTAACCAGATGTTGGTATTCCGGTCTGTGACAAAAATTACGTCACTGCTTACGTCACATTATCAAAAAATAAATACACTCAAAATTTGAACATGCAGCATTAGACAGTCCTCATTGTTTTTAAAACAAGTTTTAATAAATACATGACTGGTATTATATATCTATAATAGTTTGTTTTATTTTAATACATATTTAAAGTTTACATTTAAAAATGTTTTATTTTTTAATCCTTTAATGAATTTGATGATTTTACTTACTTAGGATACAAACTCGCTGACATTGAAATTTTTACTCCCACCCCTCAGGCAATATGTTTCAATAATCGATTTTTACATCGCCCGGAGAGTGTTTTTATTTTGTACTAGCTCAGTATAATGACCACAAGGCCCTACGACCTTTCTTCATTCCCCGACCGTTCGTTGTGTCGTAGATTTTCATGAATTCCACTATTCTTTCTTTTAAATTTGGTACAGTCGTGGGGAAATTTGATAGCCAAAAAGTTAATTCCCCAAAATAGATTAGATCAAAATACTGCATATAGCAATTTAAAATTAATGTACCAATCTTAAAGTGGAATAAATGATTGATAACAATCATTAATAATACTAGCAAATATATGCACCCTCCGGGTGCAAGTATTTAAGTTTTAATGCAATAAAATATTGTATTAAATTAGAAAGGCTAATGAAACTAAATAAGAATACAGATAAAAAGATTTGAAACAGAGGGAGTATAATAAAATATTTGAAGCATAGGGAGTATAATAAAAAATGGAACAACTGAAACTTACTCTTCCATCACTCTTGTCTTTCATTATTATTTTTTCTAATTTAAGTATTTAGTTATAAGAGGAAGTAAAGAATAAAATGACAGTTATTTTATCTTGTTAATGGATTTCATTTAAGATTCATTGAAGAGATTTTTGCTTATATTCATTAAAATAAAACAAACAGTTAGAAATCAATAATACTAAGCACATATTTATTAAATTCGATTTTTTAATATTAATATGCAAATTAGCCTTCCCGTTCACATTGTAAAGCGCTATTTTGTTGTATATATAAATATAATTGCATGTTGTTAGTATGGAGACATAGTTAACAGTATTAATAATGTAAGACAATTTTATTAATAATTGAGGTTTAGATAAAAATAAAATCATGGAGAATGTGATGTCAATAACTAAGAGAATTGTGACTTGAGTAGGAATATAGTTTCGGTTACAGACAGAAAAACACACAATCTCCATTATAATAAGATATTATTTGAGACTCACAAATAATGCAAATTCAGTAAAATATCGTTACTAAAAGATACGAATTAATCAAACTATAGATTTCCACCATCTTAAAATAACTCACCCTCTTTCAAGAAATATTTATTACTATTACTTCCGGGCGATATAAAAATAATTTTTTGAAAGATATTGCTTGAGGAGGTGGAAGTTAAAAATTAAATATCGGAGAGTTTGAACTATAAATCATGAAATCATCAAATTTATTAAAGGAGTAAAAAAAAATAAAACAATTTGAAATCGAAAGTAAGTTCTATTAACTTTGAATATCTATTGAAATAAAACAAACTATATATAAATATATGATACAGGGGATGTATCTTTTAAAACTTGTTTTAAAAAACAATGAGGACTGTCTAATGTTGCATGCTCAAATTTGAGTGTATCTATTCTATGTTAAGATGGTTTCGGATATAGTGACGTAAGCAGTGACATAGTTTTGGTTACAGACAAAAACCGGAAGCGAATCTTCATTATTGATAGATTAATAGATTATACACAAAATATCTCGATTAAATGCACTATTATTTATTCTAAACAAATGTCATTATTAAAAATGTCGTTATTAAAACGTGGTTATTTAGAATACGGATTAATTAAACTATACTTTTCCATCATCTTAAAATAACTCATCATCTTTCTAGAAATATTTATACTGTTATTATACACAATATATCTTGATTAATACAATATTATTTATTTTAAACAAATGTCGTTATTAAAAATGTCGGTATTAAAACAAATGAGGTTATTAAAAATGTGGTTATTAAAAAAACGAATTACTGAAATTATACGTTTTCTCCATATCAAAATAACTTACCTTCTTTCAATTAAAAATATTTATAACTGTTATTATACACAGAACATCCCGATTAAATGCACTAAGTATTCTTAACAAAAATGTAATTTAAATGAAAAGTTTGAAAGTTCACTAACCTCGTGACCGGAGAAAAGTGGCACCCGAAAGTTTAATAGGAGACCGGAAATGAGAGGCATTGTAGGAGTGGAGAGGTGAATATATATATTTACCAACCCCTTCGCACGAGCAGGATGTGACACAAGGTCAATTTCTTAAGCGGAGTTTAACAGGTTTGAATTCAGAGTTTTCCTTCTCCTAGACCGGTTGCCTAACCAAGGTTAAAGAGCCCAGTCTGCCCTACTATTTACCCATAGCTGGTGGGAGAGTAGGATACATACCTTTCCCAAGGGTATTAGCACTAAGTGAAATGCAATTAGCACGTCCAGGAATTGAACTCGGGACGACGAGTCAATTTAACCATTACACTACGCGCTGGAGAGGTGAATATAAAGTCGAACCTCTGGCAGAAGAGAGTGTTTCTGGATCGATAATACAAATCGATCGAACTACAAAACATTCGAGATATGACATAATGTGAGGCTTTCTTAGATGACGAGCTGTAGTGAGAGAGGAGACCTACCTCGTGCAACACAGTGTAACAGAGAGAGAGTGGCGGGCGTGAAGACTTGCCGTATTCTCGAGGGAAGCGGGCTAGGCTTTGCCTGGCGTGTAGGACTGACCTAGAGTCGAACCCGCTTCCTTCAGAATGTGAGAGCTGTGGACGATCAGTGAAATAAGAAATAGCATAGTGGCCCGGATGTAGGTGGTCGCGCCGTGCTGACGAGTGTCGCACGTGCTGCACGGACAATTATGAGTAAGGAGCCCGGATGTGGTGAAATTGTGGTGTATTTAAAGGACTAGTTTTCTCACAGCCCGGGGAGAACGACAGCAGTAGTATTTTGTTGTCGAGACGAGCGGGACAAAGAAATAATTTTGGATATTGGATTTTGGAGCGTGATACAGTTGGGAGTGTTTAGACTGTCGATTGGAACCTTGAGTCAGACTTGAATGTGACACCCCACACACACACACTGATAAGAAAAAAGAGAAAATTCTTCTATTTTTCTTTATTTTCTGTTTTCTTTTAATATAAATTAATGTTTAATATAAATCCTTGTCTTAATGTAATCATTGCTCATAATCCCTGCAACATACAAAATATACCCATAGGAAATGAATATTCTCCTATAAATTCTAGCGATGATAGTAACACTACACACCTCGTTAACTTTCCGAACATTTTATATACGATAATAAAAGATAAAACCTATTTAATATTTGGAGGTTAAGTATCTGATCAATCATGTGATCACATGAGGAAACGTCAAGTATTATATTATATATATATATATATTATATATATATATATATATATATATATATATATGAGGTTAAGTAACAAACAAAGTGTTTATATGGCTTTAAGCCGACAATTTTTGGGGGTATGTGCTTAAATTGAAGTCGTACTAATTTTTGAAAATTAATTAGTTAACAATTAATGAATTTTAGGCGGGCATATATGTTCAAATGTAAGGCTAAACGACATTTTCTCGATCGTTTAGCCTTACATTTGAACATATATGCCCGCCTAAAATGCCTTACATTTGAACATATATGCCGCCTAAAATTCATTAATTATTAACTAATTAATTTTCAAATTAGGTACGACTTCAATTAAGCACATATCCTCCAAATATATTATATATATATATATATAATGTGTGTGTGTGTGTGTGTGTTTTGTGTTTGTGTGTGTGAGTGTGTTAAAGAAAGGAAATGAATCCGACAGTATGAGTATGAAAAAGATGGAATGAAAACATCACACAATGCTGTTTTCTCTTTTACAGCATTGTGTGGTGTTTTCATTCCATCTTTTTCATACTCATGTATATATATATATATATATATATATATATATATATATATATATATATATATAAACTTATTGGTAACCTTTGCTGTAAGAAAAAAAACCTGCAAATAGTTTGATAGTAAAAATATACTACCAAACATCACATTGGAAAAAAAATTAAAAAGACAAAATTTTAAAAAACAAAAAAAACACGAAGAGTGTCTTACCAAACGAAAATAATCGATTAATACTACAACACTTGGCCAAAAGATATATATATATATATATATATATATATATATATATATATATATATATATATATATATATAACCCTAGGGTTATTTTTCTTAAGTAGACCAAATAATAAAGTTAAACCTAATGAGTTAGATTTACCTAGTAATAATTTAGCTTAGTAGCTCGTCAGTGCAAGAATATGTGTGTGTGTGTGAGAGAGAGAGAGAGTGAGAGAGAGAGAGAGAAGAGAGAGAGAGAGTGTGTGTGTGTGTGTATATGTGTGTGTGTGTGTGTGTGTGTGTGTGTGTGTACAATTTGCATATTAGACTTCCTCTCTTCGGTTTTGATTAAAAAAAAAGAGGGGTACATGTAATTAGAGTTTAGAAAACGTGTTCTATTATTTATCAAGTTTTTGAAACCCGGGCCTTTGGTTGCTAACGTATATGCTGTTATTAAGTTACCAGGCTGATAAATATTGAACAAGGTAATAACAGCTTGACTTTGGGCATCCGGTGCGAAACGTTGCTTTCAGCATGACGAGACCGCAAGAGTGTCGCTTTTATCTCCTTACCCTAGATTGACAGCTCGAGGCGGTTAGAATAAAAGAACATTAGAAAGTAAAAAAAAATTTAGTCGTAAGAGAATACCAGTTAAAATGTAATTTTAACCGCTGACAATGCTTCATATAGATAAAGAAATGATTGCGGTCAAGTCATGTAGAAAGCACCGGTTTATGTTAGATCAGTGAAGTTAAGCATATCTATCTATCTATCTATGTTCATATCTATCTATCTATCTATCTATCTATCTATCTATATTCATATCAATATATCTATCTATCTATCTATCTATCTATATTCATATCAATATATCTATCTATCTGTGTTCATATCTATCTATCTATCTATCTATCTATCTATATCTATCTATCTATCTATCTATCTATCTATGTATCTATCTATCTATCTATATCTATCTATCTATCTATCTATATATCTATCTATCTATCTATCTATCTATCTATCTATGTTCATATCTATCTATCTATCTATGTCAATATTTATCTATCTATCTATCTATATATCTATCTATCTATCTATCTATGTTCATATCTATCTATCTATCTATCTATCTATCATATCTATCTATCTATGTTCATATCTATCTATCTATCTATCTATCTATCTATCTATCTCTATATCTATCTATCTATCTATCTATCTATCTATCTATGTTCATATCTATCTATCTATCTATCTATGTTCATATCTATCTATCTATCTATCTATCTATCTATCTATCATATCTAACTATCTATCTATCTATCTATCTATCTATCTATCTATCTATCTAATCTATCTATCAATCTATCTATCTATCTATGTTCATATCTATCTATCTATCATCTATCTATGTTCATAGGGTATTTAAACAGCAGCCCAGGAACATTCTCTCTCTCTCTCTCTCTCTCTCTCGCATCCACAAAATATGGGCTAGACGCCTGGTGTCTCTGCTCATTAAGAGGGGGCAGTAGGAAGAACTGTACTAAACGGGTGTAGCGATTGTCTGGCCCTGCTGAGATGGACATGTGTCCAAAAACTTTATCTTCCCTTGTCGCCAGGGTTTCGCCAATAGGTGGCACTACTAGCTGGGTATCTAAACAGCAGCCCGGGAATCTCTCTCTCTCTCTCTCTCGCTCGCTCTCTCTCTCTCTTTCTCTCTCTCCATTTCTCTGTCTAGCATCAACAAAATATGGACCAGACGCGTGATGTCTCTGTCCATTAAGTGTTGGGGGGGGGGCTTTGCCCCACAACTATCAGTAAGTGACTCTCATATTCTTTGTGAACTTTTCCGTACATCCAAAAGACTCTCGTCCTATCTGTTTTGTATCTTGTCATGTATGTCATTGTTCCACGTGCTCAGATAATAAAGTCTGTATTGTTATGTTTACTTCTTTGTTCGGATTTATTCATGGATACGTTGTAAATTTACTCTGAGCCTTCTAACGTATTATAAGAACCCCACAAGCGCGTGGTGTAATGGTTAAAGTCATGGAAAATGGACTCGTCGCCCTGAGTTCAAATCCTGGACGTGCTAATTGCATTTCACTTAGCGCTAATACCCTTGGGAAAGGTATGAATCCTACTCTCCCTCCAGCTATGGGTAAATAGCAGGGCCGACTGGGCTCTTTAACCATGGTTAAGAAACCAGTCTAGGAGAAGGAAAACTCTGAATTCAAACCCGTTGAACCCCGCTTAAGAAACTGACCTTGTGTCACATCCTGCTCGTGCGGAGGGGTTGGTAAATAGATATAACAACCCCACACTTTATTTCTTATACGGGAAATTACAGAAAGATTAGAAATAATGTGTCTGGTCAACGGTCAATTTGTCGGTCCGAAAATGTTTGACCTCTGCTAGATTAATTGCAAGTCTTCTAAACAGCCCCTAGCCACCCACCGTTGACCCACAGATTCTTGACTTGTCAATGAAAGTATACATTAGGAAGACCCTGGCTTCCGTTATCCTTCTTATGGTTTCGGATCGTGTCAATCAGGCGGACATGACTGGCATGATATTCTGTTGGACCTGATGCCTGACAATCGCATTTGGCAAGGTATATATCGATTTGTAGTTGTCTCTTCTTTATTATTGGTGGTTCCATCTTCTTCTTCTTCTTCTTCTTCTTCTTCTTGTTTCTTCTTCTTCTTCTTCTTCTTGTTATTGTTTCTTCTTCTTGTTATTGTTTCTTCTTCTTCTTCTTCTTCTTCTTCTTCTTCTTCTTCTTCTATTATTATTATTATTATTATTATTATTGTTTCTTCTTCTTCTTCTTCTTCTTCTTATTATTATTATTATTATTTATTAATTATTATTATTATTATTATTGTTTTCTTCTTCTTCTTCTTCTATTGTTTCTTCTTTTTCTTTCTTTTTCTTCTTCTTCTTCTTCTTCTTGTTATTGTTCTTCTTCTCTTCTTCTTTCTTCTTCTTATTATTATTATTATTATTTTATTATTGTTTCTTCTTCTTCTCTTCTTCTTCTTCTTCTATTATTATTATTATTATTATTATTATTATTATTATTATTGTTTCTTCTTCTTCTTCTTATTGTTTCTTCTTTCTTCTTTCTTCTTTCTTCTTCTCTTCTTCTTCTTGTTATTGTTTCTTCTTCTTCTTCTTCTTCTTCTTCTTCTTCTTCTTCTTCTTCTTATTATTATTATTATTATTGTTTTTCTTCTTCTTCTTCTTCTTCTTCTTCTTCTTCTTATTATTATTATTATTATTATTATTATTATTATTATTATTATTATTGTTTTCTTCTTCTTCTTCTTCTTATTGTTTCTTCTTTCTTCTTTCTTCTTTCTTCTTCTTCTTCTTCTTCTTGTTATTGTTTCTTCTTCTTCTTCTTCTTCTTCTTCTTATTATTATTATTATTATTATTATTATTATTATTATTATTATTATTATTGTTTCTTCTTCTTCTTCTTCTTCTTCTTCTTCTTCTTCTTCTTCTTATTATATTATTATTGTTTCTTCTTCTTCTTCTTCTTTATGTTTTCTTCTTCTTCTTCCTTTCTTCTTCTTCTTCTTCTTCTCTTCTTCTTCTTGTTATTGTTTCTTTCTTCTTCTTCTTCTTCTTCTTCTCCTTCTTCTTCTTTCTTCTTTTCTTCTTCTCTTCTTATTTATTATTATTATTATTATATTATTATTATTATTATTATTATTATTGTTTTGTTTCCTTCTTCTTTCTTCTTCTTCTTCTTCTTCTTCTTTTATTCTTATTATTATTATTATTATTATTTGTTTCTTCTCTTTCTTCTTCTTATTGTTTCTTCTTCTTCTTCTTCTTTCTTCTTTCTTCTCTTCTTCTTCTTCTTGTTATTGTTTCTTCTTCTTCTTCTTCTTCTTCTTCTTTCTTCTTCTTCTTCTTTTCTTCTTTTTATCATGTATGTGACTGCAAACCATAACAAATATGAAAGTTATAATTTCCAAATTTAAAAAAGAAAAAAAAATCCAAGGAATTATTTGTTTAACTAAAACAATCACATATGATTAAACATTACTAATCAGACTGATAGAGAAGTTTTTCATCAGGAAATTAAAATAAAATTTTTATAAAATTTGGGCCTACAATGAAATAAAAAGCAAAAATTCTAAATTGGTAAGTTTTACTTGAATTAATACATACCAGCCAAAAAAAGTACACACACTATATATATATATATTATATATATATATATATTATATATATATATATGCGCGTGTGTGGTGTGTGTGTGTGTGTGTGTAATATATCAAGAAAAATTAAAAAAAACACAGGGTTTAAATGGGTTAAGTGGTGAGTTTATTGGCCGACGCTGCAGTGTTTCGATCTATTAATCAGATCATCTTCAGGGCATAAGATAAGAAATTATTTATCACAGAATAATGAGAAAAGTGAGTGGTAATCCTTGTTATTCAGTCTGTTTAAAAATTTCTGAAGTTTGAAAAAAAGGAGACGGTTTGAAATATGACATCAAATATTCTGTGAGTATGTAGCGCTTAGGGTGTGTATTGAAGAAAACATTGTGCATTTTTTTTAGGTATGTGGTTGTGGTGTGTGTGTATAAATTTTTTTCTGTAGCGATAAAACGACAGCGAAGTGAATATATATATTATAATGGATAACACAGGAATAACCTTAATCGAGTTTCACCATGTGTATACCATTATAATAAATTTGCTCTAGTCACGTATTGAGACTTTATATTGTTATATCGCTGTCTTATCTTTGAAACTTGCCATTTAACTAACATTATGACCAATTTCACGGAAGTCACTTTTTCATATAAAATCACACACCACACATATAAGTTTCTATTTATTGAAAGCATAGATAAAAAGAAATCTTTTTTTGGGGGAGGGAGTTTCTTTTACTGTGGTATTTCACAGGTTCTGCTAGGTAGAATGAATGAGATGGTGCATTAAGAAAAAAGAAAAAATAAAGAAAAAGAAAAAATAAAGAAAGTACACTAATAATAAAGTATATTAAATAAATAAATAAAACCCCAAACTTATTGAACAGAGGCGGGGGAGAAGAGGTGGGAGGGGGTAAGGTAAAGATTTGTTAAGTGGAAGCACTTATGATAAAATCAAAAGAAGGCACTTAAAACTTATCATAAGAAAGGTACATTTCTCTTATAAATATTAAACATTTTTTTAATATTGTTAAATAATCCCACAAATCAAACAGGTTGCATGTTTGTAAAATATTCAGTAAACAAAAATAGAAAAATGGAATTACAGTGTAGGAATTAATAAAGTTTAAATAAATAATTTAAAAAAAAATAAAATGAAATATCATCATCATCATGTAGCGCTTACAGCACGGATATCCATGACAATCTCTCTCCATCCGTCCCTATCACTCATCGTTCTCGGGAGGTCCTCTATGCAGCATCCTGTATTCGCACAGAGCTGATAAATGTACGGCTTTGCTGGTCGGCCCACACTGGCGTGCCCATGTGCTGGCCTCCACAGGAGGACGTCGCTTATGAGTTCGTCCTTGCTTCTCCAGCAATGTTCCGCGTGTCTTGTCTGTCTTACTCGGATGGTTTCGGTGATATGTGGTAGGTGGCCGTACAGCTGTTTTCTCGTAGGGTTTTGTTTCCACGTCTTGTTCAGGATCACCCGCAGCATTCTTGTGCAGCTCCCATCTAGTTTATTCTCTAGTCGCTTAGTTAGGGTACAGGTGGTGCAGCCATACAGCAGTACTGACACGATAACGGCCTGGAAGAACTGTCTCGAAATATTCCAAAATTCTACTTTTTTTTCTTTTTTTTTTTTTGTTAGCTATTTCTTTCTTTTTCGTTTAATGAACCTATTAACAAATAACAACAAGTGAAGTCTTTTTTATAATCTCTTTAGAAATTTCTTTTATCTGCCTTCATCAGAGAAGTGTCGTTGGTAAAAAAAAAAAAGTAGCCAATCATAATTAAATTAAATGGACAAACAACAGAGCGCCACCATCACCATAAAAAAATCACCGGGAAAAATAAATAAAAAAATCCCTTAAAAACAAAAAGAAAGTTACTAGATGATAAATAAAGAATAAAAGAGGAAAAAAAACATTGAAATATTTACAATTATTTTTTGTCTTCAATTTTTTCTTCTTCAATTCGAATTTATCAAAAGATCGAGGAAAAAAATTACGCTTTTAGATTGAAGTTTAAAGAAATTATATCGGGTCATTCCAAGATATAATCTATTAATAATGGAGATTCGCTTCCGGTTTTTGTCTGTAACAAAAACTGCGTCGCTGCTTACGTCACATTACCCAACATATAATCCAACGTCATAACATAGAATAAATAAACTCAAAATGTGAGCATGCAACGTTAGACAATCCTCATTGTTTCAATAAATAGATGCCCGGCGTTATATATTTATATATAGTTTGTTTTATTCTAATATAATATTCAAAGTTATCGGAACTGTTTCCATTTCAAATTGTCTTTCTTTCTTTCTTTCCTTTTTTTTACTCCTTTAATAAATTTGACGATTTTACATACTTATGGTACACACTCTATGACATTGAATCTTCAGCTCCCATCCCCTCAGGCAATATCTTTCCAAAAAACGATTTTTACATCGCCCGGAGGCCGTCTTTTTATTTTGCTAGTACAAAGAATAAATTTTGTATAAACAAACAAATGTTTTATCAATGTCTCAGTGCTCAGCATTTACAGTCGCAACATGGATGGATAGGTAAAATGATCCACCTCGCTATGTGTCCAATTGGATACATAGCATAGTAGATAAGGGCGTTGGTTTAAGACAATTCTATGTGACAAGGCTGCAGGTTCAGGATCAGCAGTAACATAGAATAATAATTAACACATCTTAACACCTCTACCCCAGCCATGGTTAGCGGAATGAGAACAGGAAACCACCGTGGATTTAATAAAGGGTTGAGTTTAAATTTCCTTGATGGCGTCTGATTACGACAAGATTTCCGAGTTTGAAAAGAAGGTTCCCAAGTTCGAGAAGGTTCCCGAGTCCGACAAGAAATACCTGAAGAAGGCCGGAGGGCACATCGGCCGAAACGTTCAATAGATTACAATAAAGATCAGGACAATAGTCCGAATAATCCAAATGATACAAGGTAAAATAAAATTTCTGTATTTTATAAGTGCGAAGTCCACCAACGACAATGCAGAATATTGTTAATCAAATCTGGAAAAACGTCCCCTCGTTCTTTGAGTCTGCTTTCTATCTGAAAATAAATATCCTTTCTGAATTTGTGCGTGAAAAATGTTGCCATACAAGCGTCTGTATAGGCTGAGGATTGTTTAAAACATTTGAAACTAAAAACACAGATTTATAGTGCCCATAATTTCTACTATTGATATAAACAAAGGGGAACCACTCTTGACTGATAAATTGTTTATTTATTTTTCTATCAAACTAACCCTAACCCTAACCGTAACCCTAACCCCTTACCCTAACCCTAACCCTACCTTCTATTTTCCTAGTAGATAAATAAATAAATAAATAATTTATCAGTCAAGAGTGGTTCCCCTTTGTTTATGTTAGACTTATAGGAAATAACCGACATATTTCCTACCTGTTTTGCCATAAAAGCAATGAGCTCCACTTTTTATGCAAAAAGGTTCTTTGCGAACTACACTGTTAGCAAAATATCATTATATATATACAAGGCGAGTCAAAAAAGTATCGAGATTGAAGCTGTATTTACCAAGATAAAATTGAACGATAAATGTAACTTTAATTTTTTTCAGAATACTAGGTGTGTCAAAAATTACATGTTAAAGCTGTATTTACCAGATAGAAAAGAAGAATGAATGGAACGATAATTTTTTTTTCAGAATACAATATGTGTAAAAAAGTAGCAAAAATCTCGATACTTTTTTGACACACCTTTATATTATATATAATATATATATATATATATATATAGAGAGAGAGAGAGAGAGATAAGAGGGTTGGAGTAAAATCTGACAGTATGAGGTAAGGTAAAAGGATAGTGAACAAAAAATAACTATAACTCAAACAACTCTGAGAGTAGAAATATTTCGTCCTTCCTCAGACAACTGACTTTTATTCAAAGCAAAAATGATCATCCCCAGGCATCAAACACTCCACTACTATGAACTTTACCCTCCTCTCTCAACCAACCCCTTTTCCCATCTAGCACCTAGCTTCCTCCCTGCTTCCTATAAACTTTCCCTACACTTCATCATGTTATCCTCATTCCTTATTTCCCCCTAACCTCCCTACCCTTCATTTCCGCTACTAACTCACCCCTCACAAAACAAAACACATGTACGTAATTTTGCTTTGAATAAAGTCAGTTGACTGAGGAATCCTTTGAAAGGACGAAATATTTCTACTCAGACTTTTGAGTTATTATTATCTTTTGTTCTCTATCCTTTTACCTTACCCTTATATTATATATATATTATATATATATATATATATATAATATATGAATAAGATATAATGAAAAAAACAAACGATGTTTACACTGAAATAGGCTCATCAGAAGAGAAAGTGTGCAAACCGTTTCGGGCCATAGTTTTGCACACTTTCTCTTCTGATGAGCCTATTTCAGTTGTAAACATCGTTTGTTTTTCATTATATCTTATTTCATACTGTCGGATTAATTTTCCATTTTATTTTCATATATATATATATATATATAATATATATATATATATATATATACATATATATATATATATTCCAGGAAAATCTTAAATCATGCTATTAGCACATAGTTAAAGGTCACCTTCAATTTTTGCAGTAAATAAACTAATAAAAAATAAGACGCAAATCATTTATATGTTTTTTTTTAATCTAACACTAGGTAAGATCAAATTCTTGCAGTTTATAAGTGGGAAACCCACCAAGGATAACGCAGAATATTGTTAACCAAATCAGGAAAAACGTCCCTTCGTTCTTTGAGTCTGCTTTCTATCTGAAAATAAATATCCTTTCTGAATTTGCGTGTGACAAAATGTTGCAATAAAATTACATTTATTTAATGTAATCATAAAATATATTTTAAATTAGTTATATTAAATTATTTGAATTAATGATATAATTCTCCTGAGTCATGTAGAGCAAAATATGGAGAGATTCAAGCGTGAGCAAAACAATGAATTATATATACTAGCAAATATATGCACCCTCCGGGTGCAAGTATTTGAATTTTAATGTAATGAAATATGTTAAATTTGAAATACTTTTGAAACTAAATAAAAATCCAAATTAAAATGATTGAAACAGAGGGGGTATAATCGAAGAATAGAACAACTTTGAAACTAAGTCTTCCATCATTTTCCATCACTCCCTCCTTTATTGCTAATTTTCCTAATTTAACTATTTAGTTAAATTAGGAAGTAAAGAATAAAATTACTGTTATTCTTTATATTAAAGGATTTCTCTTAAGATTTATCCCGAGTTTTTTGCTCATATTCATTAAGAAAAAAAACAAACAATTAGAAATCAATAATACCAAGCGCATATTTAATAAAATAAAACTTTTAATATCAATATGTAAATTATCTTTCCTGTTCACACTGTAACCCGCTATTTTGTTGCATATATAAATACAATTGCATGTTATAAGAAGTGTAGATAAAGTCAAAAGTATTATTGATAAGGTATAACAATTTATCAATAACTGAGGTTTAAATAAAAATAAATTCATGGTGAATGTGACGTCAATAATTAAGGGAATAGTGACTTGAGTAGTGATTTAGTTTCGGCTTCAGACAGACAAACACACAATCTCCATTATAATAATATATATATATATATATTATATATATATATGTTGTGTTGTGTGGTGTGAATGTGTGTGTAAAGAGAGAAATGGAAGTGAATCCGATAGTATGTACTATAGTGAAAAATCTATTTATTTCATTTGGCGAAATAAGTATAACTCATTTTATGTGTTTTTCCAAATCTTCATATATATATATATATATATATATATATATATATATATATATATATATAATATACCAAACTTGTTGGAAATCCTCGCGGTGAGAAAAAAACCAGCAAATAGTTTGATTATAAAAATATACTACCAAACATCACCCGGGAGAAAGAAATTTTTGGGAAAAAAGAAAAGACAAAGATAATCGTACCAACCAAAAGTAATCTATTTAGTACAATATTTTGGCCAAAAGAAAAAACAATTTATATATAATATATATATATATATATATATATATATATATATATTATATATATTCATACAAAACCGCCAGGAACTAAAGTTAATAAGTAAAAAGTGCTCAATACTTAAGTAGAGCAAATAATAAAGATACATCTAATATATATATATATATATATATATATAAAGATAAATCTAATGAGTCAGATAAACCTACCAAAAGTTTCGCTTAATGCTCTTCAGGGCTAAGATCTGAGTCGGATCTTAGCCTTGAAGAGAATTAAGCGAAACTTTTAGTAGGTTTATCGGACTCATTAGATTTATCTTTATATATATATATATAACCGTTTGTGGGGCATGTGTATGCGTTTAACAAATGTTCCGGACGTGCAGGATGTGACACATGGTAAATTTTTTATGCAGGGTTGCATTTCTTTTGGTTTGAATTCAGATTTTACCTTCTCCCCGATCGGTTGCCGCACCAAGGTTAAAGAGCCCAGTTTGTCCTACTATTTACCCATGGGTCAGTCATGTAGTGTGATTCATACATTTCCCAAGATTATTAGCCCTATGCGAAATGCAAACAGCCTCACCGATGATTTCAACTCGTTTCATTGTGTCCATTTTCATGAGGATAACCATTAAACAACGAGCGCCTCCTTTACTCTATGTATATATTTACCAACCCCTCCGCACAAGCAGGATGCAACACAAGGTCAATTTCTTAAGAGGACTTTAACGGGTTTCAATTCATAGTTTTCCTTCTCCTAGATTTACCTCACCATGGATAAAAAGCCCAGTCTGCCGTGCTATTTACCCATAGCTGATGGGAGAACTGAATTCATACCTTTCCAAAGGGTATTAGCACCATGTGAAATGCAAACAGCTTTGTCCAGGAATTGAACCCGGGTCGGCGAGCCCATTTCCTTTAATTTATGTAGATCATAATACATTTTCATTTTGATATACACGCCCATCAACATCGATTAATTCAGAATACCGTACATCTAAGTAAATGCGTACATGCTTTGGTATATGACGCTTTTCCTTTTAAGATTGACAGTATCAGTGATATTTTATTCATAATTTTCTTTTAGTGTGAATATATTTGTCCTAGCAAAGAAATACTATATTATATATATATATATATATATATATATATATATATACTCGGAGACAAGATGGTTTTATGGCATCCTGAAAAGTACAGTTGGTAATTAGAATTTCCAAAAATTGCATTCTTTTCAAGCGTTTTCTTTTTTTTTACCTTTTAAGAAACGAAAGACATGTCTTCAGTCGACATTGATATGATTTGACAAGAAAAAAATAATTAGAGAAAGATATATGAATCATATGTATATAACAAAAACAGATATTTTGTCATTTGTCACCAGGAGTACTTGGTACTGCCCGGGAATAAAGATAAAAGACGTAATATCTATCGTGTGTATTATCCATCGTTACGACGTTAGAATTTCCAAAAATTGCATTCTTTTCAAGCGGCAAGAAGATACTTTTTTAGAAATGTAATAAGTATTCTCAGTCGATGTTAATATGATTTGACAAGAAAAAATTATATAATTAGAGGAAGGTATATGAATCATAATATATATAATAACTCAAACAGAAATTTTGTCTTAAATGCATTAAGATCCTTGTCGCCATTTTTAGGCTGCAGGTGAGAGCACTTTACAGTGGAGATCCGTTTTGAGTGGAAGCCTTGGTGTCAAGCAGAATCATTGGTTGTTCCTAGATGTTAAGCAGAATCCTTGATTGTTCCTCGGTGTAAGCAGAATCCTTGGTTGTTCTTCAGTGTTAAGCAGAATCCTTGGTTGTTCCTAGGTATTAAGCAGAATCCTTGATTGTTCCTTAGTTTTAAGCAGAATACTTGGTTGTTCCTCGGTGTTAAGCAGAATCCTTGGTTGTTCCTCGGTGTTAAGCAGAATCTTTGGTTGTTTCTTAGTGTTAAGCAGAATCCTTGGTTGTTCCTTAGTTTTAAGCAGAATCCTTGGTTGTTCCTCGGTGTTTAGCAGAATCCTCGGTTGTTCTTCGGTGTTAAGCAGAATCTTTGGTTGTTTCTTAGTGTTAAGCAGAATCCTTGGTTGTTCCTAGGTGTTAAGCAGAATCCTTGGTTGTTCCTCAGTGTTAAGCAGAATCCTTATTTGTTCCTAGGTGTTAAGCAGAATCCGTGGTTGTTTCTTGGTGTTAAGCAGAATCATTGGTTGTTCCTCAGTATTTAGCAGAATCCTGGGTTGTTCCTAGGTGTTAAACAGTATCCCTGGTTGTTCCTTGGTATTAAGCGGAATTCTTGGTTGTTCATCGGTATTTAGCAGAATCCGTGGTTGTTCCTTCGTGTTAAGCAGTATCTCTGGTTGTTGATCCGTTCGTCCGTATTAAGCAAAAGCAACAACGCTTTTCAAGATCGGCCATTAAATAGTTAACCAACCACGTATTCGAGTGTGTTGATTGACTGATTGAATCCAATCAGCCATGGAGAATCTATAAGTTTAAGTGGTGGACTCAAGCACCCCTTACATAGCCCAAAATATTCCAACAATATGTCATCAGGAGTTCTTGGTACTGCCGGAGAATAAAGATAACATCATAATAATGTTTTTATTTGGTTTGTTTTCTTGGTTTAATGGCATATAAAACATCGTAGTTTTATTTAATGTCAACGCAATCCTTGTAGAATAACAGTATTGGTAATATCTAAGAGGCAGCTGGGAGATGCAATATTCATACCTTTCCCATGTGTATTAGTCTAATACTGAACGCAACTGAAGCTGGAACTCGCTTACTACGATGTCCATCTACAGCCTATGACGTAAACTACAACAGTACAGGAATTCCCGCCCCCATCAAATAATTAGATAAAGTAATACATATATATATTTTAGACTATGAACAGGGGAATATAAACATTGCAATAATACCAATTAATATGATAAGATATATGAAAAACATCTATTTTTTTTCTGTGATCCATTATG